>CM027091.1:8697699-9112699 GCA_015343265.1 Pao palembangensis | reverse complement strand
AGGCGAGAACTCCTGGTGGCGGTAATGAATGATGCAGGTACTGACTGTGATTGAACTGGAGATTTCAATTGATGTGACCTAAACATGGACAAACACAGGAGTCAAATACGGGTTAATATTTTTTGTCAGGTGGCCAACAAGTGTCATCCTCACCTGTAGGGTTGTCTTTAGAGAGTTCACACAAATGATTCTTTGTCGACTTTGTGAGAGGAGAAGTCCATCTATAACAAAAAAAAAGCAAGCACCATGTTGTTAGCGTTGCTTAAAATTTTTGTCTCTTCATTGAACTGCTTGAAGTCAAGCCGGTTCCCAGCTGTCCACTAACCTTCTAAAAGTAGCTCCAGGCTGCTGTGGGGAAAGGTGAGTTCAGGAGTAAAACTTTTAAGAGGAAGGTGTTCTTTATCACGTGCATAACACAACTTTAAAGACTTCAGGGTCCAATTAAGGTGTCTGCACAGAGAGGAAAACCAAACAGGAAATGCTTCAGTTAACTGGACAAAAATCAGCAGCAGCAGCAACTGCAACTGCACACAGGTAACGGTCATTCACTGACTTACCTTTTCTGGCTGTGCATTGACAGAGTTACATTTGTATTATCGAACTCTACACCGACACTGTGGGGGATGACCTGATGGAAGCGTTCCACAGCCTCGGTCTGAATAAACTCAGTGTTTTCACACTCTGAAAGAAAACATCATCATCATTTATGTTATAGAATCAAAATGTGTTGTTAAATATTGCAAAATTTGGTAGTGTTAAATCACTGACGGCATCACTGTTTTTCTTGTTATTCTGTTTTACAGTACAGTATAAGTAACAACCTACCCTTGGATTTAACAAGAGTGAATCTTGCAGTTCATGGTAATGACAAAAAACTGTATTTATAGAATTCTAAAAAACAATTACAAAGTGCTGTGAGTCACAACATTTAGAGCTACTGACTTTGAGTTTGCTTACCAGATGCATTATGGGTGCTCTTTTTGGAAGACACGGGCAGTAAGCACTGACTAATAAATAATCCCTCATGCAGCTCTGCTAAAAGTGTCCTCACACTCAGAGACAAAGAGCCTGGCTTCATCTCCGGCAGACTCACATCTCCAGACAGCAGCAGGCTGAGGGCCACTTCAGCCAAGCATGTATCCTACAACAAAGAGAATGTTACAAACATGCATTTGAGCAGAATTTTCTATCTCTGTAAAAACATGATGACCTACCAACTGGCTGCTTTTTAGTACTTTACTGCTAAGCTGTCCAACTGAGAAGTCCCAGGCCAACCTGTAATTAAAAGCGGGACAAAAATCATTATTGGTAGGAAAAATCACAAAAGTGGCAAAAGAGAAAACAGTGTGAATAGATCAGCTACCTCTTACACTGATGGTCAAGTAACAAAGTGATGCCTGTAACAGTCATGTGCCATAGTGACTCTGAATGTGCGATGTTCAGCACCATCACATTGACAGAGCTGATATGGAATGACAACAGCTGAAAAGGCAAAAAAAGCAGTTAGATATTACCTGCAAAATGCATGTGTAAAAGAAATAAAGAAAAAACCCTGAACATACCTGTGACAGAAATCTTAATTTTGTGGGACTGACTGAAATCTTTCCTGACTTTTTTCCATGGTTTTTCTTCACCAGCAGTTTCAGAGGGACTTGTAAATCAAACCTAACTCTTGTCTCCCCAACACACAATGCCAGATATCGCCTGAAAGTCAAACAAATACTCAGATAAAATACAGTGTATCTAAAAATATCCATCCTCATATATTAAGTTTTCCTTCTTTGACTTATTTCCTCAAAATGGACAACTTACGGCAAATCCTGGTTTAACAGCTTACTGGAAATCCATATTCTGTCAATCTCCTGCCACAGAAACAACCACTGTTGACGCTATGTAACTTTAACTTATAATAAGAAACTCAACCATATCATAAAATTTCAACTTGTAGGTAGTGAATTAAACATCCTTTCTTTGCCATGGACAGCAGCTGAAGCAAGCATAAACAGTGTGACTTACCAGAGTATGATGGGGGTGAAACTGGATACTGACACCATGGACAGAAAACAGTCCGACTGATTTGATCTTTAGATCAGCATTCAGTACAGACCGGAGGAATCGCACAGCCAAGGTGGATATGAGCCATCTATAAGCAGAAATGATGGCAGATATGTTTGTTCCCGACTGTAACTGCATCAAAGTAATATATAGATTACATAAACGAAAATATTTCTTACCTGAATGTGATGCATAGCACAATTCCAAGCAGAATAAGCACAAGTAAGGAAATAAGCAACAGAGACATTGTGTCCCAAGTTGTTTACGTTCAAATCTTGGACATGAGGCTGGCTACTCCTGTCTCTGTCAGCTGCCGTCAGGGAAGAGGAGAGACAGTTGAACTTTAAATATCTGCCATTCTGGTGCTTCATTCTAGCAGGTCGTCAGGAGGCTTATATCAATATCCTGTGCATAATATCCGCGGAAATAAACTGGCCTCACAATGCTAACATTGCTAATTAACTACAGTGTTGTTACAGACTTTCTAAAATAGCGCGTAGGCAATCGTTCTCACCCAGCAGCGTGTTAAAATCTCCACGTAAATCTGATCCTTACTCGTAGTCGACTGTTGTCATATGGGCGACTGACTGCCGAGAGGTTGCAACGGCGATCCAAACTGGTCAAACATGAAATAGTTAACGGTGTTCACCGCCGCGTCACCCAAAATTCAGAACTTGTTAGCATGCTAACACGTAGGCTAACCGAGTTAGTTCCGAGACTGGCACAGAAGTCGAATTCTATCTTCTGTCTTCTGTCTGCTTTCGCTTTCTACGTTACTCTACCCTTGGTGGTGGTGCAGGGCTTTATCGGGTGGAGTAAGGTCTAAACGAGGGTCCGTGAGTAAATAAGAGAAAATAACCGTGTTGTTAAAGAGAGGAAGCTACTGCACTTTACCTGCGCTACGTCATGATGCGACGGCGGATGTTATTGACGCACTTTGTGGCATAAAAACAGAAAAAAAAAGTACGGACTACAAAAAATAGATGCTCGATTATATGGTGCCGTTTCTTGCATGCTATAGACAAAAAGAGGAAAAAAATATATAGTCATTTCCTTTTTTTCCGCTATATTCCCATTGTTTAAGAATTATTTTTATAGTACCAACTAGTTACATTACTAATGTATTTCAGTTTCTGCAACCATAGTTACAACAGTATCATATTGATTTTTTTGTCTTTAGGTTTGATCTTAAAATTGTGAAAGTAAAATCTGTATCATAAACTCATTTTCACTTATCTTTAAGTTGTCCTTAAAGATTGTATATTTTTATAGTAAAGAAAATACACACAATAGTGAACTGTTTACTAATGTTTTTATTAGATCTGTTTTTTTTAAACATATCTAAACATAATTGCTGTGATTGATTAATTTGTCTGAAAATATGTGGATGTTGCAGTGTTAAATATTTTTATTTAATGTATTTTTTTTGCATGACAGTATATTTCTCAAAGAAAAGGTAAGTCACTTAAAGAAATCCAATGAGGTATTCGGAGAATTGACATAATTGGTCAGAAATTGGTCACACCAAAACATATAACAAGTGGTGCTTCTTCAAAGTCATAGTAATATGGCTCCTTCTTCCAGGAAAAAAAAAAAATCATTTACATAAATCCTCAGGATACCAAGAAAATCCACAAATTAAGTTCTCTAAGCAGCAATTTGTTGCTGAATAAAGTGGTGAAAGTCATGGTACACAATTTTTGAGGCAAGCTCCAACAGCTCAAGCGGTAGCTTTCTGTCTGTTGTGTTTGGCAAACCACTCATCACTCTTATCTTCAGCCATGGCCTAAAAATGTAAAGACACACAAACAAAAAAAGGTAAAAATGTAGCCCTTTGTGCATTTTAAACAGAAGAAAATGTTTCCACAAGAACCTTATCAAGTAAGTCACTTCCTTTGGGGTCCATGGCAGACAGTTCCCTAAAGGCTTCATCTCCCACAAAGCAGATCTCATGACCATCCTGAAATGAAATTCATCCAGTTAACATTTTCAGCTAAAAACGTAATGATTATGGTTTCATACTGGTCATCCACTTACTGGGTCAGCCAAAATAACAACCTCTACTGTGGCTTTTCCAGGAGTGTCCAGGCTGACTAATGGAGTGAGAATTTTCTGATTTTCCTCTTTTATCAAGGCTTCAAGCTCAGGCAGCTGAGAAAAGTAACAAAATACTAAAAATATGAATGATGGATTATATAATAGGAAAAACACCAAATTTATCCAGTACTGTTTTACTTGCTCTCGTGGACATGAAAATGCTATTCTCCCAAAGGCTGTTGCATGATCTACTGGTCCCCCAACATCATGAAGCTCTAGCTTACACTGGAAAATGATAAATATAGCACAAAAACATTTAGATTTAATTAAAATGCAGTGTAATGATGTAGAATAAAACATAAATGCAAAATCACACTCACCTGAGTGTCTTCAAATCCCAGCAGCGTGGTTTTCTTTTCCTCATTCTTTTTCATGACTTTCATGCCCAAGAGTGTGGTCCAGTAGTGTGTTGATCTCTGAAGGTCTGATACTCCAAGACAAACCTTCTGCACGGGATCTATATGTTGTATAATAATTCAACATAAGTCATAAAGTCCATTTTGGTTGGTTAAATCTTTTTAAATCTTTTCTTGTCATTTTAAACAAGTGTTTTATATCAATATATTTCTTACATACATACATACATACATACATAAATAAAATAAGCCGTGACACTCACCAGAGGAAGGCTCTTCTTTGTCCACGAGGTAGAAAGGGTACCCTCCTGGAGCATGGATCAAATACAGGGCCTCTGCCACCTCGGTAAGAGGCCATCCAAGACGTTTGGCATTGCTTACAGCGTTGGTGGACTGCAGAGTGATTCCCTAATGTGAAATGAAAATATAGTCAAACACTTTGACCTTTACAAGGAATTCAAACGAACTTTACGCAACCCTGAAATCGTTGCCAAGTTTATACTCTGCCACGCCATAGTTGTAGGTCAATTCAACAACAAAGTGGTCATCTTCAGGACCAAAGCCAACCATCGTTTTACTCCATCTTCCGTCGTAAGGGCTGTATGGATACAGAATGTGAACAAACATATGGCAGGCGCTGTCATTGTGATATAAATATTAAGGATCCAGTGCAGTCACTGATAACTCATATACCCATTGCACGACGCTTTACAGCCTTCCTCAAATTCTTCATGGCGTAAAATCTGCAGTAAATAAAGAGGCATTGTTTAAGTTTAACACAAAAAACCCGAACCTTTAGTAACTACGTAACACGGTTGAATTCTATCAGTTCTTAAACTTTAGACACACATACCTTCATTCCAAGAACATCACGATAGAATGTGGCTGTTTTGGCCCTGTCGCCAATTTTAAAAACAAAATGCAGTGCTCGTCTCAGTGCCATAATATTTCTTGACAGAAACGCTGCTGTTTACAATCGAGGAACGATTAATCCACCTGCCGATCGACTTTTCTGTTTTCGATTAATGGGAAATACCACAAATCACTTGAAAATAAAACTTTTGACAGTCAGCTACAAACACAAAGATATCTAACAGGCATTTTCCCGGTCATTCCTTAATTATATTAAACATTATCTTATCGTAATCCAAATAATTCAATGTAAATGTTAGTCTTATATTCCAGCAGGTGGCGGTAGCTTTGTAGCCAATGTTTTGGTTAAACGAGAGAAGAAGACAGGAAGCCAATATGGCAGCTTACATGAGAAGCGTGAGGCGTATAATTGATTTTGAGCGACAGTTCTTCGCAGCAAGAGGAACCGGCATTGCTGTGCAATCAAGGCGATATGTGCGCGGACTCAGGAGGAAACCAGTAAGGGTTATAATCCCAGAAAGTGAGCCGGATAAAGTCCCTAAAGAAACTCCACACTCTCAGCCGGGAGGGCAAAACATCAAGAGCAAGATGGATGTAAAACCTGTAGCTCACACAAGACGCGCCGCAGAAAATGACGTCGTCACGGCTAAGAACAATGTAAAGGCTGTCCATGTTACTGTCACAAAGGATCAGATTGACGGACTTCGCTACGACAGGGCTTTGCCTGGAGATAAAAGACTCGGGTAAATATCAGTTCAGAACTTTAAATGCATTACTGCAAGGTTATCGCAAGAACATGCGTCCCAACATAGATAACCTCTGTTTAATTTGCGTCTTCTCATCTGAATTTTAGGAGATTAGTGAGTGTAGCACGTTCCAGGACATTTCGGGAACACCAGGGTAAAATCCTCCTGGAAGGCCGACGTTTGATCTGCGATGCCCTGGATGCAGGAGCCATTCCACAGATGGTGTTCTTCAGCACTGCAGATCGGCTCAGAGAGCTGCCTTTAGACAAGCTGAGAAGGGCCACACTCATCAAGGTCAAGAATGAGGACATTAAGGTCTGGTCTGATCTTGTAACCCCACAGGGGGTGATCGGTAAGGGTCACTTTTTAAAGTATATTTAGGACAAAAAAAGTCCTCAACAGTTTTCTGACTTTGACCATTTTCCTCTGCAGCTATATTTTCTCGGCCCGACCCATTACGAATGACTTTCACAGACAGACATCATTCTGTGCCTTTGTCCCTGATATGCGACAACATCCGAGACCCTGGCAACCTCGGGACGATGTTGCGATGTGCTGCTGCTGCTGGCTGCCACGATGTCCTGCTCACTAAAGGTATGTGTGCCATCAGATGAAGAAGCACGCAAGTCAAACTGCTTCGTTAAATTTGCTTGAAATTAATTCCTCTTTTAAACTGACAGGCTGTGTTGATGTGTGGGAACCAAAAGTGTTACGTGCAGCCATGGGTGCACATTTCCGCCTTCCCATCTTGCACAGTTTAGGATGGAGTGATATTGAAAGTCGGCTCAGTAAACCCCTGACTGTACACATCGCCGACAGCAGCTGCGGCTCTAACACCAATCAAGAAATGGCGGAAGTCAGTGCGTCTCACAGAGCAGGAGACTATGGCTGGGTCAGCACAAGGGGCAAAAACAAGAACATGCGGTATGAGGAATATGATTCCGACTTGGACTGGGAAGATGAGGAACGTAATCCCAGAGTGGACACAAAGTTATACCATGAGAGCTGGGCACAGACACCTGCTGCTCTTGTGATCGGCGGAGAGACGCACGGTCTGAGTGCAGAAGCGGTCCAGTTAGCTGAGAAAACAGGCGGTCACCGGCTGTATATTCCCATCATCCCGAATGTAGATAGTTTAAACTCAGCCATGGCTGCTAGTATCCTTCTGTTTGAGGGCAGAAGGCAGCTGCTAAATAGAATGCAGTCATTTAAGGTCTAAACATTTCTTTTTGCCGGTAGAGTCAGTCAATTTTGTGGGATTTTTTCATTTGTGAAATGTGAACATAATATCCATTCATCCATAAATGTTCGGAACTCTGTAATAAATGCTAAATGTGAACCTACGATTAATCAAATGTATAAAAACCAGGACGTTAAAGGAAAAACAAAACTCTGTTTGCCAGTGAATGTTTAATGTGTGAGAGGTGAAGAATGATGCAACAGCAAATTGTTTTTTACATTCATAGCTTTTCCTTTTTAGTGTCATCAGTAAAACGTCATCGCGTTCCTTCGTGGAACGTCCTCAGTCATTTTGAGATGAGAACCACCTTTGAGAACTGGCAGGAAAGGACTTTTGTTCACAGAGCACGCACACTGAGACGTCGGGGCTGGGGTTTCAACGTATCAGCGTTAGTCTGATACGAGCACATGCGTGATCTTTGCTGTATGTGCTGCTGTTTTGACTTGAAATAGGGCTATAAAGGCTTACGGCTACATCCAACTGATGTTTAGGATATTTGCAGTACACGTGAAATACAACTTTTTAAAAATTGCATTTTATTCTTTGTCAACATTCAGAAGGCAAAATATCAAGGATCTTGCACCCAAAGCAAAATACTCAGCTGATAAGTAGGTCCATAAGGTAATTCTCTGGTTTTGCTCTAGAAAAGCTATTTAGTGGTGGTGGGAAGGGTTGGGGGGGGGTTACAAAGATCAACATAATCTCCATATATATTACTGTTGGGACTGGCATCAAAGCAAGGCACCAAAGGAGAAAGAGGACTCCGTGGAAAGAGGAATACGTCTAAAAAATGTAAAATGTCAGTAAAAGTGAGAGCTCTCTCTAACAGTCTGGCAGAACCAGGGGGAGAGACAGGTGAGGGTTTCCACAATGGAGGCAGTCCCATATAACGTGTCCATTTTTAGACCTCCCCTTTAAATGGGCTCTGGTTTCAGCTTATCAGCCAGGAAGTCACTGACAAACTGATCCACTACGGCTGGCGTGATCTCCTCCACGTCGCTCACGTACTTGGCGCGGGCCGACATGTCCAGGATCGTGAGCAGGGGCGCCGCTTCGGGGAGGTTGGTGTAGTCTCGCAGGGACTCAGTCATGTCATCCTGAGAGATTTAAAAGAGTATAATGTAACTTGTGTGAGAGCTTAATAAGGAATACAGACAAATGCTAATTCTAAGCAGGCAAACATTAAAGGTATTAAACATTAAAAACTATCAGGCTATTTTCCCCATAGCTCATCATTTCAGAGCTGCTTTTGGCAAAGGAATCTAGAATCTAGGGCAGCAGCATTACTCGATCCGTGCTTCATTAAAATTACCCGACAACATTCTGCAGTGCCTGACACAATCTTTATTAAAATCACATTTTTTGAGAGGGAATTCGAAACTCTATCCTTCATCCAGCCAGCCAGAGCTGGGACTTAGTCACACATCCTGCTACATTAAGAGGAAGGAACCAGGTGGGGGTCCAACATCCTTTTTTCCCCCTGAACGCACACCATGACAGTAAACCTCTGAGGAGGCTGTGCAGTACAGTACGGTGTGGGGAATTTATTATTTTTTCATTTTTTCATTCTCTCAAGTTTAAAGGCTCATGTCTTCTAAAAAAAAAGAAAAAAAACAGCTTTAAAAGATTATTCAAGGAAGATTTCCACTAATTCAAATGGATATCATGTGTTAATAGTTGAGAATGTTGAATAGTTCACTTATTAAATATATGCTGAGGCATTCTCCTCTTCCCTCATGACCTGACTTCCCCTCACTTCAGTTTGCTTTCTCGCAGAGACTGAAGATCAGTTTCAGCTGGAAAAAATTAGATCCTAAATGCAGAGCCAGAAAATGGCCAGATGGTGGCGGTGCAACAAAAAGCTGGATCTGTCAAACATGCGGGGTCTGATCTGTTACAGATTTGTATGCTATTGTGAGTTTTGTCATAATAAAATAAAAGATTAAGCAACTTTGGACGGATCTCCTGTTATATATACTTTAAGACCTCTTTTTTTTGACTTCAGCCCTTCTATCAGAACATCTGCAGCTATTTCTACTTAATGCATTAAACCACACGTAAAACATGTCATGAAACAACTTGGCCCTGCTGCTACCTAAAAAGGATAAGCATGCCAAGATGAAATGTGTGGCCTGCAGTGAAAATGATGGTACAGATGATACGTATTTATTCTCGTACTGCAGTGTTAACTATACATTAACTATTTTGTCATGGATGCAAGAAGCCACAACTGTGGGGACAATGCTTTCCCCGGTAAAATGTCCTGCTGAATAAAAGCTTTCTTGCGTGGCCTCTTGCAGCAGCAGAAATTGTTGATCACAGGTCGTCTAGGTGCCCAAGATGGAAAATTCCACAGTCTGTGGCCGCTTTGATATGAGCAGATAAAAATCTCGCCACTGGTCTTTGACAGAGTAGGAAGTCATGCGTCTTCTTTTGTTTGCCTTTTTGGCTTGTATATACTGCTTCTAGTGAAGTGCAGCCATACCAGAGTCCCCCGCCCTCTTCAGCTCGGAACAAAACAGACAAAGGGCCTCTTCGCCCTACCCTGCGCTCGCAGCTGCGATGAGGCTTAGCATGTGTTTACCATGTGGAACCTGCCGCTCCGTGTCATGCTCACTCTGATGATGGGCGAACTGGGCTGTTTTACAGATGATCAGAAGGCTAACCTTGACACCACTGGATGAATTTCACATCTTTGGAAAAAATCCATGATTGTAAAATTTTGGCTATTTTCAAACAGCAGCTACCTGCTGGTTTATAATGCTAAAGTAAAAACATCAGTGTGGTGTTTACATTGTTTCCGCATTTTCTATTTTAGCTGTTAATGCTCAGTTGGAAAAAAAAAACAGAAGCAGCAAAAATAATGTTTCAACAAGTTTTCATGAACCCTATATTTAGCAGTTAGCCTGTTAGCTCACCTTTGCAGGTGTTAGGCTAAATTGAAATCATATTTCGTATGATTCAATTCTGCAACAATGGCCATGGTTATCACCTAATATGCTTACTCAGTAACACTAATGATCACCCGATCAGATAAATTCTTTAAACAGTAAAAGAACACTGGCAAATGATAAAAAAGATAAACCCTTACAAGGAATGTCAACAGACGTTTTCAGTGATTCCAGTGATTTCATATGTGTGTGTTTAACAGGGCCTATTGTTTTGAAAAATCTAATTATTTATGAATATGATGATAAAAATCTCACTTGTGCTTATTGACAGGGTGTCATGGATGCGTGCGTTGAATGTTAATGCGATCCATCCTCAAATCAAACCCACAAATGTGAACCTCATGGTAGAGCTAGAGGAAAAGTCAGGGAACCATCAAAGACAGTGGATGTCGTCCAAACAAGCCGACACTGCTGCCTCAAAGGCCACGTTGCTAGCATGAAGCTAAAAATATTCATTGAACTTTCCATGCAAAATTGAACGTGGGAAAACAAAAAAGTGCAGAAGCGAAAAGCAGACAGAAGCCTTTGTTTCATCCCACAAAGCTCTATTAAAGTCTTAGGGGTGGCTGAGACCACAGTTGATTGAGCATGTTTGCGTAAATGCTGGTGAAAATAAAAAGAAATTAAAGAACAAACAATTTTTTTTTTTTTTACATCAATAAATCGTTGCTACTGCCCTGTGGCATAGAGTTTTTTTTTCAGTAGGGTAACAGGATCCTGTGTCCAGGAGTCGCTGAGTCTCCTAAGACTGGCAACATACTGCTGCCTCATGGACACTAGCAGCTGGCATCAACCGTCCAGTTACCACCACTAACAAAAGCCCAGGGAAATAATTCTGAGTCCAGGAGAACGGACCTTTCAAACTCTGAAATCCCCTGATCTCTGAGCCAAAACATCAGGATTTAAATCCAGGTTGACACAAAGCCAGAATTCACACATAGATGCAAAAATAGACTGCGGTTATAAAATTAAAGGCACAGTCTTCAGGAATAAAACTTTTTTTCATGTGTGTGTGTTAAGGTCTACACGCAATGCAGATCTGGAGCGTTTCTTGCTGCGCATGCCTTCGACCTTTCAATGCCGTGAACGGGCCCAGACAGATAGCACATGTGCACAAACCACACGGCCGAAACCCGACCCGGGTTTTGACGTGAGATGAGAAAACCAGCGCGGTTTGCGCTGACTGCTGGGAAGAAGGGGATCTGGGCAGATAATCTGGTAATTGTCTCAACCCGGCGCACTGGAAACGGTCAAGACGGAACAACAGACGATAACAAGAGTTCTAAAAACTCCAGGGTGCGCCCCAGTGAGGGAACACAGGGAAGCACATAAAGAAGGGATTTGGATCTGCAGTCATTCAGTTGAAAATTCATTATAATGGCGTCCATCTGAGGAGTCCATCTGGTGACAGACCCTGTGCATATGCCCTTAATATTAGTGGAAAAATACAGAAAAAAATGGAAGAGTAAATACTGGATTTACTATGAAATGGTGAAGAAACAATCACAGATGAGCTAAAGGCAAACATCAGCCATGGGAGCGATGGTATTTTACTGGCTTATCTCACCTCTCCAGCCACAAAGAACAGCAGTGGCGTCTCCTCCTCCTTGGCTTTGTACTTGGCCATAAGCTTCTCTGCTATAGGCTGAATGAGCTCTTTGGCTGGCTCCAATTCACCTTCCTCCTCGGCATCTGAAGGAGACACAAGTACGTTCAAAGGGGGAAGGAAGGCACCTGGGGCGAGAAAAATGACTCAAGTGGCAATAAAGCAAGAAGAGGCGACTTTGATCAGACAGGGGCGCATTCGGGTTTATTCACAGCACGAATTCTGACCGGGTTTGATCTGTAGGTGCACCGGTTGCACCAAGTCGAGTGAAATATCCTTTGCTGACCCCGGCTGTTCACCTTCGTCATGTCAGACTCACCCACAAACAGGACGAGGCAGGGCCCTTCGTGGAGCTGCACAGCGTTGGACTCGCTGAGTTCCTGGACGGGCCGAGGGTGCCAGGGGAAGAGTCGGCACTCCGGGTCGTTCAGCACTTCCACACGGCCCTGTCGCGTGATCATGTGCCCTTCGGCGTCCAGCAGGATCAGTGTTGGGATACCTGAAACCAGGGGGAGAGTTAACCCAGTCGGAGAAGGGAAGAGCTGGAAGGTTTGCTTCCCTAAAGTCTGTCACTCTGTTTTCACTTCGGACATTCCCGCTTGTTGCCATCATCGGGTCCAGAAAGTCCAGAACGCGGGAGGGAAGAATTCTTCACATTCTTTATGGGAGAGGCAAAAAGGAGAGAGCGCGCCAACCCTTGACAACATTATTCTTGGTCATTGAAAAAAAAACTGACAAATCGGGAGGAATCCTGGGTGCGCGGAGGGAGGGGGCGGGGCTTTCCTGGGCCTGCATTCCTCAGGCTCCGGAGTGTTCCGTGTTTTCCGTCATCTGACTACTCTGCACAGGCAGCTGTCAGCTTTCGAGCTTCCATTGAGCAACATCACCCTGCCAGGAAAGACTCTCTCCTCAGCTCCAAGAAAGGTGGTACAGTTGCAGGATCTTACCTTGTATTCCATAGAGTCTGTTGAGTCGTGATCGCCGAGCCTCGTCTGAGTACGGCACCGCCACCCACGGCATCTCGCTGAAGTACTGCTTAAATGACTCCTCCGACCTGGATGCAATTGGAAAGCACCAGAGACAGTGAGGCAGAAAGCAAATGGTGATTTTTTTTTTTTTTTTTTTTTTTTGATCTGGAAGATGAATGATCTCCGAGTCGATGTCTACCTGTCGGCACTGACAAACACGATCTCAAACTTCTGTCCAGATTCCTTAACGGTCCGATAAGTTTCCACCAGAACTCGTGTCAAACTCCGGCATGGGGGGCACTGATGAAGAGTGAGAGAGAGAGAGCAAAAGAGAGACAGCGAGCGAAAGAGAGAGACAGGAGGGGGGGGGAGAGAGAGAGAGAGAGAGAGAGAGAGAGAGAGAGAGAGAGAGAGAGAGAGATGCAGCAAATAATGTGACTGAACAATTTGACTCTGTCATTTTGGGTATTTCCTGGATCCCGTTCAAACACTAATCCTGCAGGCCTGTGTGTGTGTGTGTGTGTGTGTGTGTGTGTGTGTGTGTTTGTGTGCGCTCTCCTGACAGGGGAAGAGCAATGGTATGGCTGGCATTAAGATGACATCAGAGTGCCATGGCAGCGTGAAGGAAAGCAGAGCAGAGGGTGAAATCCAAATGCCTGTATCACCTCTGTCGGCTTTCCTAATGGTGAACTATAAGTAAGATACAGACAGACAAGACTTTCCGGATATATGGGTTGATTTTCAAGTGCATATCATTACTAGGTGTAATGTTGCTGTACTCTGGTTAAAATCAAAACTAGGACTCTATATTTAGTCCCTCTTTTCATAGTATCTCTAGAACCAAACCCTGTAATATACAGACAGAATTACCTATTTTAAATTATTTCAGGGGCCAAGATTTGACATTTCATGCACATAAACATGTTTTAATCGCATATATTTTCACACGATTTACTAGGAGGAACGTGTTAAACCTCTGCCAATAAACAGCTGTAATGGCTTCCGCGACCTGCCCTTTCCAGTTTTGTGAGGCTCTGGGGTGTGAGCTGGTCTCCAGGCGTCGCTGCTCTGTAAAACTGGTCTCCGAGGTTACGACTTCGGCATCTGCTGCACCGACGGGTCTCAGAAGAGCCAGAGCTGCATCTCATCAGGAGCCTTCCGCTAATGATACAGTCCCTTTCATGCGCCGCTGACTCGCGACCTTTACTGGATATCGGCCGTTCCGGTGGAGAAAGACACAATGGCGACAATGTCAGTGGTGCATGGTTACCGACGCACACTTGGAGACCGGAGCCCAGGGCTGGCGGCAGAAAGATTGATGGGCGCAGTTAACCAAGGTTAATGTAAACAGACGTGAACAATAGGCTCGCCTCCACCCTCCTCTTCCTTTATCTTATCCGTTTCCACTCTGTTTTCCTGCTCTACTTTGCTGACGATGTCCTTTTTCTCACAGCGCCCCACAGGGAGGACAGTGGAAGAATCTAAGAAAGCCTCTCCGTTCTGGGCTCACCCAGTGTGCAGAGAAGTAGACTCCCACGTAGTGTCCTTCCAGAGAGCTGCTGTCTGCCGTCTGCCTGTTGTTCCTCAGCAGAGGTCCTGCTACGACCTCTGCAAAAGGCTTTGGTCCCCAGGGGAACTCAAGTCCTACCACAAAGATGACAAAGTGGAGTGAGTGAGAAGTGTTTCAAAGAACAAAAAAACATGGATATTAATCATTTTCATTTCATTTTTTTCATGAAATTATAAAGAAAGTTTCCGTATAACCCAAAGCATTTAACTTTCTTAAAAAGACATGCTGGTATATTTTCGTAAGACTCACAAATAATATATGTGCAGGCTAAAAAAGAAAAACAAAAAAAACCCCAGACGCTGCCTCTACCTTTCAGGCACTCGTCATTGTTGCTTCCTCTAGAGATGCATGTGGTCCGGTCGGATTAAACATGCGGTAATCGTAAATAAAGCCGGCTATGGCTGCTTCATAATGGCCTCTTTATGCTGGCCTGATTGTCGAGGGCTTCATTAGGCAGGAGCGACACGTCTGCACTGCACTGCTGCAGCCTTTTATTGTTGTCCTGATTGGAAAAGTGCTCTCCATCGCTCCGCCGCGGGCTCAACTGCTGCCACTCAAGTCAGGCTTTTCACTGAGTGAAAGGCAAAGGGTCCCGATTCGTTCCACTGCCCCTTCAACGTTGAATTTCCCTGCTCCTTTTCCCTCCTTAAACTCTGGCTAATGTAGCCAAATTGATTTGTCACAGCAGAACTACCTCTGGGAACGTGAAAGACCAACATCTCCGATAAAGCCCGTCTTTGAAAGACGTACGCATTTAGTAGATTCAAAGCTGTACTTGCCTTTGTCAGAGGCCAGGAATGAATCTCCCTCCAGTTTGTAAGAACACTAAATCAATCAGCTATTATACTACTGACCAGGACTGGCTTTTATTAAGTTGGCTGCAAAACTTCACACAAAAATTCACAGAATCGATTTCACAATCCTGTGAAATTGATTTCTGCTGCTCACGTTCTGCAGAGGCCAGAATCTGAAATTTTCTTGTGAGAACATCTTCAGTGCACTGCGGGAGGAACTCTAATTCCATGACCCAAAGGCCATAGGCGCTTAAAAAATGCTGTGAATTCAAGGTAAGACTAACATAACAGACAAATGTGTGAGAAAATGAGCTGTTTTTCTGCCTTCCTGACCCCTCTATCCCCTCAGTAAACAGAGGTACTTTCAGAGTTTAATGACTAGTGCCTGTGTTCAAGGGTTAAGGTCAAAGGTCACTTTGGTGCCCTGACTAAGTGTACTCGTACGCCTGACGATCTCACCTTTAGGATCATCTCTGACCACCAGTAGACCATTTCGACACACCACCTTCCCCGTCGCCGCGTCCACAAACACCAAGGAGGGGATGCTGGTCACCTTGTACTTGTTCCACAGCTTCATCTGGAAAATAAACAGGCAGATTTATTTAAGATCGGAGAATCAGCGCAGCCAGCAATCACATCTTGTGTGCAGAAACAATAACATTTATAGGACAAATGCTCTCTCTGTTGTTCAAAGAGTCTCTAAGAGAACAGAATCATAAAAATACAGGAATGCAGTCTGCGCAGAGGTGACTTAAGCGAGCTGAGACACACGCTGTCCTTGCTTTGTCAAGAATAAAGTAATAGCTGGAAAAGAGCTTCCTTTGCTCTGCAGTAAAGAAATCTGAGCCCTGTGTGTTACTGGACCTTAAACAGTCTATTCTTACTTTCACAGGAACTTCTGAGAACCTGAAGGTCTTAACGTTATCGTTAAACCTCTGATACAAGGGTTCGTGTGAATGCATCCCCGTGAAATCCAAAGAGTCTTTATGGGCTGAGATGTGTGCATGGACCGACACTCTTAATGGAGTTCAGAGATCAGTCAAGTCCTGAACATCAAAAAAAGCAGATTAAGCATTCCTCATATCCCAGAGTCACTTTCCATATCAGAGGGAGGGGTGCTACACTGAAAGAAAAAAGAGCCGGGTCTTGTTAAAAGTAGCAATCAGCCCTGTACAATGCTGCTTCAGCAAGAAAAAAAAATCCTACCAGCTCTCAAAACTGTAGAGAAAAAGAGAACAGCTGTGTTGAGAACACAAATATCACAATGATTTCCATGTCACCAGCTTCTCTTTAAACCCAGTTGTGCAGCCTGGACAGTTTAATGAACTGGTTTTATAAAATAGGTCCCCATGAAAAGCCTGGTCTGGTTATAGAAGTTTTCAAAATGTACATTCAACACTGGACAAATGACGACCTCCAAGACCTTTTTTTTTTTATCCAACAGCTTTATTTGTTGGTTTTTAACCACCCCTGCTGTGAAAAGCCCTGAGGTGGACTATTAATAGTGTGCCAATTCAAAAAAAAAAAAAAATCGCCAACTCAAAAGGTGGCAGTAATGCACCTAAAAAAAAGCAGCAGCAGGATAATAAACACCACAATTATGCACACACGCTTATTCTAAGGCTGTCCGTAACAGACAAAAGAGATGGGATAGTAAGACAAGCTTTGATCTTCATACATTTGTAATATACTTAGTATATTATAATATTTTTGGCACAGCTGAGTTCCAGGACAATAAAGTTTTGTTGCTTTTATTGTGAAAACACTTTATTGCAACAGCTGGGGCTGTCGTGGAAGGCTGACTCTTGATGGCGCGTCTCCTTTTTCCATGAGTTAAACACAGCTTTATACAGTCTTCACATGGTGACCACACGGTCCTCCATGACAGCAGAGGTCAGACGGTCTGTCACATAGACAAGACTACCCGGAGCCTCATTACAATGTTGGTCTGGAGGTTCGTCAAAGGCAAACTCCAGCGTCTGCCACTGTCAACAGATTTACCACATTGGCCAAGCTGCTCTGGAAACTCAATCTCGGGGTTTTGTGGTGTTGACTGGCAGCGTCTCTGAGAGCTGATGTACACCGACAGCAACCCGCTGTAATCCAGATTGATAATGCGAGACTGAGAGCCAGACTGACTCCAAAGGGACCTTCAGAGGAGGCTAAAGGCAAAGGTACAGAGATCTGATGATAGTTCTCCATTAACACTCAATTATTTCATATCAAGGTCCACAAAAATTCACATCTGAAAACAGCAACCAGTGAAAACTAGCAGGTAATGCTGCATTTTTACCCAATCACAAATATGTCGACGCAAACTGACCAAACTTGGAACAAAAAATCCAAAAAGTAGATGAGCTTTTATGTCAGTGTTTGCATCAGAACGCTAAATGCAGACCCAGGCTAACACACACACTAGCCCTGTTCGACAGCTTTTTTCAGTTTAGTCTTGCATGTTTCTGCGTCTGTTACAGCAGAAAACCTGATAAAATATTCAACGGGCATGTTGCTAAGAGGATAGTGTTTTTAAGAGGTGGACAACACTGCACGAAACAACCTCAGAGGTGGAAACGGCGTTTCTTCTTTGTCTTGTTAAAAATTCATGACAACATCACATCACATCTGCAGGTCAGAGTGATCCCACATGCTGAACCTTTGCAGAGGTCATGTTTGCTTTTAGGATGAAAGGCCCGCTATGATTTTGAGGGGAGGCGTGCCTGTCACAAGCAAACAAAATCAATTTTTGCACCCAAAAAAACAAGAAATACTCCTCCATGGAGGGAGGGAGTTTCCATGCCATCAACTCGTAAAACAACTGTGCAATGATGGTGCTGGTGCCTTCTCACAAAGACAAAACATTCCTTAGTCACGTATTTTCCCTAAAACAACGTTTCATTGTTGAGAGCCACAGGCTGCCGATTAGATCGGAGGCAATAATGACAGGATCTGACATGATGTGTTGTGCCAACAACACATGTAAATCAGCCATTGCTCTTGGCAGTATTAAAATTTGCCAGTTTAATTAGAATGTTGGCACATTTCCCCCGTAAATCCCCACTATTGACTTTTTTCTTGTGTAAGTTACACATCAGTAAGTGAATAAAGCATTACGTTTTGGCGCTGCTGGTGGAGGTTTGCTGTAAAAACAGACTTTGAATGACGAGATTCTCATTAGCTTTTATTGGAGAACTTGATAAAATCCAACTGGGCTGATGACTCATCCCACTCTCTTGATTCTCATTTTCCCTACACAGTATGGGGCAGACCCGTGTAGGCTGAACACCCCTACAAGCTGCCCCAAATGTAACCCCTGAAATGACAACAAAATATTCTTTTTACTATTGCGCACGTATGGTGTAAAATATACAGCTGAGCAGCCATATTCAGCAAACCACTTAGAGACCATGCTAATCACGTCAAGCATGCATGTTAGCCTGTGTGGCTTTTCCTCGGGGCCTCCTCTGTTCATTATCAACAGTGTGAAAACATGCAGTGGGTGCAGCACGCTTGGCTATTTAGGTACACATTTTATACCAATAACCCCTGGAGAGAGCCCATCAACTGTCAATTTAGGGCGAGGTGGGAATCCGTCGTGACAGTCCATTTCCTCCCTCAGACATGCAGGCGTTCGCTCCACGCTGAACTCGGTCCATTGCGCTAATTGGATCACGCATGACTGCAGATCTACATCCAGAAGACACGTGGGCATGCCTGCTGCTGGGGCCGGTGGATCCGTGTTGAATAAACCGGGACTAGGAATATAATCGCAGCAACGATCATAAAAATACTGATTGTTTCAGATAGAGCTCAGCTGAAAAGCTTGGAAAACTGCATACGTGGAAATCGCTCCCATGCCTCTTTGCACTTGACGGCAACACCGTGCTCTTTGAGGAGGCTAGCTTACCCTCGAGAGATCTTGAAAAGCCAGTGCAGTGAAATTCTGCCGGTAACTAGTGGTTTCTAAAGAGAATCCTCCCTGGCAAGAGCTCTAAAATGGAAACAGTTTCATCACTCTACGCCTCCAATTCACCGATTGCCTGAGATTCTTTTAGTCACAGGTTGGATCAGGCCCGGGACATCTGTCAGGCCCTTCCGTTGCTGCTTCGGTACAATACAGGCACCGCTGAGGACATGAGAAGGGCCTGAGAGCAGCCTTTAATCTTGCAACACTCCATGAAGGACGGTGACGATCCAGTTCAAAATGTTCAGAATGCCAGATTCAGAGACTAGATCTGTGTAATTTAATCTCACCTCAGTGGCACAAAACAAAAACGTTTCTCTTTGTATAGAGGGTTTTTTTTTTAAGCACAGTTTGGGGAAAAATGAATATTTTCCACTTTTTCTCAGAAAGGAAACTCACAGCAGCAGGGCCTGAAAGCTGTCTTTTAAAATAAAATTAAAATCAGGATAACACATTTTCCTTACATTTTGCCCTCACTGGCGGGTGACAAACAACTTTCCCCAGCATTTTGACAGCGACCCTGCAGACGCCACGGCCCTCCATGCTGCACAGCACCGCTGTTCAATCCGCTCACAAGCTTCTCGGTGACCATCTGTCACCGCTTCAAAAGCCTGTTGCCGCTCTTCAGTCCCACAACTGTCACACCGCTACAGCGCTTTCAGCCAACACTACCCCGGCTACGTGTTACTGCACACTTCCATGTGTGTTGCTATCACTTTACGCTGTCAAACATCCATACATCTTAAAGCCCGGAACAGCTGCAGGGTGGATGCATTCTCCCTGGGCTAAACCTAAACTCTCAAAGACCATGGTACCATGTGCTTATGGTGCTTTTCTTGATAAAAAAAAAAACAAAACAAAAAAACACATTTCTGCTTCATTTTTTGAAATCCACCAAATACAGTCCAAGATTGCCAGGATAAACAACCAGGGAAGAAAATGTCCAGTTTTGGTGAAATCAATCCAAGTTGTGGATTTGAAGAGTATTGTTATAATAAAAAGTTCAGAGAAGGTGGAATTCGCTATTGTAAACTTTTTATCTATTTTAGAAACATGTTTATCATTCAGACGTATCGCAAATGTTACAGATGCTGCTTTTGTGTAGTCATCCTTATTAACTGATAAGTTAGACAGTGAGAAATGAGGCAATGTTCTTGGGATGGAGGGTATTGACTAAAACAGGCAAAGAACTTAGACTTCAACTGCTTAAACGAAGTAAAAAGTTTACCAAAAAAAAAAAAATCGTAATGTTCGATCAGTGATTAGGGTAGTATGTGCTGTGCATTTAAAATAAAATAAAATAAAAACAACATGCTCCCCTGATGCTGCTTAAGAGTGTCCTCTTCACTCTCCATTTGCTCCTCTTGGTGGCAGAAATGCCAGAATGCAGGCTGGCTAAACTGCTTTTCTGATAAAGACCCCTGTTGTCAAGGCAACACCCCCACCCAATCAGACACACACAAAGTCAAGACTGGTCATTGAGTGCTAGACACATTGTGGGCTCTTAGTTAATAATTCAGTGATAAATTAATGGTTCTTTGAGAGCAGCAGTTGCCTGAATGTCAGAGAGAGAGAGAGAGAGAGCAAGAGAGAAAGAGAGAAAGATTCTCTTTTTCCAGTCTTCTCAGTACAAAAGCGATGTCCTGAATACAGGCTCTAAATCCAAACTTGACCCTGTACGGCGAGAAGTTTTTATGTAGCGAAGAATGCGCGTAAAAAGGAAAGGGGGGGCTGTAAAGGAGTAAAAAGCCAGGCCTCAATAGCTATCTGCAGCATTGTCTCGCTACAGGCGTGGGCTGGCCCCGGAGGGCTACATTCAGCGGGGCCAAAGGTCAGAACAGTAGGGGGTGCATTCCAAACTCCCAGTGGTGTTTAGAGCAGCCTGCCTGCCTCCTCGCCCCCTATATCCTTACTGTTCTTCATCTCTCTCTCTCTCTCTGCAGCTATCCCCAACTGTAGCTCCATCTGGTACATCACAAAAAACGTCAACCTTCTGCGTGCACGCGCGCACACACACACACACACACACACAAACACAGACACAAACTCTTTGCGTTAATGTGGAAAAAATGTAAATGTTTTCTCTCTGCTTTATTGTCTCATCCATATTTGACTGCAAACATGCATTTTCAGCTAAATCTCCACGTAAGAGCCTAAAAATAAACTCGGCAGAGATGTCTGGCTGTCATGTAACACATTTTTTAAAAATTTCTTTAAGCTGTTGTACTCACTATTCACTTTAAAACATTGAATCAAAGGTTGCACAGACGCTGAAGCTGGTACCAACGACTAGATAAAATATTTCAGGCACAATCAAGGTCACACTTCCTTTTCCCCAACCAAGCTACATCTCACCTTGAAGTCTAAAGAATATATTTTTAGCACACAAAGCATTTGTATGTACTTGTTCGAATTCAGTGGTTTTGTAATAACATTTATAGCGAGGGTTGTTATGTTGAAACTCTAATTGGACAAATTGCTGATTTTCTGCAACCTGGTAACGTCTGCACAAAAACTGCCAGCTTCATAATATTACCTTGTCAAAATGTCAAAATCCAGTGATTTTCTTATCTTACTGGGTGAAATGGAGATTTAACTGTATTTCATTCTGCATTATTGAAATATTTAACTCTGAATTTTACAGGATACATGCATCCAGATATATCAACGTGGGTAGTTTCTGAAATGTAATCTCAGAAATTAATTTGCAAATAATCACTCTCTTAGTTGGCTTTAATTGGGTGCTACTGCTGATTCCACCATCCTGATTCCTCTGTTAGTTGTAACTCACACATTTATACCCTCAGCCTGCATTTCATCAAGTGGAGGCCTGCAGGGTCTAACAGACAGCCAGATAGAGACGATAAAGCTGAGCCGGTCTGGCTCTGGACCAGCTGGACCTGCTTTATCAGTTACCTCGGCATGAACCTCTGAGACTGGCATTATGTACTCGCAGCGATTGGCCAATGCCTGACCTGGAGAGCTCACTGCATTTTATTATTTTTAATTTTTTTTTAAATCACATCTGTGCCAAAATGTAATACAACACAGTCTCTCAACTATAATCAAATAAAGAATGGAATTACTCAGATGAGATTTACAGAGAAAGCTTGTGAAAGTCAGGTCATTAAATCCTTGATTAAGCGCCCTTGGAAAAATTGAGGGTGTCTATTACATATTAATAAATGCACAGGACACACAAGAATGAGCCTTTAAGCACAACTTGATTTTACATCTGCAGCTGATCTAGCTGTTCTCTGCAGAGAGACGCGCAGTGACTATCCATAACCATCCACACATCCACACTGGCGTTCTGCAGATACCCCAGTTTCCTGGAGAGCTGGCAGAGGGAGCTGGAGGAGGGGCTCAGACTGTTTCCCCCTTGTAACCTCCATTTGACCTCACATTTAGCTCCCACCGCTCCTCCCCGCACTGGAGCCCAGGGAAGTCTTTGGCTAAGTCCCTGATCCCATCACAAGGGCAGGCATTAATATGTATGGAAATTTGAGGTGTACGTTTCAGACGCAGTAACAGTGATTTGTGCGGGGACGGGAATGGCTTCCATGTATACCAGTCTTCCCAACACGTCATTATAGTCATACAGCTGGTCTACTCTCATTGGAAAATTGCATAAAAAATGCCCATATCACGAGCAGATAATTTCAGTATAGAATGACTTTTAACACGGTTTAGCCCCAGACAAATCAGACAGGTCAGCACAAATGTAAAATTATTTCACACAATCATATATACAGAGAATGGAAGCAAGGCCAGAATCCACCCCCCACCACCCAAATAATCTGCAGCAGTAAAATAAGCCCCTCCCCCCTCAGAAGTTAGCATCTTGCTGTTTTCCTGTATGTGTATGGACAGTAAGAAGCCTGATGTACAGTATGTACTCTCAAGATTGCATGTTTTTGGGTCCAATTGTACCCTCCACCGCCTGCAAGGAGCCGCATAAATCACGCTGACACCTCGCATCTGGTCTGCCTCATAAACCCAGACTGACATACGTGCTCTGAGGCCTCAGCAGGAGAACACACACATACATAAAGGCCTTCTCACCACCACCACGGCCCACGCCAACATACCATCTAAGCTGGAAAATAAGCTTTTGTTCCAGGATATGGAGTCAGCTTGTCATGAGTCCTCAGAAGTCATAAATCTACCTGCAGTTGCTGCTGTGGGCCATGACCCACAATGATGAGGGGACGGTGATTCCTGTTTCCTGAGGCGGGGGATGTTTTTTTTTACTCATCTCACCCATTACCTGAGCACCACGCAGCTCTCGGGTGACATCTGTTTACACTGTGTAACCTTAAATCCACCCATTAGTCCATTTCCTCCCTTTTAAAGCCACATCTGTTTGACTTCTGCAGAAAAAAACCCGGCATGCTACATGCGGAAGCAGCCCATCCTCTGTCTGTCTCCCAGCTACTCGCCTTACTCCAGGCTTGCTTTAGTCTCAGCTCATCCTCTGCCTGGCACCCCCCTTTTCCCAGCACTTTTCACGCGATGGCAATTCCCACGAGCTCCTTCTCAAATATAATCAGCCCGTGTGGGTCTGCTGGAGAGAGACCGTTGGGCAGAAATTTCATTTTATTCGGATTTAGTTGTGTATAAAATATCACACAAATCAAACACTCATCATGCCTGGGCCATATGAGATGGGATGCATTACTGAAGAGCTCGCAATGCCAAACAATGACCATTTAATATGGCATAAAGGCAATCAATAAGTGTCCTCACCTTGAAATTAATGAGGAGGATTGGGATAGAATTTCATCTTATTTATAGCCCACCAGTGTCTACCACTGGGTCACTAAAATATGAAAGGAGCAGATAAAAACATCAAAGAAATTCTAGGATAAATATTTAAACGTGAGAACATAAAGAGGTTTGGAAAAGAACAATAAAACACCAAAGACAAAGAGTCAAAATGCATCCCTGTAAGACAATGCCAGCTGAGGCAGTTTAAATGAGAGCATTCATCTGGCTGGTCTCAGACCAGCAGACATGAGGAGCCTGGACAGCAAAGAGGAGGCCACCTTTTGCTGCACGGATCGCCCTGCCCTGCAACAACGGTGTTACAAAACGGCCCGATGTGCAGCTCCGAGCCAAACCCTTCCTGAGCCGCAAAGTAAACACGCGTCAAGTTCCGGGCTCCATCAGGTCACGGCTGCTCAGGCAGCAGAGCGACTGCACTGTCTTCTCCTTCTCTTACAAAGTTCATCTCTCTCCAGTTACTCTTTGGGGTTCCAAGACCTGGCCAGGCTCCATTTAACATACTGAAACAATGTGTTGTCACATTATATAATTTGTTGCAGCCTCACTCCAGCGTCACATTTGGACCACTGTGAAGCCATGTTGCGGTTATTTTCTCTGACTAAAAAAAAAAAAAAATCTGCAATCTTTTGCTTTATCCACTTTGGCAACATTAGAGAGAGTTGAGAAAACCAGGACAAATATTCACCTTTCAGTGGACAAAACCATTACATTCTTGGCCGACATGTGCACCAACTAGCGCAACCACGAGAGTCGTGTCAGATATGTCGACTGTTGGAGCCTTAACAGAACCCAGAGGAACACTTCTGACAGCAGCGCACCTCATGGTTGGGGTTAGGACGGACGTCGTCACGTTTCCAGCATGGCTGCGAATTTCCGGGGCTGGGATTTGTGCACCGTATGGTGGAAAGTGATTTTGTCCCCGCAGCCACTCGCATGTGACGTTATTAAAAATGTTCAAAGACGTCACTAAAACCTGCATCACTGACTAGATCAACGGCTGCAAATAAGTGCTTACAGGTACACAAGTGCAAGACAATGCTCACTGTTTAAATATCAATGGAGGTGTAATAAACTGCATGTACGTATGACCTTTGAGATCCTTGCTGGAAATATTAACCCTATCAGTTCTGCCTTTTACGATTCAAGCGTCAAGCAGAACATTATGTTTAAAATAAATAGATAAAATATTTACAATAAGACCCTCAGCAGGTCCAACAAAGACTAATGTGTCAACAATATTAATCTTATTTCACATCTTATTTTAAAGATGTATCATATCTATTTGTGTCCTGGAGCCAAACTGTTTGAAACTGTTTTAAAAAACAAGAATTTTGAATATTCTTCTCATAAATAATCAGCTATAACCACTTCAACACATCTGTAAGTATTCAAAATATTCCCTTTTCCCCAGCCAAACCATTTAAAAAACACATCCAAGAAAATGAATACAATTTCAGATGTGATTTCAAACGACTGAAAGTACACTTATATGAGAAGCGTTGAGGCTGGATAGACTGAAATTCAAAGAAGCAGTGAAGTGATTTAATCCTCAAAATATGCACTGGGCTGCCTTTCATGCATGATTAGCTTAAACCCTAAAATACTGTAAAGTCATTAACTGCTACATTCTGGTAACCTGTCCTATGAAGGACAGGAGGACAAAAAGAGCCACAGAGGAAAGCAGCAGACTCCAGTGTCAATTTTCAGGGTCATATCCCCCATTGGTGGGTTGCGATCATCAAGGAGGGACTCGGGTTCAGAGTTCAAGCCTTTAAAAGTCTCGCTACAACAACGCAGCCCTCATGTCATCTGCCCATGCTTAACCCCAGGGAGACCCCTGGGCTTCGTTTCAGAGAGCAGGTTTTCGCCAAAACCTGAGATTAGGGGAAACTTTTGGTTTTCTGTTGCAGCTAAGCTCCGCGTCGGCTAACGTATCTTTAAACCTATTAGGTAGCAGAGGGATAAAATCCACCCATGGAGCTGGAGAGGCGAACAGAGGAGAAGTTGGACACAATGGAGGAGTAAACGCCCCGACTGCTGCCTGTGAATAAAATATTTATGGATACAAAATAAATCTACTGGCAACATTTTCCAAGACTGGAGAATACGAGCCTTAGAAACGGGATCAAATATTGACACACTGACAGAAAACCATCGTCCTTCCTCAGAATCAATATATTAATTTTTAAGAATGGCAATTTACACAGACATCCCCGTCAAGCTGCCTCTTCTTTGCTGCTCATGGCTACATAGATAATAATTTAATGCTCCAGCTGATTAAAAATGGAGCCTCTGCTGTTCATTTTCTATTTACCACAATGAACCGTCAAAGCGGGGCTCCACAGTTAGTGGCTTTTTAAAGCCCCAACATATGGACTCAACTCAAACATGGTGATTAATTATTTCTAATTAACTGCTCTGGAGCCGAAAGCTATCAAATACAGGCCTTTCATTTGCACTAAAACCGATGTTGAGGCTTTTCAATGAACCGACACACACAAATGAGCGCCATCTTCAAGAGCGAAAGCCATCTTAAGACGGGATTCGCCACATCAGCAAAGAAAAGAGACTCAGAGAATGAAACTACAACATCCTCGGTCACGGAGACGAAGACGGCGATCCTCTCTGCACTTGAAGTTTCCGCTGCCTCGCAAAGACAGAGTGGCATCAGAGGAACACGTGCGCCTGGCGGTGTGTTTGTAATTCAGCTCCACGAGCGTGACAGACAGATCTGAGGCCTCCCACAGACGCAGGCAGAGGTCACCCGTACCTGCTAAGCCTCCGCCTTCCAAAGACGTCTTATTCCTGCAGATCAGACGCCGCCGTTCGTCACGCTCACTTTCACAGAGACAAAAACAGGATCTTCTGCTTCATTTGCACAAATATCAGTCGGGGATTGTCGGCAAATGTCCAGAATTCTCGCAATAACCGGCCTGTAGTTAAAAGCCATTTTGAATATTTCTGACTGCAAAGCAGAGCAAGGCAAGACTCCAAGGATTCAAATCGGCCTCCGTGTTTAGAAAAGAGGAAAATTCTTAACAGGAAGGTAATGGAAAAAACGTGGGGCGGATTTGTCTTAAGAATCTGTTTATTCCTTTTACAGGCAAAAAGAGACACGGGCATAAATGTGAGCCAGAGTGACACATCTGTACCATCTGAGCGGTTATAGCTGAAGTAAACAACATTCTCTGGAGAAAAGTACACAGGTGAAACAGACAAAGTTAGAAAATCAAATAATGGAAAACAAAAGATTCAAACAACAGGGAAGGGGTGTCCTTCAGTGGAATCTCTGTACAGGAAATTTGAGGAAACGGAGGAAGAAGACAAGGAAGGAGAACTTAAGGGAATCTCTGGAGCTGCTCATGTATGGAAAAAAATATAACAACAAAAAAATAGATCACACCAGTAGGATGAATACAGCGCTAAATTTTCTGTATGTATAAATTTACAGTAACTGACTAATGAGGAACCCTTGAAAGTGCTGCTGTTCTGTGCCGGTTTTAAAAGGTTTTCAAGGGAAATGCGATAATGTTTTCCACTTTCCACAAGAGGAAGTACTGGACATTCGCACAGGCAGACAGATGAGCTGTTGTAGTTGAAACAAAAAAGGAGTCAGAAGTAGGCCAACATTTGAAGTGAAGAAAACACTGCCAAGGAGCCAGGCCTTCCCATTAATGTGAGTCATGGAAGACCACAAGCAGCGGTCATAAAAATGCAACAGCCAACAGCAGATTAAAGGCTTAAAAGCAAAAAAAAAAAAAAAAAAAAAAGTGGTTAATGCCATTACTGATCCTGGATGGAGCTCGGACACAAAGAGGACACACATTGGGTGAGGTGCACCTCTCCCTGCTCCTGCGGCTGCCTGGAATGTGCCGTGGGTTAACTGGGTTTATAAATAACTGTCAGACACAAAAGGCGCCGCTGTTCTAAGCCGGACCGCTCCGACAGAGCCAGTGCTCCACCCTCCTGGTCACTGTGTCGGCGTCTCCGTGGAGCTGTTAGCATGTGCAGATCCCTGCAGCTCCTGCATCACCGGGCTGCCGCTCACAAGACGGAACAGTCAAAAGCTTTAGGTGCAGACAAAGTGGTAGTGTGATGCGTTTGTGGGTAAAAAAAAAAAATGGGGGTGACGTTTTGGGCTTCTTTGAGTTAAAAAAAAAAAAAAAAAAAAATCAGTAATCGTGTAATCCAGTCTGATGGTTTCGCCTGATGTCTGACCCCTTCAGCAGGACCAAAAACAGAACTCTTATGTAAGGCCATCGCATAAAAAAGGTACACAAAGTATTATATTAACTGCTGGTTTAGGCTAATGCTACCATCAACTGAAGTGGTTGGAAGTGAACGTTCCAGATATTTATTTGAACTAACTGTGGCTCAAAGGCTGGCCAAAGCCCCATGACGTTAGAGGAGATAACAGGCTGAATAGAGACTGAAAACCACTTATACAGCAGCTCACAGATCACTCTGCTTTCCTTGGTTTGGACCATTTATGTATTGTTTGGTTCAGAACATGAGTGGAGCAGAAAACAAAAACGCATTTTCCAATGTTTATGTCATTGTTTACAGAACACTACAGGCGCCACATGTAAAGCATCACGCTCCTTCGCTGCTGTGCTGCTGATTACACCTCTTTTTTCTGAAATCACACCGTGGGCTGGCTTCACGACACCCCGGCTGTTCTGTGTGGAAAAAAAAGCGAATGCCGACAGTCGGATCAGATGTCAAACGTTCACAAATGAGCCACAAAAACCTGCTTTTTCAATTTAGTTATCAGCTTAAGAATACAGAACCAGCTCCAGCAGCCGTCATATGATAATGGCCGCATGGCCTGCGTGTGTGTGTGTGTGTGTGTAATGGTTTGAAATGATTCAGGCAGTGTTTTTTTGGAGATGGTGCTCCTGTTTTGACTGGTGCATAACTGATAGGAACAATCGGGATCAGCATTTCCACATAACTGCCTTCACGTCTCCTCTCCCGGTTGCATGGAGGCTGGAGTCTGCACCTGGAGCTTAACCAAGATAGAAATCCGTCTGGCTTTTGCTTTCTGCCGCTTTCGTCATCTTTCGAGGCCTCCGTTCCCGTTCCTTTTCTCCTCTCTCCTCCCCCTTTTTTGTACTCTGACTGAAGGACAGCAATGGCTTGCAGTGAGCGTGGAGTCAGGGGAGGAGGGGGAGAAAAGGTAACGGGTTACACAATGGATGGTCACGCCACATTTACACGTAGGTTTTTGGGGGACATTTGAAATAAAAAAAGAAAAGCTAAACTGCCTTTTCTCTATGCACATCCTTTCTGCACTATAAAATCCAACATCCTTTACCTGCTTTCTAAACTGAATGAGAAATTCTGTGGGCGGGACTATGTTTTTCAGGGGAACATTCTGTGGAGGATCTTTCTGTTTCTCCCTGAGGGTGTGACGTGACCGACGGTACGCAGTGAAAGTCAATGCGGGCAAATTGAAATCAGATAACAGGGGAATTCTAAAAACACATAATTCCAATGTTTGTTGCAATAAATTAGGCATCTCTGGGTATACTAAAGGCTTTTATCGCTTAAGACGACTGTTCCACTTCCAACTCCTAGTTAAAATCTCCTTAATCTGGGAATAAGGTGGTCTCTCAATATTCTAGAGAGACGCTACCTTCATTTAGTGACCTGCAGATGCTGATGCAGCTGCCCAATATAGAGCGGATCTAATTAAATGCTGTTCCACACTAACAGGATTGAAGGAATCTACACGTTTCCGCCTGCTTCCTCCTGTCTGTGACTGGCCCTCGGTGAATGCATCTACGCTGCTTGGGCCACGCACACGTCCTGCCAGACACGAGCAAAAGCGACACGCAGACGACCGGCGGGCATTGTGCCTGTGCAGCCTCACAATAGCCGTGCGGATGTATCGCCACAGCAAAAGTGCTCGAGAGGACTTATGCAGGGGTTCTTCTAGAGGTATATCCTGTAATGTGACTGTAACGTCAACCTAATTATAGATTTAGCTTTGCGTCACTTGTCTTAACCTCATTTCTTCTCTTTCTGCCTGCAGTTGTTTTGTCGTCGCTTGCTTCAGGGCTTTGGCTACAGGCACATCTCACTCATGTATCGTTCTGTTTGCTGCCAAATACCGACCAGGAACCTGCGGTCTGTCAAACACGTAGTGTATGCGGTGGCCTGCAGAACACACTGCTGGTACGCGGTTCGTTTTCCAACATAAACTGACTAAATCCGAGTGCTGAGTGTGGGTTCGTTCACAGCTGTAAGCGGACAATTAACAGGCAGGACTGAGGGCCAACTCTTGCTGACTGCGTACGCTGTGCGAGTTCATCAGCGGCGTCACCTTGTATCAGTGCTGCAGAGCTAAACGTTTGCAATAAAAAATACGATATCCGAGCTGAGAGTGTGATAAACAACAGGCCCAGTGTCCTGGAAGTCCATTTCAGAGCTCAGCTGCAGGACAGTTTCTCTCTCTGTTTATACAGTCAGTCACGTTTGTTGAGACAACGGGACAACCGGTGCAGAACTCAGCACCTGCTGCTTAATGCGACCGACTGCGACGGCTGCCCCAGAAACGAGTTTGCTATAATAATATTTAGCATTTCTGGCAGATAATCTAACACAAGGGGACGGCACAGACCGCACTCTGCCGCTGTGCGTTGCATGGGTTCTCTGCGGAATTTATGGGCCCGAACCATTTCCTTCCATGTCATTTAACATAACACCATAACAGCCCACTTCACAAACAGCTTGAATTCACTCTGGCTCTCTCAAACTGCGCAGAGAAAGCAAATGGCCCCCCAGGTGACAGAGTAGACTCTACCATTATGTGATACGAACATGTGCCCAGAACCATGCATGCGCATGATCGTGCATGCAAGAACGTGCTGAATTGAGCCAGAATAGCTAGAAGTCACGAAAAGCTCAAAAAAAAGAAGCAGTTATGTAGCTCATGCTGTAGATACGTGCAAAAAGAGGGCGGGAAACCTGACACTGGAAAAACGATGATGTCGTCCCATGTTAGATGGTTGGAATCAATAACAATATGAGTTATGAGGTCAAAGTGGTGCTCGATGTCACAGATAGCTGTTTAGACTTATCCACGTCTGTCTCTGAATCAGAAGAGCAGTTGTACATCTTTACGGCCCCCCCAGGAGGAATACAATGTTCACTTATGCAGGCGGATCGGTCTGGGTGGTCTGGCCAAGTGAGCAGCAAATGGGCCAGACTCAACTGGTTGAGTCCAGATTGGGCTTTTTTACGGGACACGTCTTCCCTCTCCAACATCTCTCCCTCCAGTGAAATGAAGGGGCCCGACAATGCTGCCATTTTCTCATCTCTAATGAGCTCGCAGGCCTCGGGAATGGTGTCATTGTTTCCAGAAGGGGAGCGAGTCAGCAGTTCTGCACGTCACACAACAAAAACAAACTAAATGAAAAAACACCTCCAGTCTACATGATTTAATCTGGGAGCTTCATGACAACACTTTTATACTTTTTTCCCCTCCTGTCTCAGAGTACAGCTCATTCCACATTTCAATCCCATAATAAATTTAAGTTTATCTCCCCTCCTTCTCCCCTCCTCCCCTCCTTCTCTCAGATCTTAATGATTAAGTGAGGTAATTGCCCAAAATAGCTCTGGGTCCATTCAGCCCACCAGTCTGGTCCCCTTAGCAACAGAGATTTCCAGCCCGGAAGATGATTTCCTGTCTCTCTCCAGCTGCATTTCTCTGCAGCTGCATCCATTTTTCTAAAGCTACAGCATATTTTACACAAAACATATATTTTGAGAGACTGTAAACTGCAAACAAAGGCATGTTTTGACAAGAAAATACAGCGATTTATTTTTGAATATTCAACTCCATGCACAAGGACACACAAGCAGGCAGCGTTAACAATGGACAGACTGACACTGGTGTCCCAAACAGGCATCAATGCTGTTTCTCATTCTCCAGTCCTTAGAGAGTGTGGCACAGATGCAATCACATGTTGTCATGGTTACAGAGATGTCAAACGAACACTGGACTTGACACTCAAAGCTGAAACTGCAGACTATATTTTACAACCTTTTAAAAACCTATTTAAAAGACGTAAAATGTAATTATGGATAAAAAAAAAAAATGAGCAACTCGATTAGATTTTCCCAGCAAGTGATACTTCACCATCTTCATACAGCTAAACATCTGTGCACACTTTCTGGGAAAACATTACGGGGGTGGGGGGAAAAGCAGTTGCTGCAGTGTTGCACGCCATTTAGCCACATCATGTCAAAAGCTCCCTTTCATTGTACTAATATCATGTAAATGAAAAAGCATATTTTGTGATGGCTGGCACCAGTGACACGGGGATTTTATGCTTTCTGTTGCAAATGCCATTAAGCCATCGGAAATATTTCTATTTTTTACGCAATCTTCTCTCTAAAGCTGCAAGCTGTGGCTCTTCCAATGACCCAGGATTCACAAAGAAGTGACCATCAATGTTAATGGCCCATGCTGAACTAAAGCCCTGCAGCAGGAGTGCACGACTGATGCAAAACGAGCCCCATCAAGAGAGCTTTGCATGCATCAAGCGGCGCGGCGCGGCGCACCCTGCTAATAATCACCACCACATCAGCCTCCATGCTCCGTGAAAGCCCATTATCCCCATGTTTCAGCATGCTCTATTTATTTGTTTGAAGTGGATTTCTGGGTCGTTGCTGGTTTTCCGGCCCTCCTCAAGCGCCAACTTAACTCACTTAGGCGGAATGACAGTGACGCCCGTCGCAGCCCGGGAGCAGAGGGAATGAATCACTCGGCAGGAGCGGGAATGAAAAGAGCGGCTCTTGTTCCAAGAGGCTAACCACCGCAGAAGCTTCGTGCACTGGGTGACTTCATAGGCAGCTCTCCCCCCTCACAGTTCCCACCATAAGAAACACACTGAACAACGACCAAAGCTTGAGACGGACCGCCAGCCCCCCTCTAAACGTCTGGCTCCCAGTGGCCAGCCTTGATCTACAATTACCATGCGTCAGTTGCCATTCCGCTGAAGTGAAAAGGCCGCTTGTTACATGAAGAGGTGAATAATTACATTTCTAATTAGCTAAAGGATTTTTTTTCCCCCCACTGATCACTAAAGAGGGTGGCAACACTACAAAAGAAGCAAAAAAAAAATCTTGGACACAGTATCTTGGACAGTATCAATGTGGAGAAAACAAGTCCAAAAGACCCCGCATTAACAGCACCTACAGCTGTGAAATTCAATCGATCCTCAACCAACACTTTTAATTGTATTAAAGGCAGGATGACAGTGTATTTAAAAAATACGACACTGAGGATGTGTCAGAGGCTATAATTCCATCCCTGTTACACTGGGTAATAATTCATTTACCTCACAATCTTTTTTTGTCATTACTTTCCACATGTTGTCAATAAATTCTAGCAGAGCCAGGTATTTTACAGCCCCTGGGATACATCCGGCTCTCTTAGACCGGTCTGCAAGGAATTTCTTGGAAGTTTGGACCCCTGAATAAGTGTAAAATCATGCACACAAAATGTAGATCTTCCAGAACAAAATCTAAAGATGAATTTAAGGTACACTGTAGTACCCAGTAAGAAGCTTTGCAGCACTCCCTTTCAGTGAGTGTGTTTACGTGTGTGTTGGTGTAAACAGGATTACGTAGGGCCAGCAATGATGGGGCTATTGTTATAGCATGAGAAAGTGTGCAGGAAGAAGTAGAACACACGCGTTGTCAATGACAATTTGGCTTCCAGATGAATAACAGGAAACCAAGATCCAGGTCAGCGCGTCAGTCGTGCTCCCCACCTATAATCAAAAACATTACTTTAATGTTCACGTCTCCATCCAATCACAAGCACAGGAGGACTGCTGGTAATCCATAGAATGTGGTAAGCAGTAAAACACACATCACTGGGGCGATATGATATTCAAATAAACTGAGTGTTTAGCATAATCTAACCAAAGAGACGGCCTGCTGGTCTGCTTCCATTTTGCAGTGGCTGCCTTTGGCGGGCAGAGATGACAGAACGCTGTTCATCTGGGGAAATGGCTGGGCAGGAGGATAGTTTAGCGCAGAGGAGAAACCCACCGTGTCTGTGAATGCAATTATCAAAGTCCTTGAGCTAAGGTTATGCACAATGAACACAAGCTGCCATTAAAAAAGGACACAAAAGGGAAAAAAAAAAAAAAGGAAATTATTACAAATTCAAAAAGCCAATTTCTCAGCCATCTCCACACATCGAGCAAAAGGCTTCCTCTCGGCTATGTTAACCATTTTAGCTTTTGTTTTGTTACTAAACTTGGTTTTCTCCATTTACAAAGAAGGAAAAATGGAGTTAGAATCAGATCTACTCATCCTTCACTGAATTCTGGATCCGTGAATTGTAGCGGACTCCACCCTATACCAACGAATTGGGAAAAAAGCTGTTCCCATCAAAATGCTGGCGAGTTTAGGTCATTGTTCATCTGCAATTTAGCGGGCTAGCCTCTTTTGAGCTAGCACATTAATATCTGCCGAGATGCATTCATGTTTCTTGGAAATGACTCAAGCAGAAGTAATCACTGACTTGTTTTCCAACATGGTGCAACAGTCCAGTAAATCCTGACTGTTACTCCATCGACGCGTCTTCCCCAGCAAAGACAAAACAGCTGCACTCTTATGATACCGGCTGAGCTAGCATGCTGCAGTAATTATTTCAGCGGGCCCACAGCTGTTCACCCTTCAGCACTGGCAAACACTTAAAATTAGACCATGAATGAAGTTTGCTTTCTTTATCTTTAAATCTGGAAATGCTGCCTGCGTCGCCAGAACCAGCGGTGTTTTCTGGCACCGCCACTAAAAGCCTCCGACTGGAACAGATTTCCCCTCATTTAGATAAAGCATTCGACGTGTTTGCATAATGAGCAGCAGTCTTTAAGCCTCCTTCTGTGGCATGAAGGCTGCAGAAAATCAGAAGTTGCAGTCGCAATCACAGCATGTCAGTATCAAAGTCAGAATAAACATCAAAAACACGGTAATTTTTCATGGACCGACATGAAATGTGAAGGCTCTGGCTGTAATTTGAAGACCAAGACTGTGCACAGCATTTCCCTCCTTCCTCACAACTTCTTTCCAGGTTAAGAAAAAGGTTAAAACAAAACTTTTGGCTGTTATACATGTCTGACGACTGAAGGGAAACCGGAATCGCACAGTATAAAAGCGGGCCTGGCTCAAGCAAGGAAGAGCAGCCAAAACCAAAGATGCTTGCGCTTTCTTACTCCAGATGATTTTAGTTCTATCCTGAAAAGTTCAAGGTGATAAAAAAAAGTCTCATGAATGAATGGGTCTTTTTTCCCCTTCATCTGCACATCCAACCTCAAATCTTTTTAAAAGAAAATTAATAGTAAAATGCTGCTTTGATGTGTCGTGATCCTGCTTTGATGCCAATTACCAGAGTAATTACACACGCTGAACGCATCCCCACCTTGTTAAATGAAAAAAATATCCCTCTTCCCTCATGGCGATCCTCGCACTATTAACCTTCTCGAGCTTCAGTAATTCCAACACTTTCCCTAAAGCACCTGCGAGAATTTCCTCAGCCTTGAGAGACGCTGATGTTTTTCTTGCTGGTTTCAGACACAGGCATGCGGACGAGGTTCGTCTCGACTGCTCAGACGGCAAGCACCTGAAGCAACAAAGCGGCGAGCAGAGGCATTGGCGTTGCCTGCGTGGCCCCAGGCCACACAGACGACTGAAAAACACCAGAGGAATTATTACAGGTGTTGGCTGCAGTTACAATCGGTTCCTTTAAAAAAAAAAAGTTCTCCCCAGTGTGTGGATGGGAGCATGATAAACTGATGGCTTTATCTTAGAAATCAATAAAGGTAATCAATGTAAACATACTAGATCTTATGTTGCAGGCGGATATTTGAAAGGAAATTTAAAAGCTCCCCAGTGGAACAACTGGAGCATCATATGGTGAAGACACTACAAACTGTAATAAATGTTATTTATTGTGCACATTCTTCTATAAACAGAGTTCCAACCCTGATGGTGCAGATGTATGAAAACAGAGGACGTGTTGCAGCACATTGCTTATTGCTACATTATATTACTAATTTGCACAAGTCAAAGCATCGGCAGCATTGTTGTAAAGATGTTTACATTCTTCCTGAATAACTTTGGCATGAATCGACATGATTCAATTAAATGACTCTTGGATCCAACCTCATTCTGATCAGATCCCTTTGCTTCCTTTATTTGCTCGTTAGCGCTTTCAGTCGCTCGTGTCCTCCAGTGGACATGTGTCTGGGCAACACACCTCAAACCTTCTTTGGGGTTTGTTTTCACTCACACTCAGGAAAAAAAAAAACCCTTCAGGCGTTTTTCATTTACAGCTATTCCTTTCATTTTATCACCCGCCTCTTTCTTTTTATGACGCCGCGCATGGCCACGGCCCTCGCGACAGACCATAATTACAGATAAAATGAGAAGAGGGAAACAGTTATACGACTTGGCAGAAACACTGATGTTGCTCCTGTGAAACCTTCATCTCATTTCTCTGCCTCACTCCATCAAATTTGCAAGTATCGGTAAAAAGGGGGGGCTAAACTCGATTATTAACCTTGGTAGTCCACCTTTGGGAAAAGTAAGCACCCTGACCGAAGCCCGCTGTGGTTGCCAGAGCAAAACCGTGCACAAAGCACACCTGCTGCTTCCAAAACCAGCAGTGCTGTCAAATGAGCAGGCGGTGAGTGACGCGCCGCTGAGCAGAGGACCAGAGGGACCTCGGAGTATTTATTCTGCCTTTGCTTACTCCCACGCTTGGTTTAATAACTCTTCCGTCTGCACAGACAGTCCTACTTCGGGCTCATGCAGGTTGGTTTTCTGCAGAAATCAACGGGGCATAAAAGACATGTCTTGGTAGTCCGCATGTGGAAGTAAAGAGTGGGAGGCAAATTTATTCCTGGCCTCAGTCGAAGCAAAGAGCTGTCCTAATTGGTCCTAGATTCATGAAAATGAGAGACGCAGCTGACTTCCAAAACCAATATTAACCGCTATCGCGTTATCCAGCCGTTATCTCTCTGCAGTTGTTGCCAGAAACATTTGTGTTGAGTAGCTACAGATCCAATTACAATTAGTAGCCATAACATCACTTGTTCTATTTTGCATAAACAAATGGAGTTCAAAAAGGGAACTGAATTACAGGTAAAACTTCAGGCCCACAAACCAGATCTGGTTTTGGGTCTATTCAATATTCCAACACTGCTGTGGCTCCAGTTAGTTCCAGTTAGCACCAAAGAAAGATAAAAAAATAAAGAAGTCAACGCATCCGTAATCTCTTTTTGAGGAGGCCAGCGCCTATAATTGCTTGTATGCTTGTGTCCGAGGGTCGCGCTCGTTTCTCAGAGAGAGGATGAGACCTCTGCTGGTCTTTACAACAGGCTTAAGCTGATAAACCCTTTAAATCATCATGGCTGTGGGATCGGCACCCTGTGCAAACAGATTCAGCTGAATAAAAAATAGTAATCAAAGCAACGATTAGCCCCCAACGCAGAGGAAAAGCTTAGCCAGAACACAATCTCAGCAGGGGGCCAAATCTCTTAACCAGTGAACATTTCTGATGGTTTGAGTCTTTTCCCACAAACACATAACTTGGAACAACCACAGGGGGCGGGATCTGTTTGGAATGCACAGAGTGGCTGTTTATTGACCCGAACAAAGGCAGCGGCTGATTTAGAAACGGGAGGTGACGACTGGAAACGCGCCTTCAGAAGGCAGAAATAAAACCTACAGCCCTGGAGGCACAGAGGGTCATGCCCCCCCCCCCAACAAATGCACCTGTCATGGAATCACATAACCGAGCCTTCGGGAAGTTTCCCCGTAAGTATTCCACCGTTTAAGGCCAGAGAGCTCCAGAGCACCGCCCCCGTATGGGCTTCCCTCGCTGTACATCAGGATTTACTCCGTTCGGTTTGAGTTCTGTTGCATTCTTTCAAAATCCAAAGTGGGATTTAGTAGAGGCTCCGGCCTTTATCCTGCAAAGATTTCCTGTTTCCTGAAAACAGAGGCAAACAAGTCTACACTTGAGACTAATCGCTGTTTAATATTACAATGAAAGGAGTGAATCAAGCGCTGTACTGTGGCACAGCAGCAGCGTGAACCAGTTTACTGGCAGCAGCAGAGCAACGTTTTATTGCCCGGCGATGACCTCAAGGCTTCTACACGAAGGCCGTCCAGTCATGTGACTTCAGCGCGCTCGAACACACACTGCCAGCTGGAGACCATCAACACGTCTGTTTGTCCACAGAATTGTGTTGTGCAGCGTGAGAAACAGTCTGGACCTGGGTGGGTGGAAATGGTTGGGAATGTTTGGACCAATCATCGCATCAGTAAAATCTGCACGCCACGAGATCTGACTCAATCAGAATTAAAATTCTTATTTCCGTATGTGACCTTTTTTTCTCTTCAGAATGGCTGTCTGTGTAGGCATGGGGCCTCATTAATCATGTGATACATCTTCAACTGGCTCGCTATAGGATGTAGGATCAACGCGAGACAGACCCTGCTAGCCATTTTCCATGCTGTGCTAAGCAACCCCCCCCCCACCCACTGTAGTGTTGCAGCTTTTGACCAATTTCCCCATAATAAAAAGTCCCAAGACTTCTTTTAATTGAGAGGAGATGTGAAGCAGAAGAGCACACAGATGCCCATAAAGGCCACAGCAGCAAAAATGGAGCCTCTTCTTCCATAGACTGACCTCAGCCTGAGGGAGAGATACGTTCTTTAGGCTCTGAAAACACACCATCACGTCAAAGTGCAGCCATTTTTGGATTCCCTACTCCTTCCATCCAATAGTTTTACATAGAATAAGAATGAATTACGTCTATGATAGCCTTTCATGTTACAAAATATTTATGCCTGTGACAATTATTTCAGCAGAATCAATTTTATTAAAACGTTTTTACTCAATCAAACCTGCAGCAGGCGTGACAGCAAGGCCGGGCTGGAGCAATTGAAGACGAGCCGCCTCTTTTGTCCAGTGGGATTCTTTTTAGACAGGATCAGAAGCTGTAGGAGCTCTTACATTTGTATGAAGACACCACAGTGTGTGTGTGTGTGTGTGTGTGTGTGTGTGTGTGTGTGTGGGTGTGTGTGTGAAGGGGCGGGGTGGATAGTGGTCGCGTGGAATGTGAAGGGTTATCATGCCAGGGTAAACTTGACGGCAGAAATTTTCATACTATGAATAAATTTCCATCTGAAATTGACAGCGGTGCTCACTGATGTTGCAGATAACCGAGAGGAGATAGGCTTCATCGCCGTTCAGAGATAAGAAGGGAACCTGCAGAGTGCTGAGGTTCAAAGCAGGCGTCTGTTATCCCGTCCTTTTCGTTTAATTTGAGCAAAACGATCAGCGATGCTGATGACGATGGAACGGAGCGTCACAAAAGGGAAGAAGTGTTCAATCTAGGAGAGATAACAAAAGGAGGAAAAAAGACAGCACTGGATGATGGGATGCCCCTGGGGCGACTCTGCTGTTATTATGTTGGAAGAGGACGGCTGAGCTGTGGTGTGGGGGCAATTAGAGACCCGAGGATGGAGTGGGGGGAGGGTCCAGGCGCAAGAACTCGCCAATGAAGGAGGAGCGACCCTTCTGGATCTGACAGCAGTGTAGAATGGCCATTTATGACAGGTCTGGCTTCTTTCCGTGGATAGAAACTAATATTGTGGGATTTCTGGGTGTTTCGAATGATTTGGCTGCTAAGTGCTCGTCAGTGAGGCTGCTTTTGGGCCACCATGCGCAGAGAGAGAGTGACTGCAGGCTGTGCCAGAGATATTAGCTGCGTCTGTTGTCTTTAATTCGACACTGACCAAACTGAAAACAAGAACAAGTTGAAGGTGAAGAGAGCAGGGACGATGAGACCCGACCAGGTCAGGTCTTCCCATTTCTGCACGGAAGCTGAAACAGGAAATGGGTTTTTTGAGGACACGCGGTGAACATTTCCCCAACTCACATGTCTAATCTGAACCTCTAGACTCTTCCCTGATGAGATCCGAGCCACGTCAACCCTGCCAGGTATCCTGAGCACGTGTATACACACAAAAACACACAAACATGGCGCAAAACAACATGACCTTGCAGCTGCAGCGAGACGTCAACAGTTATCAACAGTTTCTGTCTGCGAGCGACCCCAGCGGCAACAATCATGCACGTACAGATTGGGAAAATGACGTTAAAATCCAAAAAAAAACACGTGTTGTTTTTGAGAGGAGTCGTGGTTAAAGCCAGACCTCGTTTCAGGGGAACAGCACAAGTCTCTCCTGTCGTTCTGTCTTTAATCAGGAATATTATCTCCCCTTCATCAAATAACAGACATTTCCTGCAACGGAAAAGCCCAGGGTCAAACGCAGAAGCCTCCGGTGAGAGGTCCGCGGCCAAGCTTGTGCGATGAAAAGGAGGGAGGAATGGGGGAGGCGCAGCCCGAGACTCTCCCTGCTGCTGCTGCTGCTGCTGGTGGGCGGCGAGGACATGGGCTCAGCTTTCCAGCCGCAGAAGAGCCCAAGAGGAGAGGTGAGAGGCCCACTTAATCTCTGAAGACCCGTAACGTCAACAGAGCCAAGGGGGGGGTGGGGGGTGGTTAAGCATCAGTCACCAGTAAATGGTACTGATCCTCATAAATGCCCCTGATCCTCATCAGCCACCATTGTCCTCACAAGCCCCCAGAGCTTGAAAAATGCGGTTTAAAATAAGACTGAATCTCATGATGATGCAACGTAAATGCTCCATGATAGTAAATCGATCATGGGTCTCTGATCATCTGCCAAAGAAGGTCAAAACATAAAGATCTTTATTAGATTAGAGGGGACAGTTATAGCTAATAGATGATGACAACTAAAATGTAATATAAAGCACAGGCCTCTGCAACACACACACACACACACACACACACACACACACACACACGAGACTTAGAGGCTTTTTTCCTCATCCGTCAACCACAACCAGCACAGCAGACAATGGTTCCGGGGTGTTTTCTTGCGGAACACAACACTGTTGCGCTGCGCTCTACGCCCAGACAACAACAGGACCACCCCTTACTCCTCCTGCCCCCCCCCACCCGCCTCTAAGACCACCTTCTTCACGCCTGGACCTCATTTCAACCCACGACCGAAATCATTACTGAAAGAATCCACCACGTCCACACGAGGAAGAGGTCAGGTAGCGTGACCTCGCAAGAGAGATGGAGCAATTTCAATACGTTTCCAGACAAAATGCACCCCTCTGGTTTAATCTTAAACACTGGGGCAAAATGTATGTTTAAACTGAAATACCAAATAATTTAGATATATTGTATACATAACGCAGTTCGAGGGACAGTTTATTTCTCTCGTTGATACATGGCTTGTGATTTTACCTTAAATATTTATCTTAAAATTGTTTCTATTTTTATTTGAAGAAATATTTACAATGACCTATACAGATAACTGCAAAAACAACAACAAAAAACGCAAATAAATCCATGTTTGGTGAATTATAGTGGATTCATTAAAAAAAAAAAAAAAAAGACTGAGAAAGTGGGAGAGGACAAGGCTGTCAGCCCTGCAGACTGAATATATCAATTTATGAAGATCATAAAATGTTACCTCAACAATAAGTCTACTATTCTTAAATTGCCTAAGCAGCGCCATTAAGACCCCTTCATAAAAATGTATCCGAAATTTAAATTAATTTAATTGTAATCCCTTGTCGGATAAAAACACAGAATTATTTTGGATTGGTGTATTTTGCGCAACTTTATACTGGTTATGCAGCCTGTTTGTATAAAGATAAGGCTGATGATGGATTTGAGTGAATGTGATTGCAGAGCTGAAAGCAAAGCCACCCGGTATTTAACTATTTACACCTGTGCGGTGACAGAGGCCCGCGGGAGGCGTGCGAAACCACTTTAATTGGGCAAAGGCGTGAATAAGCACTAATACAGGAGAGGCAGCCTTACCTTTTTATGTCTGTCTTTAAAAGGTAAGGCAGGCCACGGCATCTCCTGCAAAAAGTCCTGCCAGTGTTTCTGGTCCTGGTCCGACGAAATGAAGACGATTTCCAATTTGTCCTTGTGTTCAGACGCCTTTTTGAACCTGCTGTAGAACTCGCACAGGCTGCCGTTGAACTGTTTGCACGGCGCGTTCAGGCTGCAGCCGAAGAAGAGCCCGACCAGGGAGAGCTTGGCGCCCAGCGCCTGCACGTCCACCTCGGCTTTCTCGCCGTTAACGAGCCGCTCCCCGAGAAGACTCACCAGAAACTCCGACATCGCGACGCGCAGCCCCCGAACACACAACGTTACCGTCAGCCGAGGCTGCTGAAACGCATGTACCCGCTATCTTCAGGCGGCACCCTGCACCGATTTCACCTCCAATTTGAGGGTTTGTTCGCGCTGGCGGCCCCTGCGAAGCGCTTCACCGCGGCTCGTCCTCCGGTGTGAGCGCTGTGCAGGAATGCACTCCGCTTAATCACTCCCGCTACAGCGTCCCCCCCACCCCATCACAACCATCAACTACACTAAGAACATGATATCTGAGCATGAATATTATAAATAACTATACGTCAATGTCTGGATTTTTAATATGGTGTATGTGATCATATAAATTGTCTATTTAGAGTTAATAATAAAACTTATGACTCATAAAAGAATAACTTTATGGCCTTATAAATGCATATTTAACCTTGCGCTTCAGAGTTCTTGCTTTAAGATTTGATTACAAAACGTAAAGAAAAATGCACAATTTAAACATGCAGACGCCCTATTGCGTTCGCATGAGTGTGCTTCCATCTTGTGGTCACATTAAGAAAGTGCACCGAATAATGACGAAAAGAAACATTTTTGTTCAACTGTTTTAATATATTCCATGAAATTAAGAATGCAAGTCAATTATGTATTATTGGATATTAGCTGAAAACGAATGATTTTTTTTAACTACAAGACATCAGAAATCATAAACCTGAAAATGTTTTATAGCATGTTCTTGCGTTTCTAGCACTGTCTTTAGTTTGAATTTATGAACATGGTTAGGGCTTAAAAAATGCAAAACTTGATTCCACATTTACATTTTTACACAAAGTACACTCTTTTTTTATTATTATTATTTTTTGTTTGTTGGCAAGTGCAGAGAAATTGAAAGTGTATGCCTGATGTAAATAGTGCAGGATCCCTCAGTCCTCAGTGAACATCATCCTCACCAGTTCTGCTTTAAAGCACTCCTCCTCCACCAACTTTTGAGGCTAAAACAGGTTAAAATGGCAGAATTATTACAGGACAATTTAGTAAATGATGCACACACATCTGAGGTTAAAACACAGTCAAAGCACTAAAATAAAATGGTTCTTACTGTGCCGTATTTGAGCAAAGTCGGAACTCCGGTCAGCTTCAGTGTTTTCTTGAAGTCGTTGTTTTGATCCTTCCAACTGAAGCGTGAAAGTAACGTAAGGAAAAAAAGGGAGAATAAGAATTTCAGCCTTTAGGGTACCTAATAAATGCAGAATTTCATAATATCGCTATTTTATAAAAAATAGAAAGAAATAAATGAAAACACTGACTAAGATCTTTCTCCAACTTGACAGTAAATGAAGACAGAGCCTTCAGCAAGATGAGTCAGTTCTCCTTTCACAACAGGCTCAGCTGGAAGGGAACAAACACTGAATAAAACAGCTCAATATGAAAAAAAAACAACAACATTAATAACTGTATAAGAAGTCCACGTGTATATGTGTGCCTATCATGGTTTGCATCACAATGTCGCATCACCAAATATTTTGATAAAGTCCAACAAAAAGACATTAGCAGTGTTCTCATATGGTGAATTATATTAATTTACCTTTTACACAGTCTGGACACCAGCTTTTCCCCTGAATGTCTTTATCGCCGGAAAAATATGCAAAAATATCCTTTCCTTGTCTTTCTGACACAGCTTTGCAGAATTCTTCATAGCCACGAACATTGACTTCTTCGTAACGGGACATTTTCTTATGCTATCTGAATAAATAAATGCAGGAAAGTATTAAAGTTCAAGTCTGAAGAACTCCCTGCATCAGCAGACTTGCGACACTGACATGGGGAATATAAATACTCAAATATAACTACACTATTTCCGGTATGTGCAAAGGTTCTTAAAGGGGCAGTGCACCTTATACGTTTAATACGTAATTTAATCTATGTTTATATACTTTACGTGTTTGTATAATATTGTTTTGAATATAAACAGAAAATTACAACAGCAGCTCTAGTGGCTGTTTTCTACTATTATAACTAAATGAGTTGCTGGGATGTTTGACCTTTCGGAAGACCCGTAGTTTTTTAAACCTACTTCCGGCTAGCGGCCGTTTCTCGTCACGGCGGTGTTTCGGAAAGTTACTTTTTGTTTTGTAAGAAATTAGCTTTACTATCAACATTACGTCTTCCTCGCTTTGTATCAGAGTATGCAACATGTTTAAAATAATATGGAAAAACATTCAAATGTGATTTTATACGTTCAAAGGCGTTCTGCGTTTGCGTTTTAAAAAAAATGCTGAGGTGCATTCGACTGAGATTTAACAACCAAAATGTCCCAAACCAAGGTAAACAATAATACTCCTTAAATCATGAACACGTTGTTTATTAGACACATATTGTGTTTGCTACGTCCGCCAAGGGAGAAGGAAAAGACAACTGGCTTCGGATTGTTTTTTTAGCAAAATAACGCCAAAAGTTATGAACAGATTTTAATTACATTTTCAGTAAATGTTGATAATTGGCCAAGGAACAGATGGTTAAGTTTTGGTGATGGTTAAGTTTTGGTGATGTTCCAAATTCGAAGCAAAAAGTTCAAAGCATCACCGTCTTAAAGCGACATTGCTGTATTACTAGTTCTGGTTAACCTGTGTAATTATGACCTCCGCCCAGGGAGGAGGTTATGTGACAGCCGGTGTTGTATTGCACCCCTGCCTTGAAAAGCACCTGCTCTAGTATTTTTTTCCTGTTGATCCCAGCGGATCAAAGGCTGTTTCTTTCAGTTTGACTACATTTACCATTTGATGTTTAATCTATACCTTTCAATTTCAATAAATGTTTAAGCGTCGTAAACGGGTGCAAGTTTATAGAAATTGCTGTCCCCTCATCATGGAGTAATTTGTATTTTATTTACCACAGCTATTGTTCAATGAAGCCATTCCTGCAAACCCTAGGAATCGTACCACCAGAGTACGTTTACCAGGCCCCGTCGTGATAGAGAATGTGGATAAGGAGAGGTCCACAAATTCTGACAGCTCCTGGGCCGGCCTGGAGAGGCTTGCTCAACTGAGACACTGGCAGCTCCAGCCAAGTATCACCCATCCTGTATTGATAGAGAGGCTGCTTCCAATTCCAAATGAGAACGTGGGGCATCCCCGAAGCTCCATTCACTTCTCTGTTCTTTCTGAAGAGAGATTGAACGCTGCAGTTAAACTAGCTAAACGAGACCTGAGACAATGGCAACGTGAGTCGCTGACTAAATCTCCCTCCAAAGCCTCACAGGAAGTCACTTTTCTACAAACAAGTGATGAAGAGGAGTTTCAGGTAATGATCATTTGACTGATGTAGAGACTAATAATCCATTGATAAAGCGTAGGTAAGTGTCTTATTTAAGGAATGCTCACCGCTTTAATTGGTCAGTGATTGAGTTTTGTCTTTTGCTGGTATTTTAGGAACAGGCAAACACTCCAATTAAGACAAAATTAATGGCCTCTACTCCAAAAAGCAAGTCAAGACCACTAGGAGCCAAACTGCCTGTGCAAACATCACAGAAGAACTCATTTATTTCAGTGCCTCGGTTTGGCCACTCACCCCCAAACAGAGACCCTGGCCCAGCACAGGTAGAAGAAATTAAAAAAGGCTCTTTAAGCCAGGAGTTTCAAAAGCTGCAAAATGAGCTGGATGTATATATCCAAAAAGTGGAAGAACTAGCCAACAGAGGTAAGTCACAAAAACTGTTTTTTTGGAACCTGTGCCTCATGCAATGATCACAGTTTTTCAGTGAATTTATAATTGGTATTAAAACAGTCCCAGTCCCAGAGGAACCACTGGACCCCGAAGAGCAGCAAAAACTGGAAACACGCAGACACAAGCAGGCAGCCCACTCAGCACGCATTGTCTATGTGCTTCAGCTAAAGGTAGGTTTATATGTGAAATACATGTGAATGGCCCTGTGTCAGTAATGTTGACCCAGCATGTTTTTTAAAAGGTGAATGAGGTACAGGCAGATGTAAGGAAATTCCAAAATCAGAAAGCTTGGGACATTAAAAAGGTACATTCTTCTTCTAAATACTCTGAGTATTATGCGTATTATTACTATGGAACTGTTGTAATTGTAGTCATAAAATGTGTTTATTGGTAGGGTTTGCAAGAAAGATATGTCCAAAATGTCTTTAATTTAATGTGTATTCTCTCAGCCTGTTATAATAAACAGGCTTGCAGCCCTCCACCGCGGGACAGTCAGAGCTTTGCGGGTTATTATCCATCAGCTTTCAGATCATGGAAAGGTGCCTTCATATCACAGAGAGCTGGTCCAGCTAATTCAGCAGCTCTCTATCTGCTCAGCTCAGGTCAAAGAAGAAGGCAGTTTAGCTCTGTCTGACTCGGCCCTCCAGGTCTTTCACAAACTTGAGGTGAGGGTGCCATAAAAAATAGTTCCAATAATTGTTCTTCAGAGGTTTTTATTTCCTTTGTTTTTATTCTTTGCAGGTTTTGAATTCTGCCCTTGGGAAACAAGTAGTGTTTAAAATCAAACAGATGCAGGTTCGAGCATGTCCGCCACACAGGAAGTCTCCGAAACTTAGCTCCCCACCCATTACAGCACCCAGGAGTCTGAGCGAGTCACCTGTTCGAGAACCTCGTAAAAACGTGCCTTCCAAAAGAGGTGACCACAGCGTTTCCTTCTGCTCATGTCACAAATTAGAATATAGAATAGAAATACTTTTATTCATCCCAGACACAGGAAATTCACTTGTTACAGCAGCAACTGTCAACACAATCACAATAATATTTACAGCAAGAGGGCTAGGGTAAAAACCAGTGTGGCAATTGACAGCAAGCTACAGCAAAGCTAAGTGTACAAGACTAAGTGTGCAAAATGTGCAACAAGAAACGTGCTGACATGTTGCAGGATTAAGTGAAAAGTGAAATTACTCCCTCTAATACAAAGCTTTTCTTGTGGATTGGCCTCCTATGGTGTTTAACGAGTCATGATGGAGTGAAAAAAAAAAAACAGCAGGCAAATAAAGAACTTGTCCCCTGCTGCTTAATCTTCTGAGCAGGTATTACCTGCTGACTCCAATTATGCTTAAGGGGCATCTTGAGACAAAGACGTCCCTTACAGTCAGCTGTAAATGCATCTAAATCTCCATGGAAACAAAGTGAGGCCCCTGTGCCTCTTGTCAAACTGTAAAGCTACTCATCGAGAACAATGGCCAATTTAATGACCGATGATGTATTGATCTTCCCTTTCTTTTAATTGAAGAATTTGCTGTCCCTTCGGCTGTTCGTTTTAGATTTAGAATTTTTATATCTCTACAGATAAACAGATAACTTCACGGAAGCCTAAAAGTAGTTTTCAGAAGCACCCAAACAGAAGCAAAGTCCTCCAGGCTGGTGTTGAGTGGCTTGTCCACCAGAGGGAGCTGCAAAGACAAGCACAGTCAAACACTCGGCACAGAAAAGAAGTGACGTTGCCTCCTGTGGCAGTCAAACATGATATTAACATGAAGGTAAATGTGGACTATGAGTGCTCAACTACAATCAGTGTGCTTTCTTATTTAATCTGCTTTGTTGTTCACCACAATGATCTGCTCTCAGCTTTTCTACTAAAGGACCCCCCTCCTTTACTAAAGACATATTTTATCTTTTTACGTGGCACAAACAGCAGGCAGGTTTTCTGCAGGCTACAGTCTCGTCTCATCTAAGAGTGACCCAAGCCCCTCACAAAGAGCATTCTGTCCCGTGGAAACCCACATCCCCTCACTCTCCACCTCTGCAGCGGTAGGACTTTTATTCCTGTCCACACCTGATAAGACATTAAATTCTCTGTTTATAACATCATTTGTAATAAGAACATTGTATAATCCAGGTTTGAACTTTTGTGAACTCTTGCCACAAGTAGGAGTTCAAAATAAACAGCAGTTTTAGAAGATATATTCTGTTTTTACCCTGAATAATGTTAAAAAAAAAAAAAAAAAAAAAAAAAGTAAACTAGAAACTTGCCTGTTCTTTGGGTAAAAAGTTATACTCTTCACCTTTCTTAGTTCCTTATTTCCATATTTCCCAAGATGCATTTCCCCCACCATCTCTAACAACTTGCCTCAAGGGTTGATGTTTCAAAGTATTTTAATCATTCTATTTCATGTGTGCAGATTGGCTCAAAGGGGGATACCAGAGCAGCGGTGTCTCTTCTCCTCCACAAAGCCAAGCATAAGTCAGCCAAAGCAGAAGGAAGCTGCAGGATCAGAGACAGAGCGGCAGTCGCTTAGCACGGAAAAGAGGCAACAAGCTCACAGAGGAGCATTGAGGTGGTGCTCCTACATATTTTAATACCACAGCTTCATGTTTTTTGTGCATCATAGAAACGTCAGGAATGAGACGTGAGCGTTGAAATGAAATACGAATGTATTTACAAAGTATTCTCCAACCTGACTTATCCGCAGTCACAGGCAAATTTTTACACGTAATTGAAAGTCATTGCTTTCCAATAAATGAATCCCTGGAGCTGCTTGATTGAAGTTTTTCTTTATTGGAATAGCTTGCCTATTTTCACGCTTGTTGTGAATTGAGTGACTCTGATTATTCAATTCAGAATTCTTGCCTTTGTGTGCGGCAGTTAATCAAGGTCTCACAGTCTGAGTTTTATTAAATGAGGGTCCTGCATTATGCGTGTAATGTTCTGAACTGGTCTTTATTTTGTTTTATTACATTGTTTTATTTTTTATGGTCTTAATACTTCAGCTTTTTTTAAAGTATTATGTAATATTATTCATAGTATTGTTTTCTCAGTTCCAGGTTGTTGTGTTCCCTCATTTGTGCATCTTGTTTTATAGGTCTGAGGCTCTCTCACCACCCCAGTGGGCTGAGAGAGCTGAGCAGCAGGTGGGAGAGAGAGTTGAGTCTCTTCCTGATGATGCACAGGTAGGTAGATGTTCCGTTCATTTGGCATAATCCTGACTCTTTGCTTTTCTCCTGTTTTTCTATGTAGAAATGGCACAATGGTGATGTAATTTATCGAAATAAGGCCTACATGTACCTCATTTTCTGCAATAAATACTGACTTTCACAGTATCAAGGCAATATATGAGTGAGTGTAAGTTGCTTTTTATTTTCTTGACCCGGCAGGTGGCTGAGCATCAGGGGAGGAGGAATCAACCGTCTGATCAGGATGCTAAGTTGTTGAACAGCACCGCTGTTGCCAATAATACACAGGTGAGTGGAGTATTGGGCTTGACTTTTATCTGATGAGTGTTTACTTAGAGAAGTACTCCTCCTTAGGGGTCAGAGAGTGCTGAGCAGCTGAATGATGCCCTGCAGGGAGATCCCTTGAAGGACACAGCCATGGTGGCATGGGGTTTTGATCCAGACAGACAGTTGGATGACCCCACCCTGGAGAACATGCTGCTTCGTATCGAGGAGATGCAGGTGAGTGCTGCTGCAGAATCCTGATCCTGACAACCCAGTCAGTGATGGAGCTGGTATTAATAGCAAACATTTCCTGTTGTCTAGTGTTCAGTGATGCTTTGGCTGCTGCTCATGATTTTTGATCTTGTGTGAAATGGTTGCAGAGGTGGACAAAATGGTTCTGAGATGTGTTTCCTTGTGTGTGAACAGAGAGAACAGGATGAAGTGAGGAGACGCTGTGCTTCTATAATGTATTCAGACCCTCTCTTTTGGAACACAGCAGGAGCAACTGGTAAAACTTAACTGGATGTGTTCAGAGAAATGATTTCCCAATTTGTCCTGTAGGTGGAGATGGTGCGACAACCAAGAATGCTTGTCATCTTGACTAATTCTGGCCCATCATTCCCACTCTCCTTCCTCTTCCTCCTTTCTTTGTTCATCCCAGGAGTACAGAGACGTACTCCAGCTTCCACCACAGACTCACCACAGCCAATTAGACTCACTGTGCCAGCGCTCAAACAAACCCCCGCTGCCAATATTATCCTGATGGAACCTGTAGATACTGGGTGAGCACGTTTTGCATTGATTATACACTCGATCAATGTATTCTCCTTCCTTGGAATCACACATTCTCTAACAGTGCAACCATTTGCACCTTTCATTGCAATCTCAAAATTCTGACTGTGTGAAGGAATTTCTCACTCAACTGTCATCATCCCACCCAGACTGTAGCATTGCTGACATCAAAATAAAGAAGACAAAGTCATGTTTTGATTGGAGAACTGTTCCTGTTATTTTGTTTCTTTATGATGTGCAGGTTTTAGCCTGGAAATGTCTTCAGACACAAAATTCAGCTCCATGCATCAGTGAAACCCTTTAATAATTATTTCTGTTTAGGAGATCTGTACACCACAAAATACATAAAGAAACAACAACTTTTAGATTTTTTTGTTTAATTTTTATTCACTAATCAATAGTATAATTCTGTCAATTTCAGCATTTTTTTTCCTCATTTTCCCTCCAATTTCTTTAGCTCTCTCTAGCGCCCCCTGGTGTCTCAGCCCAATATTGCGCTTCATCTAACAAAAAAATGGAAAGGATTTCCCTGCGCAAATGCTTGTTTCTGTTTGCACACTGTAGTAATTTGTTTCATGTCAGCATGTATCCCTCATGTAAGACAGGTCAGAATGTGTCGGCTCCCCAGAAGTAATGAGATCAAAATGTCACAGTTCAGATAATTGAGAAATGGAAGCTGACAGTTATTCTCCATCTCCATCCTGAGGAAATGAGCCGCATTATTGTCCAAGACAAGAGGCTGGATCAAAGGTCTAATGACACTGTTTCATTGTGATGCAAAGGGGTATTTAGTCAAGTTTATCAGTGCTCGGGCATATTTGTGTAGCTGCTGAAAGTTATTTTTATATTGAGCAGTAAAAAGGAAGCGCTCAGAGTTAGAACACATACTGATAACAAAGCTGATTATATTGCTGGGTTCTGTCTCAGTTCTTTGAAAAAAATGAACCATTTGTCAAAAACAATTAAGATCGGTGTTATTTTGAAGTCATGGGAATTGGGAGCAGTTTTTAAAGTAGTTGTTTAAATTTTACTTTGTAATAGGGAACCCTGTCAGGTCAAAAGAGAAAAATCATCCCCAAATGCAGTTTTTCTTATGCTGTAACGGAGCGCCATGCAGTTTCTTCTGTGTTTACTGTAGCAGATGGAGAGATTTAAATATGGGGGGTTATGGTGTGTCATCGTTGTTTATTGGGCAGAATATTCATCTTAGAGTGCTGCAGGAAAACAGAATTATGCATGGATTCATGCCCTGCACATGCACGCATGGCTGGAGGTTTTTTAATGGCTGATGGAAACACAGGTGGGCTGTTATTGTTCACAGCGTCTCTGGCTTTTTTAAGAGTTATTGGAGCAGTGAGGAGATGGGCTTCAAGTCTCGACTGATTTATAAACAGCTTCATTGTTCATGAAGGATCATTAGAATGTTCAGTAATGATTTTTGTGCAGATGTAATTGTTCACAGTTTCATAAAAGGAGTACTAACGTTTTAAATCAAACAGCAGGGCAGTAGACATTTAGGTACCCATGAGGCACAGATACTGTTTTTCCCCATCTGCTGCTTCACTATCCACTTGTCAGACAAATCAATGATGATTAAAGCTCTGCTCAGTAACACTATGGTAAGTTGTTTTTTTTGTTTTTTTTTTTGTTTTTTTAAATCTGGCCCATTGTTAACGTCCCTCTCAGACTGAGTAGCTGAACTAACACTCAGTACATGTGTTCCCCGACCTGCTGCTTTGCAGAATTCTTGGCATTAGTGATTTTACTGTTTACGCTCTGCTTTGTCGTCATAATGTTTTATGCGGTCCTCAAGATATTAAGGGAGTAATCTGATGTGACGTCTTCGTTTGGGGTCGTGCATGTATCTGTGAGGCAGGCTAAGCTGGTTTGCTGGTTAAGTCTGATGTATAGAGGGGAGCAGCGATTCATCCAGCCAGTCTCTTAGTGAGAGAGTGTTTTTTCTTTTTTTTTCTTTTTTTTTTTTGCACAAACAGTGTTATAATGTTCTCTGTCTTTTAGGCCAAAGGGAAGATAGATTACACCTCTAACACACGCACACCTCTAACACGCTTTCACTGCTAGTCTGGTATTTTAATGTTTCCACATTCTTTTACATTTACTGTATATAAAGCTTTAATCTTGCCTGTGAATTACACTGAAAAGGAAACAAGCCTGGCTCCTGTGTTTGAATGTGGCACAAAAAGGCATTAGTGCAGATTTGAAATAAAAAGGTGGAGTTTTATTACTTTTGTCCACATCAGTCCTCAGACACCCATCACACTGTAAATTGCCCCATTTCACACCACAAATGGGGCCCAGAAATTCGCAGAGTGCCCTGGCACTTGGATATTTATGGCTCCCCAGTAGTTTCATAGCCCTCACACTCAAACCAGATTCAAGATGTGTTGAGGCGGGGCGGCACAACAGAGATGCGTTTTGCTTTTGGAGCACGGCGCTAAATATAGCACACAAGAGCGCTATCTCGGGAGCCAGACTGACTTATCCAAACAGAGAGGATTAAAATGCCAAACCACGGCAAGCCCAGCTGAGCCCCTTACTCACTCAGTCCAGAGGGAAGGTGAGAAAAATAACAAGTCTCGTAGATTTATGGTTAGCTTTATAGCAGGTACAGGAAGAGTCTCTGGCCAGTCACTGCACTGCAGTTATTATTTCTCTTTAGTCAAATTAACCTGGTCTATGCAATATAAACTGTTGAGTGCATAAAAAAAGTTTATTGTTAGTGTTAAGTGTTATAGTTGCGCTGTCATTTGAATATCCTCTTGTGTTTCATCATATACAGTTTGGTGTCAGACAACAGCTTGTCAGAGGACGCATCCCAAGAGGAACAGCAACACAGAAGCAGCCTCGCGTTCCCAGGCCCTGCAGGGGACAGCAGGATGACTGTTATCTCCGTGCCAGGCAGCGCGTTAAAAAATATCCGAGAGTACAGCGAAAAGTACGAGGCCTACCTGCGCACCGCGCCTCACCAGGCTGTCGGCAGCATCAGCCCCAGGGCTGTCGCAGACAGGTAACACCTGTTGGCTTTTAAATGAATATTTATGGTTGTTAAGCTACATCGCGCTACAATTCAACCTTCACTGCATTTCAATTATAATGATCTAAACATGATGCCTTGGCTATTGTGAGAAGAGGATTGTTCCAGTTTTTGGAGAGAAGACTACAGAACATAAACATGTCAAATAAAAGCAGTTCTAGAAAAGAAAAGAAATATAAAGGGCCAAAGGATCATGAAGTGTTCAAGGAGAAGTGGAGGCGAGATGGAAGATAGGAACTGACTTCCTGGCAGATGGAATCTCCAGCAGAGGAAAGTTAATCATATGCAGGGGTTTCCCTTTTAGTGAGGAAATGAGAACTGATGCCTCACCAGCCAAAAACTGCATTTAGCTTCTGTTTAAAAAGCCACGCAGCTTGGGGAGGCTCTTTAAGTTCAGCTATTAATAAATAAGGCCCTAAATACAGATTTATGTGTCAGTAACCAGAATGTTTGTTTCTTGTGTTGTCCCGCAGCTTGGCAGACGAGTTGCTGTCAGAGGCTCTGGCTGAAGTCGCAGCAGAGTTTGAGAGCATTATGGGAGAATACGCAGAGGCCGTCTTCACCTCAGAGTTTCTGTCACCGGTCAGATCACCTCCTGCTTCAGTCAGCCAATAGGAATTTAACATTTCACACTCCTGAAATACAAATGTGTTGACAAATGACTCTTACATTTTTTTTAGTCTTTTGTGAAAAAAAAACAGTTATTTATATATATATATATATATTTTATCTCTGGTTTTTATGGTGTGTTATTAAATTGTGATCGCGAGCCATCTGATGGAGCTGTAGCAGACCTTTTATTATTGTCCTCGTGTGAGGTTTTTTTTTTGTTTTGTTTTGGCTTTTTTTTTTTTAATCTCCCTTACAACCTGGATTTAAATTTTTCTTTTTTTCAGTGTGTAATTGGAGATGTAATCTTAGGTAGTTAAAGATAATCTTACCTTAAGCTACCTAATATTTTCTGTCCTTCTCACTGCTTTTGTGGATTTCTGTATGGCCACCAGTTGACAGACTGGGATAATGGTGTAATGTGCAGGTTCCGTCTGCAGAATAAAGACCTGGAGGAACTCGATGTCTCTTGAGGGCAGCATGACAGCCTCGTAGGAGGAACGGCAGATATGCAGATGTATCCTGCCAGTCACAGAGACAGAGAAATATTTTTGCAGAAAAAGACATTTTCAAAGTGCACAAAGGGCTTGTTATATACCACCCACAGCCATCATCAGCATGTTAAACGTAGCTTCTCCTTCTGTAAATATTTGTATTTTGTGACTTTTTTGGCCTTTTTTTTCCCCAGCATACAATGGTAGAAATCAATAATTGATAAATGAACACCCCCACGATGGGCTTTTGTATAAAGGATTGAAAATAGCCATGCTATTAATCTCTGCCAGAGAGAAATAGCCTTAATCAGGCATCTCCAGGGATTCATTTATTGGAGAGAATTAACTTTCAATTATGAGTAGGAAATATTGCCTGAGGTTCTGAGGGAGTGAGCTCTGACAGAGGTTAGAAATAACTCGCCTCTGCAAAATCCATCAATTGTGCTGTACTGATGATGTGTTTACACTGTAAACTAAAACAGTTTATAAAGTAAAGTGAGATATTAAAGGTGATGTTAGGTGAGCACCAAGGCTGGGTCCAGTCATGCTCCTCTCAGCGGGCACGGGAGGAGGAACGCCTCCCATGTGCCAGTGGGCGATGAAGGTGGGCGGCTGCCAGGTGGCTGAGATGCAGCAGACGGTGGAGGAGTTCTGTCAGTAGTGACAGCGAGGGGTCTGGTCACGAGAAGGTCTGTTCTGCTAAAGCGCGTTCTGCTAAAACTATTCTAACAACAGAACAAAGTCAAAACCCCTTTTTTTCTTTTTTAGAAGGATTTTCTTTTGTACTTTTTGAAATTATAGTGAACTAGAAGAAGAGAGGTCCCAGTGTCAGACCATCTGGCCTCCAGTTCCCTAGATGATTTAATCCAACCTCACTCGAGGCGGAGCAGGTCATCTCCCCTGAAGCTCTTAGCCGCTCTGCTGTTGCAAACAATGACGTCTTTTACGGCAATTTGTCTCCATTCCTGTAGACAGACGAGGGCACCGTATCGAGGAGATGCAGGTGAGAGCTGCCCCACAGAATCCTGATCCTGACAACACAGTCAGTCTGGAAAAGGTCACCTGCGATCGAGCTGGTATTTATAGCTTGCTTCGGTCTGGTGGTGGTTACTCATGCAGTGCCTTCTCTTTGTGACCTTTAACCTCATTTGAAATGGTTCGCAGGCAGGTGGACAAGATGGTTGTAAAAGATGGTTGTTTTCTGAGCGGAGAGAACAGGATGAGAGGAGACGCTGTGCCTCTTGCCGTTTTCTGGGACGCAGCAGAAGCAACCGGTAGGACTAATTGTACCTAAAACTATCTAATGTGTCCTATAGGTAGAGATAGTCGTCTCACAACTAGTTGATGAATACCTTGCTACAGCACATTTTCTATAGTTTTTATTATTATCTAGAAATAAATCGTCTAAGTCATTCCTAAAGCAATTGCCCACAGAGTATTTGTGCCTCTGGCTATGGCCTCCCCACAGAGACCCTCCGCTGCTTGGGGCTTTAGCTGCACAAATCCTGGAAGTATGTGAGACAGGGTGTGAAAGGACTGAAAGTTGTTGACAGGGACGTGTCAGCAGGAAACCGGAGCTGATATTCAAACCGCAGCCATTAGCAAATCCAAGTCTGCCGGCATCAGAACTCCCCGGTTCTCCTGGTACTAACTTTGCCTGCAGAACCACGGTGACTCATATATTACACCTCCCTTTTACAGCAAAAAAAAAAAGGGCAGTTAAGTCTGTTTGAAAAGGTCATGTGACCCAGAAACTCATTCTGGTTTCAGAGTTATGTGACCTTGCGGCTTCATTTGTGAGCTGAGCTGCTTGATCATTGTGTGCTCACAATTCTTGAATCCCTGTTTCTCCAACCTCAGCCCAGCCAGCCAGTGCTGCTTTATTCTCACTGACAATGGCTGCCCCCTCAGCATCCACCTAGATCTTTTGACTGGCTTAATCAGAATTTTTTTCCCCCCAATCGATAAGACAAGATTTCGCGAAGCTGACTGGAGTTTATTAGTCGAATTTTTGGCTCATGAATATTCCTGATGTCTTCTGTCAGTACATTTCAGACCACATGCTGCCGCAGCGACTCCCCAGTTAGCTGCTCCACTCCTCCATATCGCCCGTGTTATATCGGAAAAAAAAGTTTTTAATGATGTCCTGTCCAGTCAGCGTGATTGATTAACTGGTGTGGATGGTCCTTTAAAAAAATAAAAAATCATTCACCAGAACCATTCAGTGACCTAAATGATATAACTGTAAAGTCAAATGATGCATTCGTGCCAACACAGTATTGACGCACTGCAGAGTTCTCTTCTCTCCACTTCGTGCAGACAGAAACTAGCCCCTTTGCTAATTGTCAGCGGTCATTCGGTTCGAGACAGCATCTGTTTCATCCAACTCTTTTAATGAGTGCAAGGATGAGTCGGCTACCTGTGCAGAAGACTGAACGAATGGCCTATCTCTCCTTTAGGTTCGGACAGCCGCTAGCATACTGAAATATTCCAGTCATGAGTCTAATGTCTCGCCGCTGTGTGGCCCTCATTATTAAATCACAGACAGGTTGAGTCAAGGCAGGACGGCACAACAGAGAGGCACTTTGCTTTGGTAGCAGGGTACTAAATATAGCACAGAGAGCGCCATCTCAGGAGCCAGACTGATTTGTCCAAACAGAGAGGATTAAAATGCCGAACCCACAGCGAAGCCCAGCTGAGCCCCCCCACTCCCTCCACGCAGAGGGAAGGTAAGAAAAATCACTTGTTTTCAGACCGGTCTCGTAGATTCATCCTTATCATCCTTCATCACATTTGCAAGCAGTGTCCCCAGCCAATCACTGCACTGCTCTTATTATTCTCATCTTCTCTTTATTCACCATTAACCCGATTCACCCACATCCACCTGCAGGCTGTGGCAGCGTGAACCCCTGGGCCGCTGCTGCTGCAGGGTGGTGGTCAGTTAACGGCTTCTGGAGTTTAAAGCTGCTAATTAGCCCTTCTTTGATCAAATAATTCATGGTTGAATTCACGGACGCAGTGTGAAAATAGGTTTTTCTGCCTTGAATGTCTGGAATTGAAATGCTCGCTTTGGGAGGATCATGCAAGGCTTATGGCTTGCTTTGTGGGTTTCTGCTGTTCAACATTGCCCTCCCACTAACATGTTTGCATAGTGAGCTGAATTTCCATTTGCCACACACTGACTCCAATGTGTGTACTATTGGTCAAACCAAAACGGATCTATAAAAATCCAAAAATAACGCATTTGCCATCAGACTGTGGGATCGCTGCCTCTCGCTATGTCCAATATCAGTGAAACACTGGAGGCACTGGATTCTGTCAGAAGAGAACCTACCCAATTATCTCAGAGCTTCAGAGGGAGAAAACACCCACGGAGCCTTGAACGCCCCCTGCTGTTCTGCCAAGCAAGACCAACCTGTCTGCATGATCAGATGGTAATGAGCAGCCTTTGTTGTTTTCACGTCAACTTCCCCAGAAGATGTTAATTCTCTTTTTAACAGGAAGACTGAGAGAAAAAAAGCAAAAAAAAACCTTACTGAAGCTTTAGCATATCCAAGAAGGGTCCTTTCAAACTGAGTCTTTTCTGAGCATTTCTGGGTTTAGTTTTGAACTGTGTAATCTCTGACTCTTCCTAGGACACTTGCTTCTGACGGTGGTTGAAGCTGGACTGTATTTGTTCTGAGTGGAGCTGCGGCAGGTAAGGTTGCAGAACAGCACAGAGGACATTAGTCAGCTTAATCTTTATTGTTCATCTCTGTAAATTCCACTGGGAAACTTATTCCAGTGTGACGAGACCATTACAATATTACGGTGGGGATTATAAGATTATCTTCCTCTTTTTGCACTTATCTTAACTCTCCCTGAGGATTACGCTCGCCATTCTGTCATCGCAATATAAAAACAAATTAATTGCATATGGTGTCTTCCAAAGCGCTGCAGTGATTCTGTGTTCATGTTTGTTTTTCTCTTAAGTGGTCTTTGAGTGGACCGGAAGCCTTGCTCAGATCTTAAAGATGTGCCCTGGCCTGCGAGGACCCTCCTTTGACACACACACACACACACGCAGTGACTGGATGAATTAGCTCATAGGGAATCAGATGCCTGTGCTTTCCTCCCCGGCAGTGCTCTGCGTGGGCGTCTGAATGTGTGCTGACTTTCACAGGCTCCAGCTCGGTGTGCGTCTCCTCACTGGTGGGGGAAAGGGAGCCTTGGGCTCAGAGTAACCGCCTTCACACTTGCACTGAAGCCTTGACTATTATTCTAAGTCTTTTTTTTTTTTGTCTTGATACCAAATTGTGGACGTTGAGGTGGCCTTCACTGATTTACATTCACAACCACAGTTAGCAATTAGCAGTATTTTTACACATTATTACAGCGTTCTTTGCCAGGGGTTGACCTTGCTGCCAGCATTTGCTGCTTATCGGAGCTAGTTTCAGAGCAAGACAAAGAATGATGAGAATTAAACTCATGCTTTAGGAGGGCCCTCCAGGTTCAGTGGACCAGGAATGCTTTCCGAAGTTATTGTTTCTTTTTGATCTGCTGAAAGCAGATGGAATATTTGTTATTAGTAGCTCATTCCTGTGTGACAAGCCATCCAATCTCCATCTGTTCTAGGTCAGAGTTGAGGTTACCATGTCCTGAGGAGCTTCCCTGTATGGAGGCTCCGCACGCTAATGGTTCCTCTTACTGCATCGCGTACATCCATCAAGTATCTGTCACCGCTTATATAATGTGGGGTCACATCTTATCTCAATTGACTTGGGGTGATTTTCAGCCCGGCCAGGTTTGCTGTGTCTCCAGGAGACGGGCCAGAACACCCTGAAGAACGCTCCTGCTCCCCAGACCGGAATCCAGTCAAAGACCTGTGTCATTGCAGCCACTGCTGGCGGGCGGTATCACACTGTCCAGGAGATTACTGACGTCCTAATCCAGGGCTGGGAGGACTCCTCTTATCTCACCAGGAGCATCCGTGTAGTGGTGAGTACATACTGGCACATGGAGGCCGGACACACTACTGTCATCAAAGATTTTTAAGGTCTTCATGCTGTGTAATGTTTCGATCATAATTCCCTGTATTTTTAAGCACCGTATTGTAAAACGTTATTATCCTTGATGAGAGAAAATGATAACTAGACAGAAGGATAGAATCTTTCATTGTTGCTTTGGTTATGGTATTGTGGGCACGTTGTCATGCCGACAGTCACTGAAAGATGGTGAATTTCCTTAGCCTATTTTCCTCACTTGGACATGCTCCTGTGCAGCCACCTGGTGTTAACGGTGCCATTTGTCTTGCTTGTCTTCTGGCCTGAAGTTCAAACCCTGATTTCGAGACCCGAGCTCAGTGTTTTGGTCCCAGGTGTGTGGCGTCGCTGGTTTCCTGATAGACAGTCTGGCTGCATGCATGTGTGACTGGTGGAGTTCGTGATGTTGCATGTCTGTCTGTTTCAGGACAAGTTTTCAGCCCCGGGCGTTTTCCTCTATCAATATTAATTTATGTGAATTCAGCTGTCAAATGTCAGGAGACCATTTGAAACCACCGTGTCGGAAAAAAGAAGCAGTATTCTTAACGCATCATAGAAAGAGCTGTGTGTAAGTTGATGCTTGTTGAGGGCAATCAATCTGTGAAACTGGTCCACAAGTATACTGAATGGAAATGTTCAGTAGGAAAGATAATGAAAAAAATCAGCAGCACTTATTTCCATTTCTGAGGCAGCGTGTTTTGTTACAGCATATGGAGTTCTGCGAAAAGCTCCCATTTAGCAAAAAAAAATTAGCGGGAAATATATACTCACAGGCAAGGATGTTAATCATTTCTCCTGTGAGTTGTCAGGATTGGTTGTGGTGCAGTTAATATCATCATTACTGGGTGTTTGCCCTCATCTTCCTGCAGCTGTGACATTGGAGAGGCTGCGCTAAGAAGGTCAAAACTGAGGTTTTCATTAGAGCAGAGGGGAAACATTTATTTGCCAAAAAAAAAAAAAATGCAGAAATGACCAATTTGGAGTTTATGTCAAAGCCTCCCATTCCACAAAACAAACTATGTTTGCGTGCTTGCTGCCTAGGTGCCACCTGATGCTGCAGGATGGATGGCTGACAGGGGTCATAGCTTTTAATTTATTACCCCTCTTCTCTTCATCCTAGTGTCTCCTCCATATCTTGCAAACGCAAATCATGTGAGGGGAAAAAACAGCACAACACAGACAGTTGGAGTGGAATTGTGATGATTTCCCAAGTGTTACATTGTGCAGCACATGTTTAATTCATGCAATGTTCCCGTGGAAACATGTGTCGATGTTTCTTCAGGCCAGAAGACAAGCAAGACAAACAGCGGGATATACATTAGGTTTTCCTTAATGTGTGTTTTGTATGCATGTAGATCTGTGCACATGCTGAATGTCTTTTCTTAAATTTTGTTATGCTCCTCGCGCCTTCCTTAAAGAAAAATGTGCAGGGTCCCAGTGTGACATTACAGTCACTTGGCAGAAGAAGCAGTATTAAATGGAGTCGTAACAACACTGTGAAGTCGCCGGGCCAGCCCGCGTTTCCACTGTGAATACTTATTTTGCGTGTTGGACGGACGCCCTTCAGTCGTGCAGCGCGCACCGCTGGAGGCGATCGAGCTGCAGAGCGGAGCTGGCTCAGAGGAACTCCGGCTTCGCAGGCGGACAGGAAAAAGAAGCGAGAGTTTGGGTGGGCAAGACATGTGAGCCAAGTCTGCACAGACACACAAAGTATGTCTGCAGCAGAGGCGGGTCGACCTTCTGAGAGGATTGGCAAAGGTGACTGAGAACGGCGCAGCGGATTCTCCCGTTCCTATTCTCCCTCTGCGTTTTCTCTCCTTTATCGTCGTCTTCGTGGTGAGGGGAAGACACGCCAATCAAATCGCTTTCCCCGTGCCTGCTTTCAGACTCCCTTCCGCCGAGGCGGGCGTCAAGGTGCAGCGGTCAGGAGGATGGAGCAAGAGACGCTTTAATCATCCCTGCGCAAAAAAGCGGCAACGACGCGACGGACGGAAGAGCGAAACAGAGAGACGGAACCATGTCAAAGGAGTCGAGGGGAAAAGGTAAGCGTGATGGCGTGTGTTCCTTCGCACAGGTAAATGAGGAGTGCGCCTCTTGCCGCAAGATGTTGGCGCGCGTTGGACGGACGTCAGATCTATAGGAATGCGCCGCGGTCACTCACCGCGGACCGGCGGGTGTCAAGCACCCGGTCCCCGTCAGCTTGTCCTGCTCGTCTCTGCTTGCAGGTGTTGCGGCGAAGTGTTTGGCCCGTCAGAATTCTGCGAGGCAGCGGGGAGGAAAAACGCAGGAAAAAAGATAATTGGCCAAATGACGTGCAGCTGTTGCGAACCGCACACCTGCAGTCTGATGTCACCGCTGGCAGCCAGCGAGCTGCCATCTACATACAGAGATGCTGCTATTTTTAGCAACACCTACGAAAAAGACGATCCCACCACAAAGTTGATAAATGAAGTGGAAATAAGCATCATACACCCTGCAGTGGCGCGCGTTGGTTCAGATGGGAGATACTGGGAGTTCAGAGTTGTGTGAATTCTGAAAATAGCGTGTTTTCACCCAAATCATACACACTTGCATAATCACTGTTTGAGAGGATCAGAGCAGCTATTTAAAGGAGAGAAATGTTAATGTGTTGCGCATTATGCTGTTGCTCAAATGTGCCACCTGTTGCATTACGTTTTGCAAGGTTACAGCTTTTGGATAATGGCACTAAGTCGTAATGGTGAGGTTTAAAACTGCAGAAGCAAGGTTGTCCCTGGCGACCACAGGTCCTTTTGGTGTCTTTTCCTCGTCGATATGCATCTGGGCTGCTGAGGAGCCTTTGAGCAAGGTCTTCAGAGATTCAGGCTTTTTCCATCCCTGTGATGTGACCTTTGTGCCGACTCTGACCTTTTCCATGAGAGTGGGAGGAGAAACGCCTGCGGGAAAATATCAGATCATTAGTATGATCAGGAGGGTCATGGTGCAGGGCTTTAATTCAATGATGTCAGGCGCTAATCAACGGCGGCATTCTTGCTTGAAACAGAGAAGTTGAAAGACTTTAAAAAATATTTTCTCGTCTCGAAATCTTCCCCTTTCTTCCAGGATCCGTCGCCAGACCTCACCCTCACTGACGTGACAGTCGGGCGTCAATCGTTATGATAATGGAAGGTGACAGGCGCTGCCTCTGGTTTCTCGGGGCGCTTTTTAAGTCGGCAGCGATTCATCCTTTAAGAAATATTGGCGGTGTCAGTAGAAGTCGACTTTGAGCAAACGCTGACAGCACAGCAGATTCGCCACGATGCCCGCATTGGGCAGAAACGATAAATGGGCCTCGTGTTGCAAATATACGAGAAAATATAAAAGTGCGCTGCTGAAAGGGGGATGCTCTTCCTCCTGCAGCCATTTCTGTTTGTTGGCATGATGATTTTTAATGAAGTTATATAAAAGCATATCACAGTTCTCACATAAAATGTTACTTCCTGCCTCTAAGGTTAAACTGTTCTTTGAGAGCTCCACCCCGGGCTGGTAATTGCTTAACTCGAAGGCAGTTGGGACTTTTTTTTTTTTTTTTTAAGGGTCCATTTGCTTTTGACGTGAGCAGTTAGGGGTACGATGACTGGGATGTCTAACAACCGACACAGAGAACGAGGATTTTTTTTAAAAAAAGACAATTGTGGGTCACTAATTTTATAAAAGTGTGTTTTATGTTACCGTATGTCCTCACCAGTTAATCTTAATTATATTCCACCCAGCGGGGCTGTGAAACTCTAATGGAAGCCACACCAGCAGGCGCCACATTTTCAGCCCAGCTCTGTAAAATCATCTTAACCCTGAGATGCTCCGGCAGGCTGGAGACAGATTGATGGCAACATGCAGCATGTGTGAGGTGAGCACCGGTACAGGCGCATCTCTGGCATGTAATGTGTCATAAAATGATGCTTGACCTGCACCTCGTAAAGTCATCACAAAAATAAACAAATTTAAACCGATACAGACAGATCTCTGATCTCATTTAGACAAAACCTACAGAGGAGGCTCCAAATTTGGTTGAGTTCAAATTATTATCACAACTGGCTAGAATACATGTGCCGTAGTCTGTCCATAGTCAACGTTGTTGATTTTAAACTGACTCCAGATTTAATGGTCTAAATAATTGAACATTAGTTGTGCAGACTAATAAGGATTTGAGAATTGTGCCTCCTGAATGTAAAGCAGGTATGACTCAAACTTAAAAAGTGCTGGTGAATTTCATGCTGCTGCAGTTTTTCAGATGCATTCAGACCCTTGCTCCCCCGCCCCGGAGGTCATGGGATTTACACCATCACAATCAGCGGCTGGGTCTTCAGCGAGAGGCTCAGTTTAACCAGCTGCTGTCAGAAATTGAAGAGTAAACAGTTTAATTGTGCGACCTGTAGCTCTTTGGCTAAGCTGCAGCCAGAAGCCAGACCCAGGTTGCGGAAGGTTCCACATTCTGCGCCGTGGCTTGTTGTGATCCACCATCTTTGTATTTGGTGTCTCTCATGTTTAATGAAATTGGATCAGCCTTGAGGGCTTTTTACATTTGCTGCCCAACCAAACCTAACAGGGTTACCTGCTGCTCTGCTGAGATTGAATCGAATGATGCCTCTTTCCATTTCTTTGTACTTTTTCCCTCTAAAAGGAGATGCTGTTAATGATTCCCAAACCAATATGTATTTATACACTATATTACGGCAGAACAGGCAGTCGTGTGGCATTTGAAAAAAAAATATTTTTGAAGCTGTATTTTGCTGCCATCAGGCTGGCAAATGGTCCCCAGACAGCCTGATCAGCAAGCAGCAACACAATGTTCTCTGAATCCTACAGAGATGTGTGCTAATGCATTCAGCAAGTGACCTCTCTTATTATATTTGATCACACAAAGCAGTGTTAATTTATATGTAATAGTTGTTTGTCATGGGGAGGCACACTTGGCTCGTGTCTGGGAGCTCTCAGCAGCAGGCTGCCCCACATTTGCAGCTCACCTGGAGCCGTGCTCCACTGGGTTTGGCCTTCGTCAGTGCCAACGTCGTGACAGTGACTGGAAAACATTTTTCCCCCTTGCCTTCTCCTTCAGCCTGCGTCAGACTGCATCAGTTTTTTCTTTTTTAAACGTTTTTTGACAGTTTGACATATATGATCCCGACAAGTCATCTGCCATAGTTGCTGTCGTCGTCGCAGTCACCTAGAATATGCGGGAAAGTCTATTCTGTTTGTCTTCTCCATCTGTCGACATTAGCCGCATCCTTCAGCTGCCTCTCCATCACTTCACTATGGCTGTTTGTCCAAGCATATGCTCGGCTGTCATCTTTTTGGTCAAAGTAGGAGGGGAAAAAAACAACTACAGAGGCACCATATTGTTATTTTATGCATGAAAAAACAGATTTAGGCAGCACATTCTCACTGGCATGTTAATTTTTACTACTTTACAATATTTCACATGTACTGGACTATACAAGCTCACTTTTTAGTTTAACAATGGTGTGGATATTACGATAATTTATGATGAATCTCGGTAATTTTTTAAAGTGTACTTTTTTCCACCAAATTTAATTTACAATACACAGTGCAGAGGTTTTATTTCTAGGTTGTGTTTTTTTTTTCTATTGTAGTGCCAAGGTAAACATGAATTAGTTATTCATGTTTGTTTTCAAACGAGCATGTTTACTCTCTTAAATTCATCTGCACCATATACGAAAATAGTATTGCACACAGCAACTATGTAAAGTTTGTGCTCCCCTCCAGAGGAACCTGTAGTTATCTGGATGGCCTCTCTATGAGTACAAGTGTAATTTACAAATCACAGTAGTGTGGACTTAAATACATAACGCCTTCACACTTATTCACCCCGAGGCTAGATCTATAGGCAGGGTTTAGCACTCCGTCTGCTCACTGGTGCGGAGCCTTCGTAATGATGATTATCCCGGAGTCATAGGCTAGAAGAGTCCATTAACTGTGGAAAGTGTCTGTGCAGCTGCACGGAAGATAAATAGCATCCATGACAATGATGTACGAAGGCTGATTCTGTGACTGATTCCACAGTTTTGAGGACAGATCAATCTTCCCGGTGTCTGTTGGCCGCAGAGATTGATTTCAAAATGAACCTTAATTAAATCTGAGGACGGGCTATTAATAGCTATTTCCAGCAAGCAGATTCTCCAAACAGACCTTCTTGTTTACCTTCGTGGCTTGCAGGATGTTTAATGTGGCATGAGCAGAGTGGCCTCTCTCAGACTTTTCTGTATCACCGCTCCTATTCCCATCTCTGCTGGGGAAAGACCCTCACACAGAGGGATGAACTATTGGATTTCTTATGGTGGCTGGGAGACTTTGATGTTGTGACTCATGCAGTCAGTCATAAGACGTTTGCAGTCAGTCATAAGATGTTTACATTTTTGGGGAGTTACCAGGCCCGTAAGAGGAGGATCTCAGTGCAACGGCTCTCTCTGGTGTCGCTAAGGTTTTTAAGCTTCATATACATTAAACTGTTAAATTACTGAGGAGTTTAGTGTTCCGTTAGCTTCAGCATCTGGTCATGAGAGGAGTTAGGGTAATGAGAGGTTAAGTTCCTGCTAGAAATCTCCTGGAAGTGATCAAAAGTACCATCAGGGACTACTTTCAAACTTATTATTTTCAAGACAAAGCGCATATGAACACCTGCGTCTTTGGTTACTCAACCTCTAGTTTGTTGTGATACTGTCCTGCCGGCATTGCTTTATTGGATAAAGGGATGTTGCTGGTCTTCGAATTAAATGACACGTTTGTCATCCCTGATGAGGCTTTTTATTAGCGTGACATCACTTGTCGCTTCTCTGGTGTGTTCACTGTCACGTTTCGTTTCTATCACCATCCTTGAGTCCTCAGATGTCAGCTCTGTGTTTTTGGCCACTTGGGTCTAATTTCCATTCCAGAGGATTTACAGATCACTTAAAGCTTTCACTTTTCAGGTTTTTTTAGTGGAAATTCTACGAATGTTTCCTCTGGGACTCTCAGAGCTCAAAGAGTCTGCTTTAGAAACCTGCAAAATCTTTGAACTGGAAGGTTGCTATGAATAATATCAAGCATATTCTGGGATAACTGGAGCCTGGGTGGTGTCAGAGAGAGCTTGCCGAGGTTGGAGGTGAGTATTTTATTTGAATTTGAGTAGTTAATTTTCTTAAAAATGTATTATTCAGATAACTCCTGGGCCAACCCACGACTAAAATTCCCATTGCATCCCCAGAAGCAGAAATACATGCTGGAAAGGTCATCAGTCCACCACAGAACACACAAACACCTTTCACTCACACACTCATGGGCTGATTCGGAGTCTTCAGTCAAAGTAACCTGTGTGTTTTCTGACACAGAAGACATAAACGCCTTGCAGGAATGCCCCAGCAGGGATTTGCATCACGACCAATTGCGCTGTGAAGTGACGGCTAACTGTTGCATCACCCGAAGATGAATCCCACGAGTTATAAATCTTTCAGAAAGCTGCAAAAGCTGCTTTCCAGGCTTCAGATCAAAGTTCATGTTTGGAAATTCCTTCACATGTGAAATCTACTCTTAAGCTGTATTAGATGTGCTTCCAGTGTTGTCATCGTGTAACACGGCTGATGTGGGAGAGTAGATGTTCTTTTCAGGCTTATTATAGTGTCTTATCATAGTGTCGACCGTCGCTTAGAATTTTTCTTCTGATGCATTCGTTCATCTCAGATACACCCCATGAATCCAGAATGTTCTGGATATTTTTGCAACTTTAACATTTAAAGTCCTGCTTTTGTTTTACTTAACAAACCCAAACGCTCCAGGCTGACTACTCACATTGGACAGTCATTTAGGAAGTGAGTAATGTGGCCCTTCAGGTTCTCTGGGCAATGGCTGGGGGTAAATTTCCTCTTGTTGGGTCATTTATTTCCCCTTGTAAGCTCTTTTGAGTAAAATACCAGAGGGGAGATTCTCTTACTTGGAAAGGAAGACACACATGATATTTCTGTAGTTGGTATTTTGAGGGTTTTGCATCCACCAAAATGTTTTTTTCCCTGGGGAAAAATGGTTTGTTTGCATTCATGTGACACGTAATATGATGCACGTGAGATCCCGAGTTGGATTCTTAAAGCAGACATTGACACTGCCCTGCACGCGTACGAATTAAACAGACAATACATTTACACACACAATATATTTCCAGGGTTCATCCAGTCAATTAGCTTTTAAGGCAACTTTCTGGCAAGAATTGCTGCGCATTTTTAAGCTATTTAGAAATCAGAAAAAAATAAATTGTTGCCTTTGTGTTCTGCTCTCCTCACTGTAACAGCCTCCCACTGTTATTTAAGACTCTGCTCAGGTAACATGCTGTTGCTGAAAGCCAAAAATTCAGACAGTGACAGTTTGATTGATTGCAAAGCCTTAAAAAAGTCAAATGAGAGAGCACTTTATTGAATTATGGGTTATACATGATGCCCAGTAAAAACCAGTGGGCCCTCCCCAGTCATGACTTGGCTGAGACCCCAGTAAAGCCTAGTACACACGGCACGATTTTCGGCATTTTAGACTTGCGACTCGCCCTCACCCAAAATCGGGGTGAGGCACTAATCCGCTTGGCGCCTGAGTGCGATACCTCGAAGACTCGAGTAATGAGCCTGACGTCTCACTGCGCCGAGTCTCAGACGAAAAACTGGATATCAAACCTGCTAGATATCCAGGCTGCTCGTGGTGACGTAGAAAGAGCTCCAGCCAATGAGAGCAGACGTGGGCGTTGCCGCAAAATAAGGAAGTGAAATGGAGCAGTAGAGCGGCTGCAGCAGAGCAGAGCAACAAGAAACGACAGGAGATAGAAAAATGGTTTTGTGAGGTCAGTGGACACAGGAGACTCTGACTCAGCCACTGTCCGCACCAACCACACCGACTTTTTGCACCGATCTGCACGCCACTACCGCCACAATATAAACGGAACAAAGGTTTTCTGCAAAAATTGCGTAGTTGTGACCCCGATCTCGAAACCATTTGAAGTTGTGTCCCTCATGTTTTTTTGTAAAATGTACATTTTGAGCTGCACATAGTTGTTTTGTAGTTTTAATAAAGGTGTGCTAGTCCGTGTTTTTTTTAAAAGTCCCCCTGGAGTTGAATCAATCAAAAAATAAATTGCCCTAGACCATAAGTGGCATTTTGTGGGGAAAATTTATTATTACAAACTCCAGGACCAACAACAGACATTTCATTCTTAAGGGCAAATGACAGTGCTCTGCAGCCACATACTTCCCGTGTCAGTACTTGTTTGGAAACTGGCAGCACAGTCGGTCGCGCCTCCTGACGAAGAGAATCGCGCTGTGTGGACACTCCAGTCTCAGACGAGTCTGGTAGTGTGGACACCCAATGCTCCCACAGATCCTGTCGTGTTGTGCGGTGTGAACACCTGGGCGCCCCGCCGACTTGAAAAAATCGTGCCGTTTGTACTTGGCATAAGACTGATAAACTTGTTGTGCCTGTGCCTGTAATTAGAACCACAAAACTGTTGGCTGGATGGGTAATATGCTTCGACTGTTATCTGTGGAGTCTAAGGTGCCGCCAGGTCAACCATTTCCTTCCTTTAGATTTGTTTTCTGCTGTTGCGAGTAGCATGCCGAGGTGGTCCTTCTCCTCCAGGACGACGTGGTAACACGTGGTCACAACATCCCAGTGCAGTCTGAAGAGCATGAGCGATAGCACAAGAATGGCCATTACATAAGGACAGACAGACAGGGCCATATAAGGCCATCGTCCCAGCAGCACCACCAGGTTTTGCTTGTTTGCGTGAGAAGGAGCAGGAGGAGCGTTGCGAAATGACCTCACGCAGGCTGCTGATGTGCATGTGACCAAAGAGGCGGCTCCATCGTGGTCTTCTCCAGTGGGACCAGCCCAGGACCACTTGTGGGAAAGCTCGAGAAGATGCAGATCTGCCACTGGCACCTCATTCCCTTCACAGACAAGAGCAGGGTCACACTGAGCTCATGTGACGGGCGTGGATGTTGAGTGCAACCGGTTGTGACTACACAGGCAAAACGTTTGAGCATTCTGCTGTATGTGAAAAGAGATTTACACCCTGATCTGTATTCTACTGAGACTTTCTGCTACCCATAGGGCCTGTTTTTGGCCAACAGGGTTCAGCTTTTGGGGAATAGTGGAACTGTGAAACCAGGATGGGTCCATTTTTATCATTTGCAGTTTTAATCTCTGTAATTCAGCAAGGATCTTTAACATCAGACGCTGTTGACTGAACACATTTGATTACATTCTGAGCGGTTAATGCTCAGGTACATAATATGATTCCCTTTCGCTGAGAAGGGAGCAGAGGTGATGATTTCTGATTTTCGCAACAAGGGTGTTGTAATTTTGCTTACGTTAATTGCGAGGCATAAATTCACCAGGGCGAGTCGATAACGCCAGCCATCTGTTATTTCACGCGTTATCCACAAATGACATCTTATACTCTCTAGTCCGACATTAGGCCTCCTGTGTTTACAGACGGGATGTGATAATAAAGAACATCTCCCTCCTTTTCCCCTTCAGAGCAAGTCTAATTGTCAGTAGATGGGAGGTGTAGCCCATTAACAGCAAATTGATCAGGGAGGGCTTTGTTGTTGCTGAAAATGATCATTAAGTTAATGGGAAAGATGCTAAAATGGGCTGTTAATGACAGCTGACTAAAGTCAATGTATGCAAATTTTTCTTTACACTTGTTAAGGGTTATGTTGATGAATTTAGCTGGCTTTCATGTTAATTTTACAGCTGGAATTACATGAGAAAGCATATTTCTGTTGTTAGAATGAGTTTTGCTTGGTTACAAAGATGCATTAATGATTGCGGGCAGATGACAGCAGGAAAATGCTGCTGCTTATCTGCACGTGTCTCATCTGCTGACATCAGCCTCGGTAGCGTTTTTAAAGCTCTCCTGGAGACCAACCGGCTGATAGCGTGGCCTTAAAGTAAAAGTTAAACACAGAACTTTAGCTCATCTTTAAAAAAGGGTAGATTTGAATTTTGGAGGTGAAGTTTGAATAATTCAACTTATTTTTACAGTCACACTCTTTGTGCCACAAATTCTGTTTTGGCAATAAAATGTAAAAAGTCATTTAGATGAATATCATTTATTGAGTTTCAGCATATGCAAATGCTAAATACTATCAAATTCATGCCAAATTACTGTAGTTTCTTGTTGACACACAGTCTTAACTGGATCAGTATCCATAACAACGACACAGGATATTTTTGCTGATCCCGTCACTTAACGTAATTTACAGATAACTGATTAGTATTCAGATTAGTATTTAAAATGGTCAAATATTGGAAGTTAACGTTGTTTCAGTATAAGCTCTTAAAAAGTGTGATTGTTTGGTTTATTTCAAACAAGTAGAAAACGAAAATGAATCAAAAAATAATTAGAAAAATTGTCAGGCTACATTATATGCCTTGTTTTAATTTGCAGTGATGTCTGAGATAGCCAAATCCTGCCCACGGTTAAAACTGTCAGATCAAGAAGAATGCTGTGGAGTCAGCGGGTGGTAAAAACGGGGCTTAGCCATTTGGCCCCAGGCCTGAGCATAGGAGACAATGGGGTTCATTATAGTTCCATCATCAGAGTAGAGGAGCAGTGAGGAGTGGAGCAGCTTCAGGCCTGCTCACGTCACTTTCAGAAGGAGAAAGGAGAGCCATCGAGGAACCATGTGAGGTTTTTGAAATAACCGGATTTTGAAATAACTGGATTATATCACTGTTGTGGTTTAGATATGGACATTCACACCCTTTCAGCCTGCTGTGACCCTGACATCTTTAAAGATTACTGCTTTTCTCTATCGGTTTCTTCGTGCTGCAGATTTCTGTATGATTTTCAAGGAACAATTTGCTTCAGAGCTCGTCTGTTTGCAGGGGTTTATACCTGACAACAAATAGAGAGTGCCCTAAATCCATCCCAATCCATTTTCAGTCCCCCCCACCCCGTCTCTTGGAACAGGAGATCATAAAAACATTACCTGGGTTCCCATGCTGGGACACTTCCCTCCAGAGGAAGTCCATTTGGGTGTTTTTTTTTAACCTGCCGAGGCTGTCTAAAGACCGTCTCCCGTCTCTCCTCAGCCACATTCATGCAATTAGTGAACAAGTAAACTGTGCTTAAAACAATACTCTTGACTTGTTTGGAGGTTAATGCAACCTTGGGTAGCATTACCAAAGTGTTTTATACAGTTATGCTTTCTTTTTTTGACTCGCAGGCTCATCACAGAAGCACAGTGCCGCTCATTGGTGCTTGCAGAATATCGCACAGGAGTCCATTGACAGCTCTGATGAGGAGTTCTTTGATGCCAGAGGTTGGTGTTGCCCTTGTTTGCCTTATTTTCTTCATCCCTTTCTGTCCATTCCCGCTGGAAATGGTCTGGAGTCCCATATTAGCATTTAAAACAAATCCTCCTAGTCCTAGCATGCTCAGCTGCCTTTTTTAATGCAAGTTTAGAAAAAATGGAGCACACTTTTTTTGTAAAATGCTTTTCATGGCTTAATTAGTGCAAAGAGATGTACAGACTTCTTGTTTCAGACAGGTCTTTATGTCCACTTGACTTGTTGTTTTGAGATGACTCAAGATGCCGGACTGCTTCAGATCAGGTGCACTCGAGATCTCGTAGAATGACTAGCTCTTTAACAGTCCCAGAGCGAGTTCATCAGCAGGTGAGCAGCGACACTCAGACCAATTATCCTCTCCGAGTTCTTACCCTGTCAAGAGACCGATGGTGACGGTGCTAACGCATGTAATTATGCATTATTACAATAACATCTTCGCTCTACTCACTCATATTTCTCGCTTTGTCTTTCATTTCCTCCCCCTTTTCCCCTGTATATTCTATTTGCTAAATAAAGTATGTTTGCTGTGCACAGCCTTCAAACGGATGAAATATTTATCGTCAAAAAGTGGAATTGCGCATTGCTCAAAATTCGTTTTGTCACACCAAGGTCAATGCATCTATCAATGTCAAGAAGCACGCAGGGACGAGACGCATTTGTGCGCAGACATAGCGCGGCGCACTGCAGCCTGACATTCCACACTGGGCTGTGAAATGTCTTTACAGACTGTAAAAGGAATAGCGATTTCCTTAGTTTCTTTGCTTTTTAACATTTAGACAGCACAAAAGCAAGCAAGGAGAAAGGTTGTGAGCAGTTTATTTGGATTTACTGTTAAAATTAAAAGGAAAGGTTGACATAGCCGTAGTCGTTCTGTAGTTCAGAGTTCAAATTAAAAGCTTTTGAAGTAAAATTCTAGTAGGAAGAAAGAAATCTGAGGTAATAAGAAAGCAGATTTTTTTTTCTAGCTGTAACTTAAAACATCACTCAGATACTGATGTTGACACATTCCCTCCATTTACCTCAAAAGCCCACACAGGTGTTACTCCCTTCATCTTATGTAGTTATTTTATATTTCTACAGTTTGACATTAATGTTGAAACAGACCTTTTATGGCTCAGTGCAGTTACCAGCTACAGTGTCAGCTCGGTCAGCTTTTCACTCAGATGTTTATGTGGTTCTGCTCAACAGTGGAGCCAAAAATCATCATCATATTAGTCTGATCCTTTTTTATGCTAGTTTATTAAAGAAACACTTGAGTGGATCCGCTCAGGGTTTAACCAGTGTAAAGCTCTTCTCCACCCCAACAAAGGCCATATGTTTTCAGATATGGCTTTATATTTTATGAGGCTCACAATTATATTATAAACACAAATGTCCATTCAGGCCATTTCGAGTTTATGAGCAAATAAATGGGATTATTTCCTGACTTCACGTCAGAACCGGGCTGAAACCTAAACAGGAAATAGAATCACTAAAATGTCTGGAAGGACCTTATTATCAAGATTGAAGAAGTGTCTGCTGATAGTGGCCTCTGGGACTCGCCACTTTAATGTACTTTATTAACTCCAACGCGCACAGCTGTCCTGCCATGATATTTCCTTAGTGTGTGACAGCTGTGTTGTCTTCTGGGCTGCAGCTTAATGGAGCGTTCTATGGTTGTTTTTACAATGTCGGGAGGAATTCTACGTTTCAGTAGAATACAAGAGTCTCTTTTTTTCCTTAAGCTTAAAGCCAACTTTTAGAGTTGTTTCACATACAGTTGTGCTCCAGAAGCTGTCAGTGAGTGCAAAAGAAAGAAAGAAAAAAGGCCACAATCCAAGCAGACTTTTCAATTTTCTTTATTGAATCTGAATACTGAGATGGCAAAAAAGGAAAAAAAAACGGTAAGGCTTTGCTTTGAAGACAGAATAAAAGCTCTTCATATTTTTTGCAATAATACTGTGCATTTTTCTTTGATGTCCCAATTTTACAGAGAGGGTAAAAACATTAAATGAATTGGGTTTGCCCTATATGTTTCAGACTATACTCTTTTTGTTTTGGTACCCAGCATGCCTCTCACCTCAGCCCAAGCAGCCCCTCGAGCGTCACTCGAGCTGCACTTTCTGTCTTACATGCAGAACAGGTCGGCGCACAAAAGCCTCATTTTTTTAGCAGCATTGAACATGGCTTCAGGCTGGTGGCGCAAAGTCCGGCTCAATATTGAGATTGTTTATTGATGTGAGCCCCTGACAAATCTACTGCGTGTTAATCCAGATTGGTACACATTTTTAAATAATGCATTGACAGAGTGAGCATGGAAGGTAATTGAAGGTGATGGCTGCTTCCACTGTTTAATAACATGAGAAATCACCATGGGAGTTAATCCCCAATCATATGAAAGCACATTTATTATTGTTTAAAGATTCTTTGAAGCCAGAAGGCAAAAGATGCTGCTGTTTTGACAAAATGATTAATAGATCATTAAGTTTATCATTGATCCTTTGACAGCAATTATGTGTGAACAGCATAGGTGGAGAACGAAAGATGGGAACATTTGTACCACCTCCCTGTCTTTCCATTAAGAGTGGTACTCCAGTTTGAAAGTAAGAGCAACCAAACTTAGGCTGAAAATGTTTCTTTTTTTTTTTTTTGCGAGATGCGAGAAATATCCAGGTCCGATCACAGCCGCTTCCAACACCTAAGAATTCATTTACTTGGGAATGTTTCTCTGTGGATAACCGGCAAAAAACAAACGTCTACTGCCGCATGCGCCGCAGAAAACACATTTTTCACTCCAAATCCTCCACTGTAGGTGGTGATTTCCATGATTATTTCTTTCCCTCTGTGAAACCAGCAGCTGTGTGGTGTGAATTTAATGGAATTGTTGCTGTGCGACGCTGAACATGCTGCACAGGCTGACGATGGCAGTATGAAAGAAAACAACACTGCAAAAGACTAGAAGAATAAAAACCATAAAAAAGTTATTTAAAATGTATTAATTGGGAATAAAAGTACTGTAATCCAAATTTTGGAACAATTTGGCCACAACACAAATCATTAACTTAAACCAGTTTTTTTTTTTTTTTTTACTATTTATAGGGACATTTCATCCAAAGTTATGGCAAGAAAGAAAATTAGGTGCACGCATATCTAACTGGATAATATCAATTTTCAATTTGGTGACAGTAAAATAAGCCAAATTTACCCACGCTAGCATTTTAGGATGATGAATATTTCTCACAAAGCCCCACATTTCTTTGTAGTTTTTGATATTTTTCACTCTGCGCCAAAACATAAGTCTGAACCTGCAAATAACACAAAAAATAACTAATATGGAAGTGGCCCCTATAGTGTCAGACTGATACCATGAAAATGGAGGATTGTTAACCTTCAGTATATTCAATTGTGCATCGTTCTTTTGTGAGGTGTTAGAGATCTTTTATTTTAATGTCCTCCATTTCTTCTACATATGACAGGCTCATCCTGTTGGGGATCTCTGCAGGCTAATCCCCCACGGCACTCTCATTGTCGGAGTGTGTCATCTGATGTTGGAAGGGCCTAAAATAAATCCAGAAATAGTATTTTGGTAATTGCACTGCCGCAACTAATGCTGGATGATGAGATGAAGAAGCGGGGAATCACGGAGAACAATGGTGATTGACGGTCACAGAGGTTATTTTGTCTTGGTTTTAAGCATCCCGCCAGCCCCTCCTTTGTGTTCCCACCCAGACGCTTATTTACCTACAGCTACCATGTTGAAGGATGCTTCAAAGTCTTTTATTTTTCCTCTCCGCAGGGGTCGTTGCCTGCAGGCACATCTTAAATTGGGTTTGTCGTTCTCCCAAATATTCCAAAATGACTGTTATGATAATTTATAATGTGTAATTTTTTTTTCCCCCTTCCGTGAGGATTTTTAGGGTCACTGCTCTCCGTGAAGAAGCCATGCGTAGGTTTTAATTCAGGTCACATGCTCTGTGCGGCTTCTGTTGTGTTGTGCCTGCAAGTGTTTCCAGCTCAGCCCTCTCCGCAGGAGATGATTCAGTGGCCTGCTTTGCGGTAGCCTGCTTTGCATTTTGCTGTTGTTCAAACACGGCTTTGTACAGATCCAGCATCTGTCTTGCTCCTTCCCCTTGTCTTTGTGCCTGTGTCCACATACAGTCAGGACACGTTTGTGATTCACATGGATTTAACATAAAACAACTAGGATAAAACTGACGTGATAAGCGGTCACAAAAATATGGAAGGATGGCGATGACACCTGGACAGCCTGAATATGCGTCAGTATCTGAAAAAAAATCTTCCATTGAGATTAAAATCAGGTGCTTTAAGAATATTCCATTTTGTTTTATCTGTCCTCACTGTGGAGCTCCCTCTTCTCAGTTTTGCAGTTTTTGGCTGACTGTGGGAGTTTAGATCCGTACACCTTCCAGTTCACCTGCTCCCTCCATCAACAGTCACATCATCAATAAACAGTAACAATGTAGTTCCATTAGCCGCCCCACAGGTCCATTTCAGAAGGCTGCTGCCACCGTGTTTGACAGATGAAGTGATGCTTCAGACCATGAGCCGTTGCTTTCCTTCTCCATACTTCCCTTTTACCGCATTTATTTCTTCACTGCCTTACTTTTGTGAAACTCCATGAAGCTTGGCCTTATTTTGAACCGTCTTGATGCATGCTAGGTTCCAACAAGGTTATTAAACCAGCTATTATTCTCTAGTTGCATTTGCAGTTCCCACTGTGAGCATATTGTTTGTGCAAGCGTAATCATTCCTAACTCTGCTTCGACACGACAACAATAACCGGTACTTCTGCTATAAATAGAGTAACAACGAGAAGAGGTGAGGCCATCACACTTGGATTAGCCTCCTTTTTACTCAGACATGAAAGACAGAATGAGCAGGATGCATGTAATTATGCGGAAAAAACAACTGTCAATTGTACAACTACTGCAAGGGCAGAAGTTAGTCTAAACATGTTTGCAATCTGTTGGAACATAAGAAGATTCTTTAGACTGTGAGCAGGAGCAAATCTAAAATGAAAGGGATCACTGCTGCCAGGTGGACAGTTCCTTATCATGGCACAAACACATTGAATCTTCAGCAGCTATAATCAAACGGCGGCAGTAGTCTGGGCTAATAGCGTGATGACGTGGAGGGTGGTGCAGGAGTAGAGCAAGGAATATTAGATAATCTAGCTCAATAAAAGTGTCACATTGCTGTCTCAAGAGTGATTTTTTATTGTGCAGGCCCACCTGCACGGGCACGCTGCAGATATGTCATCATTTTATTGCTGTAATCATTTACTGAGATCAGTTTGCGCTTGTGTTTTTATTACATGCAATACATTTTTAGCTGCATTGTGTGTGTGTGTGTGTGTGTGTGTGTGTGTGTGTGTGTGTGTGTGTGTGTGTGCGTGCTCATGTGTGTGTGAATGTGTATGTGTGTGTGTCCCAGCAGATGTTATGGAGGGGAAGAATGCCATTCTGCTGGGCATGAGTCAGTGGAACTCTAATGACCTGGTGGAACAGATTGAGACTCTTGGACACATGGAGGACCACTCACATGGTATATATATACACACACACACACACACACCCCCTTTGCTTATTTCCACGTATTAGATAATCAGTAATGTAGTTTTCTGTGCTGAATGTGTAAACTGTGGGGAGGAGACTTATATAAATAAATGAATACGATCACAGCAGCTCGATAAGGATTTGCTGAGCTCTAATGTGCTCATCGAATGTGTAGCTCAGTGTTTCTTCACACTCCTGAACTTTCACGCCTGTCTTCTTCTGTTTGTGCGTTCAGCCTGATTGATGTGCACACTGAAACCATTGCTGAAGGAAAATCCAGTCACATTGGATGAGCAGATCTATGTTAGGGAATGTCCCTCTGCTGTTTGTGTTTCCGCAGCAGAATTTGCACTTAAAAGGCACTGCTTAGTGTGGGAAGTAATTCTTATTCTTTAGGAAAGGCAGTCTGTAGATCCACACACAATCTCTTGTGTATAGTCTGAAATCAACTAAGTCAAATGAAACTATTCCTTTTTATGAAGTATGATTTGTCATGATGCGTTCAATGGCTTGATTGCCTTTATAATAGAATGACAACTTATTAGTGATAAATAAAATACTCATCATTTGATGAAGCAATTTACAAGGGAAAGCCCTAACGTGCTGCAGCGTTGGCTAACATGAAAGCAGGCTGCTGGTTTCCGGCTGTGCGTACTGATAAATTGACTGGCTCTTGTCCTAAAGGCCAAGGATTTAAAAATAAGTGCCATTCAGTGGGAGCGTAGCCCCCATCCTGCCGAGATGAAAGAAAGCAGTCCTTTAGGGATGCCAGACTAAGTCACAGGGGTAACTAAAGTAGACTTTGAAATGGTTTAACGCCGTCTGTAGATTTCTTCCTGTTTGGGTTCCGATATCAGAAATGAGATCACAGACAACCTTCTTGTGCAGCAGTTCTGCCCTGAAGACTGATTGCTGTCGAGGTTGCTGCACACATCGCCGGTGCTTATACCTGGAGTACCTTCAACGCCCATTGAAAAAGCAATAAACCGGCAACTGGGGATGTGTTACGCTAAATGGAGCGGCGATTAGGTCTGATGCCTGCAAGGGTGCAAACCTGAAGTTTAGTCATAGAGGGAGGTGTAAATGGAGACATTATTGCGTAGATATGCATTTCCTGCAGATGTTATACACCCTCATTTTCCTCAGACTGACACTCTCCATTGACACTGTATAATGGCTGGAAATGTTATGAGCATGCTGGGTAATCGCAGTGGAATAGAAAATGAGGAGGGGGTGTGGGATTAGATGTTTCTGGTGTAATCAGTCATTGTGTCAAACTGAAGAGCAGGTGCTTTCCATTTGCCTCCAAACAGGAAAAGCACGTGTGACGCTACAGCAAATGTATTGTCAGCTCTTGTGTTGCTCTAAAACCCACTGAGAATTAATTAAAATACTGGGGTTGCTGGGTCTAATAAACACCAGATTGTTTACTGGGATCATCTTTATTTCTTGCTTGAGTATTTGCGATCCGTCTTTTTTGTCATCTTTAAGTTGCAAGCAAGTCAAACACGCTCCAGTAAGGCAGCGTTTTCTAAATGGTGCCGCATACAAATGAGCGTCCCCTCCGAGCTCCTGTCTCCTTTTATTGGCTCTTCAAATGCGGAGCATGTGCAAATGCAGGCATGTTAAAGATATAAATGCAAATGAAGAGATGTTGACGTGGCATCTAGAATGCACAGGACCGAACACGTTGATGTTCAAAAACACTGCTGACATGATGAGACATAAAAAGCAAATATTCCACAGTCAGCAGGTCTTGAGGGTCTTTGATCCCTGAAGTCAAACAGCATAAACGCAGCCTAGGAAAGACAAGGCAGTTTCTGAGCTGATTGTTTGATGTTGGATGTATTAGGTCAAGTGGGAAAAGGTACAATGGAGCAGAGAGAAGGGATTGGCAGCCATCACAGCTGACATCAGCCCCTTCTGCCTGGGACGGGGACAGTCGTCTAATTAAACTGCTGAGTTCTGTTGTAGTTACATTCAATCAGTGCCTCGCCTTGGGTGGATGTTTGCAGCCTCCAGTTAATATCGCAGCACAAAAGAGTACGATACGTTATTACTGGCGCGCCCCGGCGAGATAGCGACAGTGGAGGAGACAAACAGGAAATGAAAGCAAAAGATAAAATAAAGGTCCCCCACTGAGTGCCTGTGTTTCCATATTGAACCTCAGAATCAGGTGACCAGGGAATTTTAATCAAAATGAAATTGCGTAAATGGAGACCAGGCTGGTGATTAAAACTTACGGGGGGGGGCGGGGGGGTGACAGAGGTATGCGCTCCCCTGCTTTCTCATTAAATTTCATTAATTGGATTTTTTTAGATCTTAAGTGGGCAATTATTTTGAGGCTCAAGTTAACTATTCAGATCATAAGTAAGATATCGAGTTGGCTTTGACCTTTGGAAACTGTCTTGGACCCTCCCTTCTCACTCTCTTTCCATCTGAAACATCGGCTCTGATCAGATCGCGGTGCCAGGTTGGAGGCGCATGTTTGATCTACTCAGTAGTCGGTTCCTCAAACGCAACGCTCTGTCACCCTCTTTACTCTTAATTATGCCATTATTCAAGCTTTTGTTGTCGTCAGCATAACAGCCTATTTGCCCTCCAGGTCTTTTTTTTCTTCCTCTTCATTCAATTCACTGTGTTTTATTTTCCCTCCCTGTCAGCCTTCATTCATTACCCCCTACCTCACTCGGAACTGTAAACAATTTCCCTCCCGAAAGAGGCAACAGTGATGGAAACTCCTGTGACGGGGATGAGTGCCCAGAGCGCAACCCTTTATTTCTGCTGTACTTTTCATCTCCTCTCAGTGGCGTGCTGTGTTCAACATCCGCCAAAGCTCCACCATCTTTCAGGCGCTGTCTTTTCCTATTGCTCTCTACGTCACTGCAGAGCGGAACGTATAGCCAAGCCTGAAATAGCCGCGTTGCATAAGTGATTCTAATTCGGACTTGGTGATGGGATTTAACCTCGGTCTGCCCTAGCTACACACCGGCTGGCTGCTGCCAGGCTGAGGAAGAATGAACTCAAACCGCTGCGTCAGTGGAAGTAGACGACATGGAGATGGTGATGACTCAGTCATAAACTCTGCCAAAAACAAAAAACACAAAGCCCCCACCCCACCCTCTGCCGCAGCATAATAAATGACAAGAATATAATTCAATGCTGTCTTCCAGAGAGAAAAGGGAGAACAATTTTTGACGGTGCGCCACAAATCTCTCTCGCTCTCATACACGCTCATTTGCACCGTGTAGCACGACTCAGAAACAAGAGTGACATAAACATAAATTCAAGGTCTGCAACTCATCTGTATTCTGCCCACTGCATCCCCTTTGGTCCTTTTTATTACCCAGTGCTCACAGGAGCAGAGTCTTCCACTTTATGCCCAATTAGATCTAATGTTTTCTCTTATTTTGGTCTAAATCCCTGACATCATTGTATCACAGGATCTTTCTGGTGATGCTTTGATCTGGATCTCCCCATCTCCAGTCATGTCTGAATTGATTGGACAATGATGTGTTTTGGACCAGGACACTGTATTTTTGTACTGGTTAAAATAAAGCAAAAGGCTTTCACCACTGACCTGAGGGTGTCCGTGCGTTTGACCGTTCATGTGCACATTTGTCTGACAGCACAGACAGTCCAGTCGGAAATGCTGTGTGATCACACATAACAACATCCGAGTAACACCATCGCTCTCCGGCGCGTCAGACCAAGGGGGAGTGGGGCAGAAGAGCGGAGAAGTGGCAGAAAATAAGAATAAAAGAATGATTTTTGCTCCGTCTGACACCTCTGCGTGGGTTTGAAACCAATGATGGGCAGTTCTTTTCCTTAACCCACTCCAAAGGCAGCAGAAATGGCATGCGGCTACCATGGCGACAGCGCGGTAGAAACAGGTTAATACAACTTCAACACTTTAAAGTATAACAGGCAGCTGCCCCACTAAATAATGTCCACTACATAAGAGTCCTGTGTGCAGCAGGACTGGGGGTCATCCCGTAGTAGGCCCAGCTGCTTATCAGCTCCTGCTTTGATTGGCTGCAATACAGTTATGAGAGGCTAATAAATTATTTATCAGCTGTCTCCATTCAAGCCGCACTCGAACGCACTTGAGTTCTTTAATTTGAAAAATCTGTTGCATCCTCTAAGCTCTTTTCTGTCATGCTCTGGCACATCTGGGACTTTTAATTAGAAAATACCGCTTTTTCTTAATTTCTGTAATTAAGTGTAACGAGGACATTCTGTTGTGTCAATATTAAATGTCACACCTGAAATTACTGACTCCCTTTTCTTCGGTCAGGCATCTTAGAAAGATTCTGCTGTCAGAAACACAAACATAAGTAACATCTGTCAGTTCCAGTACAGATTGCTGCTACAGCGAACTCTGAAGCATCCAGCTAAATATGAGCAGAAAAGTGTGTGTATGTGTGCGCAGGTCAGCAGGTTTGTCTCGCCGTGGCACTGGTGATGTTCCCCTGGGGTATTTTCAGAGTAGGGCGACATGACAGACCCTGATGGCAACAGCGGTGAACAGATGGCCGAGCGTGTTAGCATGCCTGTACTGTGCCAGGGGTCAGAGGGGTCTGCTCATTTAGTCAGGAAACAGTGCTCATCTAAATGAGCATTGTAACCTGTTGCTGCTTTGAAAGCTGATACTATCATTAGAATCATAACCAACTTATTCACAGTGCAATTATTACCATATTTTACTGCTTTTACATGCTGTCAACTCGGTGCGCAAATTCTTTCTTTCTTGTTTTTGGGTCACGTTATCACTGATGATCTTATGATTATGGTGCCACCGCCACTAATATATGTACAGATTATCATCACCTTAAATAAATGATTCATAGCTGGGGTATATAATCAAATACATTGGAAAAATCTTGTTCAAGCTAAGATGTTGAAATGTTGCAGGAAAAATAGATTTTCTGTGCAATAAACTGAGGCAACTGACATTCCAGTGTGCAGAAAAATTTAAGGCTTTTTTGAGTAAGGGCAAATGTTATCTCAAAGCAGTTTTCCTGATGATAAATGCAATCATTTTCTTCCTGATCATCCTTTCACACGCTTTTTTTTTTAGTCCATCTGCCCCAATCAGAGCTGAAAAATGTCTGATGTTGAAGACTCTCTGGTTTGATGGAGGCAACAGTGCACAACAGTTTTTTTTTTTTTCTTTGAGGAAATGTCAACTTCAGCCTGACGAAAAGACACAGTATTGATCGATCCATCAATATTTCATGCTTCCTCATTCAGCTCGAGTAGACTCCTCTGTAGAGCCAAGTCATCTCTTCAAGGGGTCACTTCTCACTCCCAGATCCTGATGTGCTGGGTTTACCTGCAGCTAGCATGAGCCCTGCTACACTTTGCCCTCTTAGACTTGTTTGCAGTGCCACAGAACTGTAGCGCTATCGGGTTTCTGCAGGCTGCTCGGGTTAGGTCATTGGTTTAGAGTGAATAAGTGCCAGAGAGGCTAAATACCGGTGAGCTTGGTGAAGCACTTGACAATTAACTGACAGGAGGAAGTACAGGGAGGAAAATAAAAGACTAGAATGGCTGCTGGAGTCTAATAATCCTTCCGATACAGCACAAATCTATTACAAGGGGGGTGGGGGTAACTGACGGAAGGCTTAGACCACTGAGCTGTGCCAACAGAAAGATGATTTTGATCTGGGACTATCAGAGCAACGCCACAAATGAGCAGGCCCTGCTATCTCTGCTGATTGCCTTTACTGTCTGCTGACAGCAGCTGTTTGGCCTGCAGCACGCTTTAGTGCGAGATGTGGGCCTCTTTATTGGCCATATTTAAGCAGGAGGGCTCTTGAATATGCTGCTGTCCATCACTACTTAAGTTTATGGAGCTGCATCTCAGATCATTCTTTTTCGCAGCATTTCCTGCTGCTGCTGTGTTTGTAAAGTTTTCCCCTCCACTTCCCCCTCTTCTGAGAAAAGAAAACCTTCCTCCATCGATTTCCTGCTACTTTGAGACCAAAATAGTTCCGTCCCCTTGTACACTTCGTGTTGTGAGCTGTACCACGAGACAAGCAGAAAGCACGCGGTGGCTTGGGAATAGTCAGCGCCCGAGTTCATGGGAACGTCCTGTAACACGCGCTGCCGGGTAAACAGCTAAAGAGCAGAGTCCGTCCCGAAGCCCGGCGAGAAAATAGAAGCCGAGACGGGAGGGAGCTCGGGGAGAAAATGACACGCAGCACGCAGAGGATTCAGAAAGGGTAATGAGTTTGGCCATGTTCCCGTGACATGCTGCACCACACACACACACACACACACACACACACACACACACACGTAGTAAAATAACATCCATATCCATCTTTAGCCCTTTGGGAAAAAAAGTCACTTCTATAAAATCCAATTAGACATGATTGCTGCAGATATTGCAGCAGAGAACCAACACTCCCCCACTGTTTACTGCCAGTGTCGACTCCTGAAGCTTACTTTTATCATTCCAGCCTTGGCGCACGTTAACCCATTCCCCACTTTGAAGTGTGATGGGAGGCGGCTGAGAAAATATTGACCATATTCTCTGATCAATATCCATTTATGCCTCCATTAATGGTGCCTCAGGGTGAAGGGGCACCTGCTGCGACTTATTCACACACCTTTTCTCTCTTCATCTTTTCTGCTACTTCTGCCCCCTCGTCTGAAGCAGAGGGCCTCTACCAACTGGGCGTTCCTCGCTGTCCCCCTCAGAGCAGCATTGAAGGATTGGAGGATGTAGAGGTAGTATTTTGATTTTATTGCTTCTTTTCCCCAGCAGAAGGGGGCGTGAACAAGTGCCCGGGTCTTTATCTATGTCCTAACAGTACTTATAGGAGCTGCTGTTTATCCCTAATTCTTCACTCTGTCTTTCTCTCAATCCCCATGTGAACCCCCCACCCGCACAGAGAAAATGCAAAACGCGCGTGCTACTGCTGGTGGTGCACGGGGGCCACATCTTGGACACGGCCAGCGGGGACCCAAGTACAAAGAGCGGCGACGTGGCCACCCTGGCCTCCGTGCTGGAGAAGGTGACGCGGGCCCACTTTAAGGCGGCCAGCGAACATGTGATGATCAAACTGGTGCCGTGTCCGGCTGTGTGCGCCGAAGCCTTCTCCCTGGTGTCCAAGTGAGTGCAGTCGCCGTGGTGGGCAGTCTCGTTGGCTCTATTCACACATGTAGCCAAAAGCAGATGGGCTTAAGTTCAGTTTTGTGTGGTGATAAATTTAATGATGATTTTTGATCCCTCGGTCTGATTTCCGTCATTCCAGCCACCAGCCAGCTGTTGTTACATTACACATTTCAGTTACGTCTGCATTCACACATCTGCACATCCACAAAACGATGCATCACGACGTGCAAACTGGATGTATCTGAGAGTACTTTCAGGCTGTTCTGCTGCCCCACACCATGAATACATGGATGATTACATCATTTTCAGTGGTAAATAAGAAAGAAATCATCTTATTATTCTTCAGTTTTAAACTCGCTGGGGGCAGAGCTTGAAAATACAGCCCTTGTGGACCATTAGCATGCTAATAAGTGTCATTGGCAGGGTCTTTGGCAGGGTTGTTGACCTAGTTTCAGTTTGGGTGCTTCCCCTATGTCTACTGGTTCACATGGTGATTAGTCACCAGCTCTCGCGAAACAGTGTGAACTTGGATTGTTGACGGAAAGAGTGGAGGACTGCATTGTACATGGGTGATAGAAAGTGCCTCAGTCCACCACCTCTGTTTAAAGATGGTTTTTCCAACTTGACGTGGATGGCTTCCTTGACACCCCTCTCAAACCAGCGATCTTCTCTGGCCAGCACACGTACTTGACTGTCCTCAAAGGAGTGTCCGCTTTCCTTTAGGTGTAGGTGTACTGCTGAGTCCTGTCCTGAAGAGGCGGCCCGTCTGTGTTGGGCCAATCATTTATGGAGGGGCTGTTTTGTCTGAGTGTGTTGGAGGGTTTGAACTGTACTGGAATGTCATGGCAGGAGGATTCTCCTGAATTTTTCTGAAACTCCAGACAGGTAGGGGATAGAAATGCTGTGACATTTATTTCTCTCTTCTTCTTTGCTGGGGTCTCGCATTTTGGAGGTCTTTGTGAAGGCCATGTCTGGGTAACCACATGTTTTGAGTGCTGTTTTAAGATGTTATGTAGGTTTTCTGTAGACCTCAATGCTAAGGTTTCCATCCTCCTTGATCTTAACTGCACAGTTCAAGAAAGCCAGACTTTTCTTTTACGTCTTCACTGGTTAATTTGATATAATCATCTGTATGTTTGAGGTGGGTTGAGAACGCTTCCAATTCTTTTGTTTGAATCTGACCCAGGTGACATCAACATATCTGGACCAGTGGGTTGGGACGGTTCCTGTGAAGAATGACAGGGCTCTGTTTTGAACCTTTTCCATGTAGAGATTGGCAACTATGGGAGACACTGGTGAACCCATGGCGCAACCATGTTTCTGCCTGTAGAAGTCCTCTCTGTATTGAAAGTAGGTGGTGTTCAAACAGAGGTCCAGCATGGTGCAGATTTGGGTCGGTGTTGAGGCTGTTCTCGCTGGAAGGTTATTGTCCAATACAAGTCCAGTTACATGCAGAGATCTAACTTTGGATAACTATGACCTGGATGAATGAGAATCAATACACAGACATGAATGTATTTTTTTTTTATTGCAGCTGTCGTACTTTTGCATTGGACATTAATAATTAGTGTAAATGAGTAGGCAAGAGTCTTCATTTATTCATGCATTCTTAATTGAGGTTAATGAAGATTTTGTAGTGACTCACTGGGGGGATCTGTTCACATTTATTGTCACAGGTTTTATCTCTAACAGCTCCTCTTTCGTCTTTGCTGCATTCCACTGACAAAATGTTTTGGACTCAACCGTCAACAGGAACAAGCAGAAGCAACGCTCCTGCTTCTCCTCTCTCGCAGATAAAGTACTGAAAAGAGAAGCGATACATCCTAAACACTTCTCAAAAGATTGAATTCTGATTGATTGGGTACTACAGCGGAGCAGAATAAGTTAGCCATGTCTGAAATCCCAGGACCCCTGCTCAGATGCCTTCAGGTCCTCTCTCTCGAACAAATGTGCAGTCAGTGCATTCACTCTCCCACGCGGCAGCAAACCTGCTTTTGTCGGTTAACAGTGCTCGCTGTAATGATAGTGTTGGACTTGTGGGCGTGCGGAGCCCCATTTATTTACATGCCAGCATAAACACCAGAGAAGTGGGCATCCTCGTGGGAGAAATTTGCTGCTCTCTGTGTAATTTACCCTCATTCTGAGTAACAGCCAGGCTCAAAAAAAGTCACACCGAGCGAAAGTGACAAAATCTCTTAGCAACTCGGTGACAAACTTTCACATAAACACAGCAGTTCTGACACGGTGCTGGAGCATTCCATATGTACAGTAATGTTTGGTGTTGCAAAGCTCCCCTGCGCGCTGAGGGCCCATTATTTGCTAAGCCTGCTAATGAATGCACCTGGCAACAGTGGCTATGGCCCGGGTGGTGGAAGACACGTAATCTATAAACACAATTCTAAAGATAAATCTGGTCGGACAAGAGTGCTGAATGTGTATATCACGTCAAGCTGAGTCCAATTAAGAGATGTGGGAACGGCGTGGATTTAATAGGCACTTGTTTTTGTGTCTGGATAGAAACAGTCCAATTACTGTTTTGAATTTGTAACACTGTCTACATTGTAATCCAGTCTGGTATTTTTAGTTCCTTAATGTGAAAGAAAAAGTACATGCGTGCAAGCCTGGTAATGTCCATGAAAATCTGGTCATTAGTCATTAGCGCCTCTGCTGCAAATGTCACTTGAATAGGACAAAAACAAAATTTGGCACACCAGCAGATATCTGCAGGACCCTGAGCTGATTGGATTATTTATATTTTCAGGAAGAAAAAAACAAATTTGTGTTATGCAAATGCGCAGTCTACAGCAAATTGATTCTATTTCATTATACTTTCTAGGAGAAACCCTGAAGTATCGACTGCTCCCACAGTTTAATCAATGCACAACTCTATTGATTTCATTGTCCCCTGCATACACGTTAAAGCCACTTAGTGGGTTAGTCTTATATATGACTGAGTTATAATGTATTTAAAAGTGGGAAAAACATTGATGAATTAGTATTTACAGCTGTTGTGTTGATTCCTTTTATCCAATCACCATTACCAGCTACTTTTCTATTTGTGGAGATGTAGTTACATGCTCTCGACACAGGGGAGCTCTTCTGGGAACTTGACTAAATAATAAAATGTAAAAAAAATCTGTTAGCGTTCACAGCACTTTCTAACGTGACTGGTCATCCAATCAGCATATAATTGTGATTCCACTTGTAGAGTTTCAGACCCTAACTCAGACGGTCAAGTTAGTCCACCAAAAAACTCTTTTTGGTACTTCTGGTGTAAACAATTCTAATGAGGCTGGGCTTTCAATCAGTTCGCATAAGGTCAGTCAATTTTCAACAAAGAGCCTCTGTTTGTGCAAAAGAAATGTAGAATAGAAACTGTAACTTTTTTTTCTCAATAGATTCAGAGTCATTGTAAGTAATCAGGTCTCCATTAGGAGCTGTAGGAGAACATTTGTCTGGGAATGACCTCACTTCGGGGAAGGTGATTTCATTATTCTGTCTGTTGGCTGCAGCCTCCACAGTTTCTGGGCTTTTTCCCTAATTGAGGACAGCGCATAGCAACCCACTGCTGCTTATGCTAATTGTGCAAGCAGTATGAAGTTCTGGACCAGCAGTTAAAGTTAATGGAGGGCCAATTAAACCAGAATACGACTGAAGGTTCTCACTTTGATAATATGTAGAGAGAGAAAAGAGTGGCAGGGGAGCAAAGTGGAGTGAAACGTGGCAGATTGGAGATTTAATTAACTCCCTTTGTCTTATAATCTCCTGCTGGCTTTAATGGTTCTGTCATTTAAACATTACGTGAAACTTAACTAAAAAGTCCCTTTACATCTTTACAACATCTAATAAACAGCACTTTGCACACATCCTTCAAGAGCGAAAATCTATAGCATGAGTTATCCCTGATTAATGGCTGATGTGCTCGTAGTTCGTCTAGCCTGTTAGAAAACATTTCCGACACTCCTGGCCGCAGCAACTCTCAATCAAACATTAAAATCTATCTGTAGATTCTGAAAACTGCAACCATTCCAGGAATTTAGATTATAGTCTAGCATTTAAATCCAAGATGATTGTCCCACCAGATGGAGAACTTGGGCAGCCAACAGATGACAGTATTGACTCATGCATACAGACTACTTATGTGCCCCTTCCTGAATATAATCCACGGCTGTATTGCAGTAATGATACAAGGGTTTTGATAATTACTTTAATTATCCAACACAAGTCACAAGTGTCTCACCTGACATTCCTTGAGCTGTGCGGCAGGTGTTAAACCTCTGCTCCTGCTGTGACTTGGTATCCCTGTTCTCATTTCAGCTGTGCTTTGGATACTAATAGAGGCTCTTTGTTTGGAATTTTTGGTGTGTGTTTTTGAGGTGTGTGTGTGTGTGTGTGTGTGTGTGTGTGTGCGTGCGCACGTGCGTGCGCCTATGATAATGACAGGGAGAGGTGGTAAGTATGTGACACCTCTGCTGGCATGCAGGGATTCTCCATTTCTGCTCCAAATCCATAAAATAACCAAGTACCTGAAATGTTGAAATTGCGTTACTCAAATCCTTATCCTGGAGCCATGATGTTTCCAGCTCTGTGAATGTTATTCTGAGCTGAATATTTCCTGCGGCAGCCCAGTAGATACTGTTATGCATATTTGTGTGTTCTTCAGGAAAAAAAAAAAAAAAAACTGCCAGGCTTCCTAGCTGTTTCCCATCTCTTTCCATTTGTCCTTACTGGTGTGTTTGGGAGTGACAGAGTGCAGTATCTGAATCTCAAGAGCAGAGTTCACAGATATCACACTGCAGAGGCAGAGGGGCTCCAGCTGATCTCCATTCAGCTGTGCTACTGACTCATAGGCTTTTTTAAAAGAAAAAATAAAATCATGTTGGCACATATTGAAGTACCGGCTGTGTAGAGGAGCCTTCTCCTCTCTGCAGTCATTCAACTGGCCCCTGCTGGTCTAGGTCTATTCCCAGTTTGTTTTCCAGCTGTGTTCTGGCTCTGAAACCCTGATAAATCCCCACCAACCCCAGCAGAGACTACACTGGGATGAGAGGTCATGAGCCAAACAGACTTCCTGCAGACCACAAAGATGAATTATATAGCTCTTCCGCTGGACAAAAATGAGGTCAGAGTGTCAAATATCGGCCATGCTGCTGGAACCAGGCGCAGTGCTGTCTTGCACCAGCGTTGCAAGCATTTTTTTTTATAGCATTCGGTTACAAATAATGACCTTATTAAACCTTATCTGATTTTCTGAATTCTGGCTTCGTTTTCTAATTGCTGGAGGGGAAGTACTTTTCCTCATTATCGCAGCTCATTTTTTTGGAAAGTGACCAGAGTTGGGACGCGCAATTGAGTTTTTTTTTTATGTCAGACACAACACCCTGCAGCATACAAACATCACACACACGAGATAAAGACAGCGATTAAGTTTCCTTATATACCAGCAATATTTATCTGCGTCAATTCAGTTTCAATATTCCGGCAACGACATCTCAACATCCGCACGTGTGCAGTTTACTCTGTCCCATGTTTGCTTTCATTGCAGAGTGCATTAACACAAAAGCTGCAGCAATATTCTCCCTCTGACCTGACCCAGGAATATTGTGCAGCTTCCTAACATAATTGTAATTGATGTTTGATTATTTTGTTGAACATACTGATTGCTGTGTTTTCTCCTGACTGGCTGACTGCTGCTTCTTTCGTAAGTAGCTGCAGAGAAAGGTTCAGTAGGTGAAAGTCACACTGTGATTCTGACAGCCAGGGAAATAATGTGTATAGATGTAATTGTAGCAACCTGGAGATTTAAAATATACATGCAGACACAGAAGAATGTTCACAGAAATGCGTGGTTCTATTTAAAGTCGATCTTTATCTAAATAATTAAAACTATGAAAGCTAAAAAAAAACAAAAAAAAAAAAACTTCTTGTATTTAATCATTGAAGCAAATCCTGCAGCCAATCATTTTATGGGGTTGTGCTTGGATTTTTATATATCTTCTTTGTCAGTCAGAATGCCATTGTGCTCTCTTTTCTCCGTTTGCTGATGTGAATAGTGACCCTTCACTGGTTTGCAGCAGGGAGTGTGGAGGTGGCATTATTTTGTCTTGATGGCTTTCAAAGGCTGACATGTGAATGCTCTTGCTTTGCTTTTTCTTCCCCGGAGCCTCCTTCACGGTGCTTTTTTTAAACAGAGAATGGCGGCAGTTGCTCATTGGTGCGGAAAAACAAGATATAACGAAACCTCTTTTGTTGAGGAAAAGCTCAAATTTAGATTTTGCTTGAATGATGAACAGTATTCTGTACTGAAAATGGGACTATAATGAGGGTTTTGCGTAATCATTGAGTCAGGCTAATCTCACTAATGGGGCATTTCCCAGACAGTGAAAATTAAGTTTGTCAATCGTTTTCCAGTGTGGGAGAAATGTTTCCTATCTGACGGGCCCACTGATTAGGTTTTTTCCCCCTGTGTTATTAATGAGGAAACACAATATTTGCTTGTGATTAAACAAGTTTAATTTAAATGATTAAAGGCACCGCTGCTAGACCCACTGGAGTTTAGTAAATATACAGTACCTGCAAATTAATCATGATGGTAAAACTAGTTAATCTAAAATTTTAACACTAATGTAATGCATCTTGTGAGGGAACAGAAAGTATTCAGATATATTCTATAAAGCCAATATACAGTTATGGTAACAATAACAACTGCATGAAGAATATGAACTGAACAGCTATAAAAAAATATACAGCCATTAAGAGATGAGGTCATGCTGTATTATTAATGCAGCAGTATTGAAACTGATATTGAAAGTGTGTTTCTGCATGTGTGATTCAAACAATGTCCATTGTATTTGTGAGTACAGCATGAGTGAACGGGTACATTATGTTTCACAGTCGACTTGATGCAGAGCTGTGTGGAAGAGTGAGTCCTTCAGCCTTAGATTTCCTGTCTTGACTCTGGTTTGGCTGGGCGGAGTCGCATGACTCCTGTTTCAGAGAACACTTATAGTAAATGTGAGTGATGCAGTGGAGCTGTGAGTTAATCAGGTTGTATGCAAAAACTACCAAGCATGCTCTTTCTTGTTTTCTGTACTTTCCAGAACCACTTGAGGTTCTTCCAGCGTAACAAGTGTGATGACTGCAGAGTAGCAACTTAGCAATGAGGGCAGGTGCTGCCGTGCACGGTTCCTAGGCCCACATGCTCAAACTTATTGCGTCTTCACATCCCAGAGAAATCATTCAAAGAGGAGCAAAGAAATCCATAAAGCTCAGGAACAGACATTGGCTGGGTATTTAAACCAACAATTCATGAAACTAGATACTATTAAACAACAATGAACACATGCTAGAAAGATGAGGTGCAATATAATAGAGCATTTTATTTCATTAAAACACATATGAGCAAATTTATTGGGGAAGGAATGAAACAGGCCAAAATAACGGGGATCCCTGAAAATGAGCACAGTTGAAAGTCATGAACAAAGGACATTTGGATTTCACTGTAGAGAAAACAAAAGCTGTTATTGACACTATTAGGTGACACACACAGAATCGTGGCTAAATCTAAAGTAGAAATTTGTTAGATTTTATCATTTTATTTAATCCTTTCTTTAAATACACACAAAGTTTCAGAGGGTTTCCCTAAAGACACAAGAAAAAACTGATGTTGCTAGAGACACAGATGGCATTCTGGGAATCAGAAACAAAACTATCCTGCTGCACCATGTGTCATGTGCACAATTACACCAGGGATAATTTCATGTGGAGCGATGGTGAGGTTACTGTGTTCCAGGAAGAGGAGCCCGGTTGAAGTTTGGAACTGAGATTCATCGCAGCAAAGGTCAGCAGCTCCTGCTACAGAAATGTCAGTCAAATGTTTGATAAACAGCACACATTAAACTGCCCTCAGAGGTTGCCATGGTGATTTCAACAGTCTCTCATCAGATGAGAGTCATTCTCAGTACAGCATGTGCACATTTCTGGTTTAGTGTGTTTGTGGTCTTTCAGTTTTGATCTGTTCTCCGCCCCCCACACGCATGCATGCACTTGTGTGTGTATGTGTGTGTGTGTGTATACCCGGAGTTGCCATGGAGCTTCATGAAGCAGGAGAGAAATTGATGCAGGAGAGAAATTGATCCAGTTGAAAAATGCCCCTCTCAACACATGTGATGTCACTTTCTGTAATGTTTCTAAATGCTAAAATCGTAAAATAATGAGCTGCACATTATAATGTTTAAACCCTAAAATGGCTTTTGTAAGCAGTGTGTCTTGTCCCCCCTCCTCCAGCCTGAACCCCTACAGCTACGACGAGAGCTGTGTGTCCAGCAGTGTGGACCACCTCCCCCTGGCTGCTCTCCCTCTCCTCGCCATTGTCTCTCCCCGCTACCAGGACACGGTGGCGACGGTAATTGCCCATGCCAACCAGGTGTACCACAGCTTCCTGCAGTCGGAGGAAGGGCAGGGCTTCACTGGTCAGGTGAGTTTTGCCCCCAAGCAGAGAGGAATGTACTATGCCCTTTTATAGAATCATGCCTTTTAGTCTTTTAGAATGATGAAGTGACCCATTGTTTGAAAATTAATGGAAAATTAATCTTGCTTTTTAAGATAAATCTGTAATTTCCAAAAAGTGGCTGCTAGAGTCGCTGAGCTAATTCAAGATGTTGACTCAGCCGGTGGTTCAGACCTGTAATTAACGAAATGGATTTGACCTGAGTGCAGTTAAAGTGTCTTAGATGGCTGCTGCGTGAGGACCAGCTCTCTGCTTTATCAGTATTCTGTCTGCAACGCTGCCAAAAGACAAAAGAACGCTCCGAGCAGCTCAGAGAAGAACTTACTGAAACGTATGAAAAATTCATGGAGCATTTCCTGGAGTTAAGTCAAACCTATAGTTTGTGAAATGAAAGGAACATGACACAGGCGCCAATCTGCTTAGAGCAGGTTGTCCTCAAAATGAGTGAATGTGCAGGAAGTAAGGGAGGTCAAATGTTTGGAAACCTCTTGGTCTAATGACGTCAAATTAAGGCTTTTTGGTTATTAAACCATGATGAATTTGATGGACACCAACACCAAATTCCAGCATAAGTGGCAGTGTAATGTTGGGCTGATTCTCAGCAGCAGCTCCTAAGCATTCTGGTGATAATATGAGAAATGTTTTCCCAACTCTGCCCATCCTTTTTTTTCCCCCCCAAAGCTTAGCTCATTATTTCCCCCTGCACAGTGTGAGCATGGACTCTAAACCGCTTGTTTTCTGAGCAGGTATGCCTAATGGGCGACTGTGTGGGCGGTGTGCTGTGCTTCGACGCTTTATGCTTCAGTAACCACCAGAGACTCGCCAGCCCCAACAACAGCAGCAGGAACAACAGCACGGAGAGCCTGAAGGTAGGAGTGCACTGTTTTCACCATTACAACATGATGGCGATGATAAAGGTGGTGGTGATGATGATGAGAGCGCGCACAGCAGATATGGACAGAACTACAGGCTGCTGCCGAGCTGGGTGGAGGATTAAGAGATCACTGCATGTCAAGATTCTGTGTGTGCGTCACACACCTTTGTCACCAGATGTATGAATTATTATACTGCCTCTGTTCGTGTCCTAGAGAACTACCTGTCCTCTAAGTAAAAAAAAAAAAAAAAAAAAAAAACAAAAAACGGAGACTCTGACGCACAAAATCCACCTCTGATAGCTCCCATCTTATTTTTCAAAGTGCGACATCAACCGTCTTTATTTACCGCTTTTGGAGATTTCATCAAACATAATAGAACGCAATTTTCTGTCAGCTGTTGTTCTGAAAAATCACATCTGAACACCACCGCAAAATACAAAAATAAAAAAATAAAAATACAGCTTCAGTCCAGCCCTGGAACTGCTTATTGGCTTTTGTTATTTGGACTTCCTTGTGTATTAACCTCTGTAAATGTGAGTTTTATTGTTATTTTTGTTGAATGAGCAAAGAATGAAAGCTGCTGAGACTCATCCCTTCCGCCCTCTCAGGATAGCTCGGGCCTGCGTGGGGATTCCAGCCCCGGTCTGAGTTCTAGCAAGAGACTCAGTAAGAGCAACATCGATATCTCCGCACCCAATGAAGGGCACAGTCAGGGCAGGCCACCGCTCAGCCGCAAGCAGAGCGACTCGTACGACGGCGACAGTTCGTCGGCAGGCCAGCGCTGCTTTTTCTCCAGGTGGGGTGAAACGCGTGTGAACACACCCAATCACAAGAAAACGTGGAACAACCTGCAGATTCATGGGAAAACAGACAGGAGCAATATGGGGAAAAGGGCGAGAAACCACCAATACTACCAATACAAGGAAATTTATCCTGAAAAACATTTGAAAAGCAATGCCATAAAAGCTGGCAAACCGAAGTTCTGTCACACAACTGCACACAAATCTCCACGCACTTCAGAAAAAGCCATGAAAAGGATTTGCAGCTTGACTCCAGCGCCTGGCCTTGTCTCTGCCGGACTATAAATAGCCCGCTTGAGCCTTGGGTTTGCGCTGGATACTGAGTGGTTGAGTTTAGCTGGGGTGGAGCGGCTGCAGGGAAGTAATCCCATTCCAAATCACATGTTTCAGCTGGCTCGTGCTGTCATAGGCAGAAATTTGAGTAAACAGGGGATCGATTGGCAAGCAATGTGATGTTAATGGAGGTGCACCACAAGTTTTTCACTTCCTCTTTACAGCCATGATTAATGCGGAGCCTGAGTGCATGTGTAACCTCTGACGCAGCAACAGTGGATATTTTCAGCCCAGAAAACATTCCTTGTCCAACATTTTCCATCCTCACAGAGAGGCAGCAGATTTCTCCTTGGCAGACTCTGAATAAATCTGTCAGGTTGAGAAAAAGCAAACATTTAAAACGCAAGAGTGGGAAGAGCTCAGATTCCGAAAGCAGTCCAGTCATGATTAATTCACTAATTCACGGTTGTTAATGACCCAGCAGTTCCCTGTCTTTTCTCATCCACCTCTTTTTATTGTTCTGCAAAAGGAAAGCTGACTCATCAATGCGAGAAAAAGGTGCGGTATCTCGAGACGGAAGTCTTAAACCAACATGAGCAGAAAGCATCAAAGCGCTATCGATTTAACTTTTAAAAGGCGTCTGCAGCCTGTTAGTTAATCCCGTCTTCCCAAGCAGGACTTAATGGGGAAATGTTGGCTGGAAGACGGCGCAGATGTTCAAACAGCTGCAAGTGTGGTCCGTCTGGGGAAGGCTGTGTGAGGAGCGTCTCACTCTGAGTCACAAAAACCAGAACCAGGATGTAGCAGAAGCGTCACTCAGAAATAGCAGCTCAACCAGATACAGCGTGAAAATGGTTGAAAGGCAGGATTAGCCATGCGCTTCCTGCAAAAAAAAAACAAAAAACAAAACATGACAAGTGATGCTACATCCAATCCCAACATCTCTAGTAAGTCACTGTTTTAAGCTTGAATGTTTCTCCCCCAGTTTGATGAAGGACAGCGTGGAGGCACGTGGCTGCAGCAGCGCCACCCTCGTGGTGAACCCCGGCCATTTCGACTTTGACGTGACAGACTGCTTCCTGCTCGGCTGTCCGCTCGGACTCGTGCTGGCCATGAGACGCACCGTGCTCCCTGCCGTCCAGGGTGAGAACCAAAGCCTCAGTCAACTCACGTGCCTGTGTAAAACGTAGAGGTTTTCACATTTCTAGCTGGTTCCTCTACACTGAAAATCGGCTTTTTTCTGACCATCAGTCACACAAGGACCATACCTCATTTTATTTCTCGTTTAAAGTGGCATGCTGGACCTTAACCCTATGGGCTAAACTACTTTTCAGCCAATAGAATATAACTTTTTTGAGGCCAAACACAGCTCAAAACTGCCAATGTCCTCATTTCTCATGACTCATTAAAATACACAAGAGAAAGAATTAAAATCTGGGTTGCCTGATAAAGCTGTTGGCATGTCTGGAGGCTTTTTGTAGAGAATAAAATTAATCGTTCCTGCAGGTTTCGTGATTTTTTTTTTTTTAATTAACGGTTTTGCCAAAATAGGCCACATATAATGATTTATTTTATGACGTCATGGCCGTCAGCGATTATTTAAATTGGGTTTATGAAAAACGAGCCATCAATGGTTTCACGGTGCTGTCGTTAGTCTGTAGTCTGTAGGTGGTTTTAAGAGCCAGGCCGTGTAGGGTGCAGGCTGATCTAGGATCAGGAACAGGGTCTGTCAACATGATATATTTAACACAGAATACTAACACTGTGTTTGTGTACCTCTTGTGTTCTCTGACCCCCAGTGAATCAGCTCCATCCAGCCTGCTCCCAGATTTTCAACCTGTTTTACCCGTCCGACCCCTCAGCCTCCAGATTGGAGCCCCTGCTGCAGCCTCTTTTCCACAAATTGCCACCCTTCGGCATTTCCCGCTACCAGCGCTACCCTCTGGGAGACGGGCGCTCCACACTCATAGGTCCTGTGGAATTCAATTTGCAGACGTGATGATGTGTGGGCGGCTCTTGAATGTTTTATTTTTAAATCTGTTTTCTGGTGTGAACGTTATTCCCTATTAATGACCTTTCAGATTTTGCATTTCACAACCATGGATGAAACGTGGGAGGGATTTGCCGGAGGGACAGGATTAGAATGACAGAGATTCACTGACTAAGTAATATAATTTTTTTTTCCCCCAGCAGCACACATATAGATTCTGATCTCATCTGTGTGAGACTGCCCTGCCTTCTGCATTGTTAAATCTTTTCTCCCAAAGCCGGAAGTCTTAAGTAATTACACTTCGTCTTCCTGTGCCGTCAGTACCTTTATTCTGGCAACAGTCTGCAGGGAGAGCTTTGCTGTTGAGTCAGCCCTTAAAGAGCCACTGACTTATTTGAAGTGTGTTTAACCAGTTTCTCCAACTACAGGACTCCCATGAATTAAACTTGAAAATATAAAATAAAGACAGAGATAGTCAAATTCCCAAACACATAAGCAGAGGAATATCCACAGATATGAGAAAAAAAAACCCCAGAAAAACAAGACTGGAAAACTAATCCCACCGGGACAGGGCAGGAAATTGGTCCTGATGGGAACACAAGAGGCAAGGGGAGTGCTGAGGAAAATAAAGCAGGAGACATGGAACTAACCGGGGTAGTTGTACATCGGTGACATGTGATTTATTTGTTTAATTATGTTCAGCCAGTCGTGCAGTCCAGAACCCGCAGATAAAGTCGATATATGGAGTGTAAATGCAGAAATACATGACAGACTGGTAAGGCTGTACTGCGTCTGAATGGAACAGATGTTAAATTATGACCTGGATTTAAAATAAGTGGCTCACACACAGAGATGTACACTGGAGCACACACACTCGTCACTCAAAACAATGGCACGGATCATCACATTTCCTGCTCTATAATATGGTAATTAGTTGTTATGAAGGCGCGGGGAGCGAATCCTACCAGGCTCCTTAGGGCATGACTCTGATATCAACACCTGTAAACAGCACATGCTTTATTATGATGAATCCTGCTAGTATAGAACCAATGAGCTCTCTCCTTATTGATTTCAAGCTGTGCACTATAGGAAAATGTGATCAAGCAAGACAGTCATTTTTAATAGCATCGATCTGGGAAGGAGAGCAACAGAGCTATATTAAGAAGAAGAATTTGTTTATTATCCCACAATGGGGAAATTGCAGTGTTCCAGCAGCAGCATACATAGAAGAAAATAAATAATATTAAGGACGTTGAGAAAATACAAATAAGTACTATTTGTATTTACTAGATACTAATACTAGAAATGTTGGTTAATCTTTTGCTTTGCCACGTCTTCTTCAATTCAATTCCAGTGTGTGGAGGGTTAGAGCACAGTGATGGATGCAGGATGTGAGTGTCTATCTGCCTGTTTTTGCTAAGGAGACACTGGACAGTGAGCATGCATCCTCCATCACCTTCTAAACTCCCTGCTTCTTTATTCCTCCATCTCTCTCATCCCTCTCTTTCACTTTCCTTTTGGCCTCGTGTTTTAGTTTCATTTAAGTCAACCCCTGTATTCTGTTTGTTTTTGATCGTCCATGTTCTCTGCATCAGCATCAGTGGTCCCTTTTCCCCCCATCCTGTCAGGATAATGCACCCCTTCCTCCCTCTCTGCTGTCTGTTTTGTGCTGTGAAAGACGTGCCGCCGTTGCTGCGGCTGAAAGCCAGGATGTTTTCTCTGAGCGGCGGGAGGCATGTTCATAATCACACACATAATTAATGCGATTTTACAGGGCAGGCCTATCCTGCAAAAATGCTGCAAAGTACTGAGGAAACCCAGTGTTTTATGTCATCTACTTCATCTGGAAGATGAGTTTTGTGAGCTAACGCTCAAACCATCTGGCCAGAGAGGTAGCAGTTTAGTCACAGCAATTAGAGTATGTTTTAATTTATTAAAATTGAGCGTGGCCTAATTAACTATGATTAAGCAGTGTAAAAGTAACACACAGCAATACATGAGTAATAAAATGCAAGACTTTTCCACATAGTTCTTTATAATTTATGGTGCCTCGAGAAAGACATTTAAAAGCTGAGCAAATTTTCTTTGTGTGTTTAAAAATCCTGGAAACGTACAGATTGAACAACAAATCCCCAAATCCGAGAAACTGTTTCAGCATGTTATGATTTATAGATTGCACATATGGAAGCCTGCAGTAGGCAGTGCAATGGTGATAGTCTGGTGATCTGGACAATGACGCAGTTTTACTTAACGCAGTTTTTTTCCCCAGTAAAATCAAACCATTAAAATGTGACTGAGGTGGAGGCTTAAAGCCTTAAGTGACTGCTTTATATCAAAAATATATGAGTTAGGAACTGTTTTACTCTGTCCATTTTCACTTGTCTTATTGAATTAATGCACTTTTAAGTCCATCAGAGTCATTAAACCCTGAATGAAGGACTTTTTTCATATGAATGATGTCCTTTCCGTTCAATCCCCCTGAAATTTGCAGTAACTGAAGACTTGTAGGGTAAAAGGGACAGAATCAGTGTGAGCGTGGACAACAGCGCCTCGAAGGACATCAATACCAGTTGTTACCAGAAGAGGGAGTCAGAAAGCCTTCAAGGGTTACCTAGATATATGTATACACTAATGGCATCTTCTAAATAAAAGTTCAGCTGTATAGAGATGGGAAGGTGAGTTAGCTGTGCCAACAAGATAACAATGTTAAACTCAGAAAAATGGTAGATAAATCAACCATAAATAATGTTTACAGTTTTAATGAAGCAGAAAGACATTAAATGAAGTAAAAATCCCTGAGCTGCCATTATATACTGAACAAGATCTGTACGATCAAATAAAAATTAGTGCAAATGTTTAAGAGACACATAGTCACAAGAAGCATTGCATGGTCCTTTGACCGTGAACAACCTAATCTGAACCAAACTTATTTTAGCTCTGATCCTAATCGATTCATCTTTATCCCCAATCTTAACATTGCTTCAGCTTCTACCATAAATGTGCCCATCACTGCAGAAATGTCATTGCATACTATTAAGGCTGGTTTATCGCTCTTCTATCCCCAGATATCAAATACAATCAATGCATTAAAGAACTCATAAATAATGCCTTGCGTACAACGGTCACATTGCGGGATCATGTAGATTCTATTATCTATAAAATCCTGATGTAGACTGGCCTTTTTTGGGACTGAGGGAAATCGCAGCAGACTCTCCCTCACGTCTGAGGGAGAGACAATAATCTGTATTCTGCTGCGGTAGGCGGTGCGGACCAAACACGAGGCCACAGTGGCTTAAAATAAAACCTTTCCGACAACAAAAAGAGTGCCAGAATTCCCAGTAACTAGCAGCTATGTGGAAAATGAAATGATTCGTGAGGGACGTAACCAACGCAGCAATTCGTGAGCGTGGGCTGCATTTTCTTTTTTTCTGTGTCATGCAAAGAGATTTTTGCTTCTTCAGAGGCAACGAGAATAATTTCTTGAGAGGAGGCAGGAACCAAGAGCAGCTCACTCGGGATGTGCTCTGCATCACATTCCCAGCCAAGCCGACACTCTCACTCTTGTTTTATCTCATCTCCCCTCAGCAGCGCTTGGCTGCTACCCCGTGTCACATCAAAAACCTTCCTGCTGGAGAGATGCATAATTGATTTGAACAAATGACATGACACAGAAGTGTGATCACCTCTGATGAGAGGATTCAGCAACATAACAGGACAATAAGATCTCTTGTCTTGTTTACTCTGTGATTTCGTCGATCTGAAATTAATCCAGGTCTCTGCTGAACTTGTTACCCTATTTTACACGGCTTGCTGAACAAAAGGGAACGCTCTACGTACAGACGAAGGCACCAAGCTAAGGAATTATTTTTCTTGTCAGTGGTCGAGGGCAAGATGGTTCTTGGGACTTCCAAGACTGATACAAATGGGTTAAATCCCCCTTTGTCCTTGAACTCCCCCTCAGCGCTCCTCTTTGGTTTTCCTTGATAAAACCCAAGCAAATCAATACCCCAGCAAGAGACTCCCTTAGTCGACAAAATAACATGATTGATTCAAAGACTGGGGCCAGTCAATTGTTGTGTGATCAAAGTGACACCATTGCTCTCCAACCTCACTGTGTCCTTGACGTGCCTCCCCAGCTGAGGCCATCCAAGACCACAAACACGTCTTTCTGGAATGCCACCAAAGTCCCGGAGAGCCGGCTTCACAGTCGGAGACCAGAACCGAAGGAGGAGGGGAAGAGGGAGTTCGCCGGGCCAGCATGACTAGTGTTGGAAGTGAAACGTCAATTTGTTCGATGGGCCAGCTTGGAGATACCATCGCCAACAGTGAGCGAGAGGAGTAGTATCAGATTTATCTAGTGGAAAAATTGTATTTCACCATTTTCTGTCTGCCAATTTTATGTATATTTTTTCAGTTTCAAGAAGCTGGTGGGGCTCCAAGAGGCTGGATTACGCTTTGTACTGTCCCGATGTTCTGACCGCCTTCCCCACCGTGGCTCTCCCTCACCTTTTCCATGCCTCCTACTGGGAGTCCACCGACGTAGCGGCTTTTGTTCTCCGGCAGGTGAGCCCACTGATTTTCCTTCAGCAGCTTCTGCAGCTTAAGACGCAAAAGTCGATTCTCTGACTCAAATCCAAGCTCCTGAGATTGATTCAGAAGGGTACTTTTTAGGCAAGTTGCTGGTGAACCAGGAGATCAGAGGAGTTTTAATGGGGCACCTCCGCAAGGAAGAAGTCAGACTGAATGCATAGAAGTGCATTAGTGACCCTATCGTCTGAAGTCAGCCGCCTGTGTGAGCGGAGCCAAACTCATTTCAGAAGAAAGATGACGGTCAGCAGTTCAGCCTCCTTCTGCAGATGATGGTGTGGTTACAGTGTAAGCAGAAGTAGATCGAGTGATGTCATTTTCACTCCTCTGTAGTAAATACAGAGAAACAGGAGTAAAAGAAATCCCCTCTCTTTTATTCTATATAACATTGCATTTCTTTCGAGATGCCATAACTCACTGGAGTCATGACATCATCATCAGTCAAGACGTACTGAGTGACGTACTTGCTGCTTTCTGTAAAAAGTAGGGGAGATAACCCCCGTGCACCGCGTGGGTATTTTTAAGATTCATCTTGCACTTGACCTCAAGACAGGCAGGAGCCGTTTGATCAAACCTGTTTGATCCCACCACAGATTCCAACACGGCTGTGCGCTGCAGGCCGGTTTACAAAATGACTATGATCCCTTCACATCAGATAAAAATGTCCTGCAAAAACTGCTTTTTGTGGTGAGTCAGAGTTTTCAGGGTCTGGAACCATCTTTTCAGCAGCTGATTTTCTCATAATCTGTTGGGAGGATGTATCTACAAAGCTTCATTCAAGCTTCAGAAGCTCTAAATATACTCAAGGATAACTGATAACGACAAAAGTTGCAGAATGAGCCAAAGAAGACCTAATTAAATACCCTTCCCGATTAGATGCATTTTTTTGTAAGAGGTTGCAATTAGAATGTGATTTTTGGGAGGCTGAATATACCACATCCTTCTATCCAACTTCTCATAAGCGATGTGTACATCTTTGATAAAGACAAGGCTGCTTTTGTCAACTAATATTGTAAGCCAATGAAAAACACAGGCAGCATCAGAGACAGATGATTAAATTATGGTTTCTTTTAATATAAATGTGAACAGAATCACAAGATCATTCACCTTTCTCAGAAGCTTGATCAACCTGGTGCTCAGTTGTTTCGGTTTCCGATCTCTCAGGATTATAGAAAACTAGTCATTAAGTGCTATATGAGACTTTATTTTTAATGAACACCCAGTCAGTCTGTAATAATCTTCAGGACCTCTTTTTCAAAGTAGTAAGCAGTAATTTCCGTCCAGAAGGTCTGCTCCAAATCGGCTCTTAGGATCAGCTCTTGAATAAATTGGGATTTATACAATCTCTGAAAATAACTGGACTTTTCTGGAGTTGAGTTATTTTTGTGTGCTGTGATACTTTAAATGGCGTTAATCCGCTGGTCATCTGCCGTCCTCCGTGTCCCTCTGACAGCTCATGCGATGTGACTGCGTGAAGACCCAGGAAGCCGATAATCTGGACTCTGCTCCGTTTTCTCCCTCCAGCCCACGAGAAAAATGGCTCAGGAGGAGGACCCATGTCAAACTGAGGGTAATGCATTTCTTTTGACCCATTCATGGTTTAAATATTCTTCTTCACCTTTACCTCTTCATCCCCTTTCAGGCATTTAAGGTTAATAATACATTTGTCACTTACTCTAGTTGTGCTTCAGCGCTTGAATTCCTTTTCAAATAGTGAAAAAATAATTTTCCCATTTATTCACCTTGAAGCATCCAGGCTGGCAGACACACAACGGCCTGATTCTTCCGCAAAAGTAGAACAATCAAGGTCACACTGACGTTTAGAAACTGCTTTCTTATTCTGCAGCTATAAATAGAGCAGCACGCACAGGGTACCATGGAAACATACCTATCTATATTTTAGACTTTTTCATGCGTTACCTTGAACAAAGATTCCTCGTGCTGACGTGTTGAACCCTCTGAGGTCTCTGAACACGTTGGTGCATTTAAATGAAGCCTTTAACATACAATTGCAGTAATTTAGTTAGCTCTGACCGCTTTACAAGTCTGCCTTCACCCTTTCACCCTCATATCACATAAACACCTGAACTTGCCACCAACCTGCCACCTACCTGTCTGGGGAAATAACCAGTTGCTCACATTCGTGCACCAAAAAATTCCAGACACAGCTCCGGGAGCGAGTAGGGGTTTGACGACACTTCAGCTTGTAGACTGTGATCAAACAATGACGTGCATCTCACCAGAGCGTCCACTCCACCGCCTGAGCCACAGCCAAAATGGCAGCTTAATTACCGCAGTACTCTTCAGCCTCTGTGGGGTAAGCTGCTCAGGCACCAACGGAGACTCTCCACTCGTGCTCTTATTCCTATTCACACATTCATCGTTGGGAAATGCCACGTGCAAAGTGGCTTCACCCATCGTCTTAAAAATGGTTATAGTTGGGATGTAAAACGGCCTGGTGCCGAAGACGTTTCTGTTTCTTCTTCTTTAGCCGGTAAGAGCTCTTTTTCACAACTGCAGGGAGCCCACCGCTGCTCGTGCTGCTTCACTCTCTCGCTCCTCACTTCAACTCCTTTACACTGTTTGAGCAGATGGCTGTTTTCACTTACAACCAGTAGAGGGTGTATGATGGCCTGTCACTGAAAACAAACCACTCTCCCCCTCAAGTCACATTGCGGATGGGTCTGTATGATGCGCTCGCTCTGCGTTAGGTGAAACTTGAATCAGCAACAAATCCGAATAAAGGGTTAAATAAAAATAGCAGCAGGTGACAATATCTAGTCAGATTCTCCAGTGTTTTTCTATGAGCACTGATTTAAATCTCCATGTAAACAAGTTCAGCACACATGTCTGAAGAACTGCACGGAGAATAGATCCAGTGATCAAATGCTCTGCTGTGAGAGTGGTGCCAAAACAAGAAACGATATGCTGGAGACACTCATTTGTCATTTATTGCAGAACGTCACCGCCAACCACAGGGTGAACGACGTCATCGCCACCGAGGATGGTCCTCAAACTCTAGTTGGCCGATTCATGTACGGCCCCCTGGACATGGTCACCCTGACTGGAGAAAAGGTGAGGAGCTTCGGTGTAATTATTTCCCACACGTGTACTCTTGCCCTGACCTTTGACCTGCCCTTCCTCCTTCAGGTGGACATCTTCCTAATGACACAGCCTCAGTCTGGCCACTGGGTGCACTTTGACACAGAGATGACCAACAGCAGCGGCAGAGTCGCCTACACCATACCCAAGAGCAAAAAGCTGGGCCTGGGAGTCTATCCAATCAAAATGGTGGTCAAGTAAGCAGCTCTTTGCTCTATTCAGCACACCACAATTTCAGATAGGATAAGATATGAGTGCTGCCTGAGAAGATCCTAAGAGGCCTTTTTTTTTAGATAGATAGATAGATAGATAGATAGATAGATAGATAGATAGATAGATAGATAGGGTTGTATGTAAGGTCACAGCTATACTGTATTTTTTTATATGTATGCAAAAGTAGTGCAGTTTATCTTTATCAGCATGACTGTGTTCAATTAGTTTTTTTTTTTTTTTTTTTTTTACTTTCTAGTGGAATGACCTTGTATGAATAAGGTTTTTTTTAAAAGGAAGTGAAGCAGATTTTTTTGAAAAATGCTTTTTCTTACCCAAGGGGGGATCAGACGAGCGCAGAGGCCTATCTGACCGTGCTGCCGCGGGCAATGGAGTGCGTGGTCTTCAGCATTGACGGCTCTTTTGCTGCCAGCGTGTCAATCATGGGCAGCGACCCCAAGGTCAGGCCCGGAGCCGTTGACGTCGTCAGGCAAGTGTCAGGCAGCTTTTGAATTTGTGCGTCAGGGTTCAAACCCCGAACAGTTCTGACCTCAGCCCTGCGTGCGCAGACACTGGCAGGACCTGGGATACCTGATCATTTACATCACCGGCCGCCCGGACATGCAGAAGCAGCGTGTTGTGTCCTGGCTCTCGCAGCACAACTTCCCCCACGGGATGATCTTCTTCTCTGAAGGCTTGGTCCACGATCCCCTGCGACAAAAGACCATCTTCCTTAAAAACCTCATCCAGGAGGTACGGTAAATCCGAATGCCTTTGCGCTGACCAGGCAGTTTTTTGTGAACTGACTCACAACCTTGTGATTGTTTTCCTCTTTGAGCAGTGCCATATTAAGATCATCTCTGCTTATGGCTCCATGAAGGACATCTCTGTTTACAACATGCTCGGCCTCAACCCCTCGCAGATTTACATTGTTGGCAGGCCGTCAAAGAAGTACCAGAATCAGTGCCAGGTAGTTTGGTCTTCATCTGAGTTTATTTTTCACCTGATATATTCTGACTTTCACTGTGATCTTGCTGCTTTTCTTCTCGATGATACATTTAGTTCCTGAGCGATGGCTATGCAGCACACCTCTCCACGCTTCAGTTTGGACACCGAGCCAGACCTAAGAAGTCTCCCTCTGTTCGCATGGTTCTGAGGAAAGGTTCCTTTGGTCTCTCAGCGAAGTCAGACTTCCTGTGTAAACGCACCCACCTGAGAAGGACCATGTCAGTGCAGCAGCCAGACCCACCGTGCACGCCCAACCCCAAGCCCGAGCGCGCCCAAAGCCAGCCGGAGTCTGACAAGGATCACGGTGGTCAGGGAACAAGAGCCGGAGGAGGAGCTGGTTGCGGTGGACAGGTGACGTGGGGTCGGGCCTCCATGCTCCGGGGAGACACCACTCCCTGACAGGAAAGAGGCAGAAGGGTTGGTTGGAGAAAAAGGAGATGAGAGAACGTTCTCAGTGTCCAGGGTCAAGGTGAGATCTGTTTGTTAACAATTCAAAATTAGTGTGCGGTGGGCCCTGTTTGTGTGCCCTGAGGTCTGCCTAACAATTGGTGTTTTGGAAGTACTTGCCCAGTTTCCAGTGTATAAATTAAGCCAAGACCGGCACCCATGTCCTGTCCAGGCACACAAAACGGAACCCAACGCACCGATTTAGCATGCTGTTGCACAACTTCTCTGGGACTCCCGCCACTACAAGTGGAATCCTTTTTTTGTAATGTTTTATAGGTTAAAGTCTTTAACCTGGAACTGTGTTCCTTCACACTGTGACTCACCTTTGTCATTCAACAGTGTCACATCTACCTGCTGTACTGCTGTACCTGCACACCGGGCCCACGGTTGGTCTTTCCCACAGCTTTGTCTCCCGTTTGTCCATTTCAGTTCATGAAGCAATCCCTTAAACTTGTTGCACCTGCAACATTCAGACAACCAGTGATTTTGACATACAAACAAAGGAATGTACCTCAGATAATATATATTTATGTATAGACCAACATGGCAAAAAGGTGACAACATTGCTGACTTTAAACTAGGTGCGTCTAGGTGATGCTTCACCATTCTGGACGCATTCCTAGCAATCTGCTCAGAGGTCTTAAGCCTGCATATTAAACATGCATTTTTGGCTCTGAGAGGACAGAAAAGTAATATTTAGAGTAAATCTCCAAACAAGCTCATAAATGAAGAGCCCCGCAGAGGTAACCTCGCCGAACGCCTCTGCATCCATTTCATTGTCTGCTATCAGATGCATCATCATTGGCCCTGCCCCTGCTTCTGTCTACATCTTCCTTCCTCCCCTTATTCAGTCAGGCTGAACCTGGCTCACGCCACGCTCCGGCGGATTCAGCGGTGACTTGCACTATATTTGTATATTATAGTATTTCTAGATTTTTCTTTTTTTTTTGCAGATTATGCAATGTTGCTGCTTGTCTGTAAATGTAACTATTACAGGACAAAACACAAATAGTTTATAGGAAAATGTCGTTTTGACCAAAAACTGTTTACAGCACGATAGACCCATTCAGGGGAAAGTGATCAGAACCTGACATGAAACTGCATAATTGTCATTGCTGACAGCATTGGCTTAGTTGCTTTGTAGTAGCTCACACAGTATTGTTCCACAGACCAACTGAGGGAATCAAATTTCCTCTGGGATGCCCCCGCATCTCTTTCCTGCAGCTACATTTGAACGAACAGATTTTCACCAAAACCTGGCAGTGTCTCTACTCCAGGCTTACACGCTTTTGAAACTCTGTGCAAGTCAAACGTATTTTTGTATGAGGATATATTGTAAAATGTAATATTTTTAGTGTATGTTTTTGAACCTTGAGTTGTTTGACATGTTAAAATGTTAGTTTTTGGCCTTAAATTGTTTCTCTTTATGTTTCTGTAGATACACATTTTTGACCAAAGTGTTGCAATCTGTTGTTACTTCATCACAAAGTGCATTTTATCCCGTCGATATTTTGCTTTGAGACATCTTAGAAACTTGCATTTGCATGCATGTGCGAGTGCGTACGGTACTCGCGTTAGGTATTTGGTGCAGAGCGCTTACTCTGAAGATAATCGAGAACGCAGGGAAGCTAGTGAGAATGAACCCGCACGTTCTCACTGTAGCGCTCACTACTGCCGGCCACAAGTGAGAGTGTATTTTTACACGCTTGAACTCGCAGCTGCCGCCACGGGTGGCTTAGCCAAGATTTTACATGCTGCAATGAGCAGCGCTTTGAAATCTTTGGAATATCACCGTTGAACCTGCATAGCAGGGAGCACCACAAAATGTAGCTATTTAGAATCCCCATAGCGCTCCCTTTGTAATGACTGTGCAGCAATTAGCATCATTTGGAGACTGATCTAATTGTAGAAACAACACAGAAATTAATTCCACATACATTTGGCACCTGTTCGCCGGTGCATGCAAATGATGAAACATCAACGCAGTAGACAATAGTTAAACGCGCATAATGTACAAATCCAATCTTTTTTCTTGTAAAGGTGACAAATCTGTGGAGTAGATAAAACCATGCTGACCATTGTCAGCGGTAGACAACAAAGAACTGGCAAACAATTGAATGGTGTTGCTCAGCATGTTAAGGATTTGATAAACGTGTCATGTTTGTGGTCCTTCTAACTTTGTAACAGATGCACCCAAGCATATGTTGAGTAAACTTAATAGATTCAGATGAATTACAACCAACACCTGGGACATTCGTGAATTTAAAAGGGCATTGTCAAAGTTTCCTCCTGAGCTTCACACCATTTACTGGCGTAAATAACTTCACTAAAACTTAATAATAATCAATGTACTGACCACACTATAACACTATTGGCCTATTTTCTCCATTTATTAAACTCGTGGCTTGTGGAGTACAACTGTAAATTGTGGGTTTCTGTTTGTTGTGAATATTTGACAGGGGCCTCATCTTTAAACAGTATTGAAAAAAACCATCATTAATAACACAGCAGCACTGGATCATCCACTAACTGTCAACAGTTATTGGATGATGGAAAAGTCTCATTCAACAAAAGCACATGCTGTAGCTTTTATTATTAGCACTTTTCAAGATGGAATTTCAGCAATAATGTGTGTGTATAAAGGTAAATATAGTGTGTGGGCCCATATCTCGCGTTAACCACCCATACTTTTACATCAGACTGCATGAGTTATTAAAGTTACAAACATATGAATGTACTAATATTTAATGAAAATGCCGTCAAATAGTAAGGTTGAGAGGAGCTTCGCACGAAACACTGATCCTCTCTGGTCACAATCTCGTATAAATGGCTAAGTCCCGCAGACTGAAAGAAAAAGATGCAAAATGTTCTTTGTTTCGAGGTTGTCGTAACAATACATTTTAATCAGAAATTTTGCCTATTTAATATTTCAGTAAGCGGATTCACACTGCATATCACGCCGGCAACCCGGGGTGGCGCGTGGTGGCGGCATGCAAACGAGCAAGCACTATCCAGAATGCCCGCACGTAAACACAGAGGTTGGATGTGACCGCGTGTCGCCAGATGTGACTGGTTCTGTTCTTCACATTCTTTAGTATTAACGCAGACGCTGGATATTGAACCGCAACATAAACTACGGTTCAGCGCATGATGATGCCACCATTCGAAGAAATGGTTTGTGCAGCTTTCAAAAAAAAAAGTGAATAATCAGGAAAGGCGAGATGGATGCTGGTTTGTATGAGCTTTTAGCTTTAATGAAACATATTTTCAACCATCCATTTGAGACTGTGGCTTGATTTCTCTTCTTTTCCTTAAACAGCCTTTTTCAGATGCTGAATTGTTTACATTTCAAATATTTTCTCGCTATAAGCCTTCTTGTTTGAGTCAGGTTTGTTCTGTGATAAAGAGCGGAGCCGGGTTGTGTCGTTACAGAAGAAAAAAGGACAAACTTTTTGACAAGTTAGTGCTGTAAATTATATTTTCACTACAGATGACTCAGGCATCACTGCTCTTGAAAGTTAGCTGGTCAGCTAATGCAGTTTCCACTTATTCTCCAGCAAGAAACAAATGACGCCGTTCTGAGGTGGGTTGGAGAGGAAAGCGCTGGACTGACTTCAGTTTAAAGACCAAAACGTTGCCACCATATGTCAGTGAGCTTTGATATTGTAACAATGTGCCTTTGATGACTGCAAGCTTTATTCGCAGTCGGGAAGACATTGATCAGAAAAAAAGGTACAGGTGCCAAAATAGCACAACAGAGCTGGAGGCTGTAAAACAGACTGGAGTGATAAGAAAGGTAATTGAGCTGCCAGCTTGGCGTCAACCACATTTGAGATCTTCAGTGAACGCTGCAAAGTGCCTCTACAGAAGTCAGATCCGGAATTCGCAAAACATGGAGCAGCCCAGCTACAGGCTTTTCTGCTGCCAGTGGTACGCGACAGGCTACCCCAACCAACAGAGAGGGAACTCGTACAACATCCTGAGAACACGCTCCTGGTAGGTCTGCGCCACCCTTCCGCAAAGTGATCCCTTCACCGATGTTGTATTTTAAGTATGCTGGATGATGGAAGGGGTTTTTCTTAAAATGCCGCGAGACATTGACTTGTGTCTGAAGCATAGGAGCAGAAATTGGTTCTTCCAGGTCCGGTGTTGGGACAGAGGTGGCAGTAGTTGATCGTACTAAATGATTTGCAAAGTTGTTGTTAATGCATGAGCTTCAGCAGCTGTATCACCGGTGCTGATGCTTGTCTGTCCAGCTGCTTTCAAGAATCTTCACCTCCTGCTGCCACCGTGGTTACGATTTTCTGCGGACGACTGGGAACGTAGTCATAGCTGGGTACGGACTAGTTCACTCTGTGAGTATTCTCAGCCCCTCACATACGTACATCAAACGTGTTCTACGATAGTTTTAGTGATGGAATCAATATAGCACACCTGCTCACCACACTGTTCAAGTATGATTCTTGTCTTTTTAGGTCCTTAGCATCACAACCATATGCCCGGGTTACGGTTTTGGACTAGCGTGTGATACTCTAATGTCTCAGGCCGTGAAAAGTCCCCGCCCATTCCCTCCTCCTCCTGTGTAGTTAGTGACTGACATTCTGGGTTTTGCAGACTTACGGCGAAGGTCAGAACCTGCAGAGGGTGGGAGGATCCTTCAGCGCCGGCATCCTCATCCTGTTCATGTTCTGCATGACCCTCTGCTGGGTCTCCTCATTACTGCTGAGGCCATCCTGTTATACATGGCCCAGGGCCAAGAAGGCGCAGCACGTAAAATAAATACCAGCGCCACAACTGGATCTAAGACCACCATGTCGAAGCCTTATAGAAATAAATAAATAAATAGCTATAAAATACACTTACAATATATTAAAATATATCCATTTCTTGGATTTCAGAATAGCCCAGGTGTACATCAATGCATTTATCCCAGCTTTACCAGTAAGTAGATCCCACAGTTTTGTGCAGCAAAGTCAAATCATTCCAGTTTTCAGTGCACTACCTAACAGAATGTTATTTGTTTTTGTCCTGTAGATATTCTTTTTCTGTACCAATCTTCAGGTGTCTTGCATCTGCAGAACCAGGTGCGTATGTTGTTGCACAACTTTGTTTAAGCATTACTATGAATGTCTGTACTTCAAAGGAAACATATAAATGATGTCAATTTTAACACGCCATCTTACCCAGATAATATTGCCATTGCGTGTACACCACGCCTCTGGTTTCATAGCAGAAGTAGTCACAACCATCTTTCTTTTTACTGGCTGGATCTGTGGTTATGTGGCACCATCAGAAGTCTGATCTGGGTGTACCCCGCTGTATTTATGTTGGCCGCGCCTGTCTTGCAGTGGCTCTGCAGCAGCCAACGCTCTGACCTTCCACGCACTCTCTTGTGCATTTCTCTGGCCGTCCCATTTGGTGGAAGAAGCTTCATGCATCAACATGGGGGAGGCAAGAGATTCCCAAACTGTTTGTAATTATCTCAAGCTCCAAAAGTAAACACCTCATTCGGTATTCAGAAGGCTCCTAACACAACACAAACTGGGCCTTTTCTAACGGGGTCGGTACATAACCCGAAGGTTTTCTCCTGAACAGGCTGGTTCACAGAAGTTTGCAGGAGTGGGGCTCTTTCATGAAACTGGGCACCCCAGTGCCATAATGTTTTGTTTGAGGGGCTGCTTAACATGACCTTGCCAGCTTTAGGTAAACTTCTTCAAAACACACCGATCATATTTTGACAACCATACTGACCTGGTCAAGTGTTTTCTGGACTCTGACAATCAGGAATGCTCAGTGTGAGAACGATCTTATGCCTGAAACGCGTGACGGTGATCAGCTTTCTACCCATATGGTATGTATGTTGTCATTTCAGACAAATTTCAAAGATGTTAGAATTTATCCAGCCATGTTTTAGTTCTTATTTAATCTTCCACACAAAGGCTTATCTGTGCAAAACGCAAATCTTACAGATTCCTTTATGCATCCAAGCTGCAACATGTGTCCGAGTGGGAAATGCGCTAGGGGCAGGAGACACTGCCAGAGCCATCATAATCAGCAAGATGAGCTCTACCTTGCAGGTCAGATATAAACATGTTGAGAAAGTCAAACCCAAAACTACTTGAAGACCTTGTGTTGCCTGGTTTTCTTTACTTCTGCAGGTACCACTGGAGTCCTTTGTAGGAACTTTGGTGGCCTGTGTCAAAGTGTGCTGGCTACATGTTCACCTCTGACGAGTGAGTCACTCTGGCGCGGCACGCCTGGGAGAGTGATTGCTGGACGAACCCACACTGTCATTGTCTCACAGGAATATTGTCGGGTTGATGTCCCATGTTTTTACCATGTTATTCCTCCTCCAGTTATTATTTGACTCATTGTGGTGAGTCCAGCAGCTTTTGCTTTTTATGTCTCGAGCCTTTTTCAAAACAGGTTGTTAAATTTGATGCTGCTGTCACCCAGTGCGTAGTAAGGGCATCTTTTATGTTGGCAAACAGAAGATTCCTGCCGTGGTCAAATTTAATTGCATATTACATCATTGGATTAACTCTGAGCCTTGTTTTCATGTTTATTGTGGACTGGGAGTTTTTGCAAGTAGCCTGTTTCCATAGCAACAATGCTGCATTCACTCACACAAAATAATATGATAGATAGAATTCCTTGCCTTTCCCTCAGGGTTCTGGTTAGACCTCTCATTTGTGTAATAATCCACAATTGGCTCTCTTTCATCTTTTTGTCATCTTTAAAAGCTCAACTGGAAGACCATGACAAAGGAGGTAGGGTTTTATTTCAACTGCTGGAGAAAAACTTTGTAAACTCCTGTCAGCTGATTTTGAAGTTGAAGTGAGCCGCTCTATTTTTGAATCTGTTTTCAGGCTGTGAACGAGCTCAGACAAAGGCACAGACGGCACTGCTCAGCACAGACAGGAAACCAAACAACAAACCATGGAATGTAAGTTATAATCGGTTTTGTCGGAATTATTGTGCATCATTGTACATTTATCGGGGACACTCAAAAGAGCTTTTCTATTGATCTCTGCAACAATAACAGCCTAATTTCTGAACTTGTCTTTTCAATCTGTTTCAAAACATGATATAAAAACCCACACTTTTTTTCTACCTTTCGTCAGGAGGACGGCCACCTGTGGGTTACAGAGACCCAGCGATCGGCCATCTCTGCCACGCGCATCTGCTTCTCAGACGCAGGCCCGCCTACTTGGGGCCGTCGGGGATCCTGGCTGTAGGTCGCGCCTCCCCGGTGCCCTGCCAGAAATGGTGCTTTAGGAGCACTCACTGATGATCAATACAACATTCGGCCCCGATCAGAATTCCTCCACTGTGCTAAGTTCGTGATGGGGGGACCACTGAGCATGCACAGGGATCCATGTGGATGGAAGATGGGGCAGGGCCTGAAAGAGGATACTTTTATGCATTAAAACATAATATTAAAGTCAAGGCACAAGACCTCAGCTGTGTGTACATGTGTGTGTGTGTGTGTTATTTGGTCACCGTATTCATAATTTTTGCCTCCACTGAAATGGTATTTTGTTGGTGGTCCCCGCGCATTACCAGTTTTCACGTCCCGAACGAGCAATCGCCTCACACTGGTGTCCTGTGTGAAATGCTCTACACGTCGGTCAGACACAGAAACCTTCTGCGAGCAGTGATCCATCAGCAGGGCGCCACCATCGCCCCTGGACTCTGTCAATCCCGCAGGGGTCGCTCATTAATGCTGAAGGTCATCCCAAACGCGCGCGTCGCTCCCTGTGTCCAACCCCGCTCTTTGTGTGTGCTTTCTCAAATGCGCAAGGCAGCACTCCCCACCTCCTCGTGGAAACAGACTCGGGCATTCAAATCTCATCTTACATCTTACTATTTAAAAATGTTTTAAAACTCACATCTTGTGTATTGTCAGCATGTTTGCGCAGTTTCTGCAAATATGGTCAGCTTTAAAGCTTATCATTTTCCTTGTCTTTGCTGGTAACCGGTGACATTTAAAGGTTTTTATAGTGTGCTTAAATGTTATTTCGGGCCATGCAGGAATCTTGCATCTTTTGCTGTCCTTGTAAAATGTTTTTGCCACCCCAAAACTGAAATGTGGCACTGGCTTCTCTCACATTCAGACCCTGAACTCACCTTGCAGGAATCACAGGCAACAGTCTTCTTCCACAAGCTCTTTCAACCTGGACTTGGAAAATTTTGACATTTTTCTCTGCAGATCTGTCAAGTGCTGTCTGTCTGGGTGGATGGGGGTGTCAGCGGTCAGCCATTTTCAGGCCTCTCCAGGGATTGTGTTCAATTCAGGTCTCTGGCCAGGCCACTCATGGACAGAGTTGTCCCCGGGACACTCCTGCGTTGTCCAGGCTGTGTGATGAAAGTTAACATCTCCCAAACGGTGAGACCTTTAACCGGTCAGTTCTGAGCTTGTGATCAGGTTTGTTCTTTTATTATTGTTGCAAATATTTAAATTTTTTATTTATTTCTAAGTAGCTTGAAGTAAGCTTGAAAACTCAATCACAGTTAATCCAAGACACAACTCCACTGTCATCAGGGTAGCTTTTTTATTTAATAATCAATTAACTCTGACAGCTCTTAAGAGTTACATTTGTGAGCAAAAATTGCCACAGTGGGACATTACGGACAAGGACATGGGGATAATCGCACGGCTGAATCTCAGCCCAGGTTCATGGTGCTGGGAAGTGTGCTTCTTCCTTGGTGTCCCATCAGCTTGACACTTGTTTATTGCCATTTTTCCAGACCCAGGCATCTGAGTAACAGCCAGCAATGCCAGTAACAGCCTGGACTGGTGGGTACCTCATTCGAGTCAACTCACTCTTTTTACCTTCATGTGATTAAATTATAAGCAGATTTTAAATAATTCCAAAGGCCAGATGAAAAGTATCAAAGCCAGAGCGTCCTTTCCAGGACCTAGACCAGTGGTTACTGGTTTGCCATCATGATATTTCTTCAGTTTCAACAAGATCCAGTTGGGCCTAGAGTCTCTCAAAATATCAGCTTAAGAAATAAAAACAACACAAATATCAAATTTCACCAAATTTTACCAAGATACTAATTATAGTACTTTTAGTAAAGATATAATTATTTTGTAATGTGAATTGGCCCTGAGGAGAAACATATACTAGTTGTTGCTTATGCTTTCTTAATTGTGTGTTCTATATGCTTTCCTAATGGATCTGAGCCTGAAAAAACATGTTACTTTTAAATTTTATCTAGAAAAAAATCCATTCTCAAGCAACCTGAAACTTTTCTTTGAACACAAACCTCTTCTGTGACTTTCTTCCAGTTCAACCTCGACAGGTAGAAAAACAGAAAGGAGGTCTGCAGAAATATGTATGTCACAAACTGTCCACAACCCTGAGGAGACGCATAGGACATATGTGGCGTTGACCGGGCAAAGCGTTAAAGTACCCACTCTGGAACTTACCAGTGATTCTCAACTTGCTGCAAACATCAGTGTGATGTTCGATGGGAATACCGATTCCATAATATCCCAAAATATTAAAAATGGCTCCTACTTTCTGTTTATTCTGTTTGAGGATGCTCCTCAGTGGCAGCTCTTGTCACACCAACACCAGGAAGATGTGGTTATTTAACAAATGACCACAAAACATCTCAAATGGATGTGTTCTTGGTCACCACTGATATGGCTTCAAAGATGCTAAATGGAATGTGTAGAAATAAGTTTACATCAGCGCAACCCTTTTTCCTGATTGTCTGGGGGAAAAGAAAGAAAACCTGGGTTGAATAATCTTCCAGAGCCCACCCTCATGAGGTTGGGTACCACTCATCACGAAACACATAAGGGATGAAGTCCTTCTCTGAGGCACCACAATAATAAATGAGACTGGAGCATGTGACTCATACAAGTGCATCATGGAGGCAATGTTTGCTAGTTGAAATATGATTGTCTGATCGTTTGCATGCCTGTTTTCAAGATGCCGTGGTGTGTCGCCAGAAAGCTTCCCATATCATAGGTCCACCACTTGACACCACGTTGGGGATGGCCAAGGAGTAGAGCCCCAGTCCTGGAGGCACGCTTTGAACCAGCTTGAGGAGAGTCAATCAATCAAATCAATCACCAAGATTCAGTCATTACTAGTTCACCCACATTCCCTGGGTGAATTGCACACTGCTGTCCAGGTGGCCTTGTAAACATCTCTCCAATAATGTAACAATAGAGGATTCCAAATCCAGGAAGAACTGGAGAGGGTGTTGGCAACAGCAGAACCTCTGCAAAACACAATTTCCTGTGTATGAATGATTCAAACCACAGTGCAGCTACTAAACTTTGGATACTCATGCAACTCCCATGTTTAATGGCATAGAAGCTGTAAAGGAGAGAGCATTTAAGAGGTTGTTCGTGTAGATTCTCATTCATTCAGGCCATAGTTATCCTGTTAGATCTTCTGATTTGTTATGTTTCTTGAAGACGTTTCGCTTTCTTCTCCAGAAGGCTTTTTCAGTTCTAAAGTCACTGAGGGCAGAACTTGAAATATAGTCCTTGTGTGGACCATTAGCGTAAGTAATGGATCTGTATCACCTGAGAGTCGTTGGCAGGGTCTTTGGCAGGGTCGTTTCACCCAGTTTCAAGAGTGTTGACAAAAATTCTGTGGATAACCTCTGGCCAAATGAGATAGAGATAAGACGAAAATGTCCCACATTACTTTTGGAAGTGGAAAGCATTATTCAGATAAACTGGGAAAGTATTTACCGACTGTTTGCTCTGCTATTATTTCCACTTATCTGGTTTTGCATACACTTGTAATGAATACTTGAACTTAGCCTGGAATAAGGAGGGAACACAAACAGCAGTAAATCACCTCAGGCTTGTACAGCTCCACACAAAGAACACCTGTACTGAGCAGACCTGGCCACCTCTGCTTCTGGTCGGACTGCCAGCAAAAATGACCTCTGCTACGAGGATGGCCCAGCACTGGAACACGGCAGCATCAAGATGAGCACGGTCTGTAAAAATGATGCCCACCCTCTGACATTACTGTTCTAAATGTCTGAAACCAGAGCCACTCAGACATTAATGACCTGCCAATGCAGTATAAACCACATATCAATAAAGTATATATCAGCTTATTCCTTATGTCTTGTTTTCTTAAAGCTATAATAAAGACACCGACGCCAGTTCCACCCTCTCTAGATGGCCACAAAAAACAGTGCTAAGCAACCCCAAAGCCAGATTACCAAACAAAGCAGCAGACGTGGATCAGTTTATTTACAGTTCCTCCTTTCCTACTTTCACTTCATATTACAGTTTTAAGAGATGACATTTGCAGCTGATTTGTTTTATCCAAGGGCAGCCCAATACATTGACGCGATCATCATCAATTCAGCATGGGCAAAACCTGGAGGCAAAAAGCACATGCGCAAAAAGCGTAGGCAGGGGGCCCACTAGGGTATTTATACCTCCGAACCCCCACTGGATGGCTGATTTCAAATAGCTTATGCATAATGCAACACATTCCTCGCGAGGTCAGCCAGTTCTTTTGTTGAAAATCTGCTTCATATAAAATGTTCTTCATCTATCGCCACTGTCATCCTAACAAGGTTGTTTTAAAACATGCATCGGATAAACCAAATATCCTTGCTTTATCTTTGTTAGAAGTTATGAACATGGTTACATCTACCGCTGACAAATTCCAACCTTTTGTTGATGAAATTGTCAACAGAAACACAAGTAATAATGTCAATCACAAGGTAGATACATAATGCCAACGTTAGGTTAAATATTAATGTAATTAATGTTCCTAAGAACACATGGCAGCATTGCAAGAAAAGCAGGAACCACTATCATTCATGAACTTAAGGGGGCACTGTGGTTCCATGGAAGAAATGACTTTTAACTTCCAAATTCCAATGGCTATGCAATGTACTACAAACAAGGAAAACACATCAATCAGTTTCTAATCACATGTAGAATAATTCTAGCAAAGTTAGAATTAACTTTGATGAACACATAAAGGTGCTTTAACTTTCAGAAAATCCTGTTCAGATTTTCTACCCTACTATGTTCCCAAAAAGAAGTATTAGGTCTGGCATTCATCAACGTAAAGTCACAGATAAGAAATGGTAATATTGGTGCAGGAAAACTTGTTTGCATATGTATAAATATACAGCTCTGGAAAAAATTAAGAGACCACTTCTGGAATCAGCATCTCTACATGTTTTTTGGAATTTGGAAGAAATACAGAGAAGCTAGAATGAAACTAAACAAGTTTATTTACTCATACATACTTATAATTTATATATATAATTTATTCCAGATGTGATATATATAGCATATATATATATATATATTATATAGTTATATATATATATATATATATATAGTTAAGATATATATATATATCCCCCCTCCTCCTGGGCTGCCAACCTTTGTGGTGGAGGGGCTTACAGTCCCAATGATCCAGGAGCTCAGTTGTCTGGGGCTTTATGCCACTGGTAGCACCCATGGCAAAAGATCCAGTGAGGACCAAACAAAGTGCAGCCAATAAAACCCTTATGATGAATGAGAGATAATTGGTCTCTGGTTTCTTTGCCTGACGCTGGTCGCTCCCTCCTGCCAGGCCTGGGGTGGGCACGCTGGTGAGCGCTGGTGGCCGGGCCTTACCCATGGCCCAGCTGGGCACAGCCAGAAGAGAGATGACGGGGAGCCGCCAACCCAACTTCTGGCTGCAGAAGCTAGCTCTAGGGACATGGAAAGTCACCTCTCTGATGGGGAAGGAGCCTGAGCTGGTGCGAGAGGTTGAGAAGTTCCGATTAGATATAGTCGGCCTCAGCTCAACTCATAACAAGGGGCTCCGAACCAGCCTTTCGAGAGGGGTTGGACCTTCTTCCACTCTTTGAGCTGCCAATGGGGAGAGGCATTGGGTGCAGGGGTCGCTGATTCTTGTCGCCCCGGGCTGCCTGCAATATTTGAGCTTACTCCCGTGGGCGCAGGGCAGCCTCCTCCGCCTCGGGTGGGGGGGACAGATCCTGACTGTTGTTTGTGCCTACGGCCTGAACAGCAGTTCAGCGTATATACCCTTTTTGGAGTCCTTAGAGGGAGCACTCAGAAAGTGCCCTCTTCCGGGGGTTCCCCATCCTCCTGGGTGACTTCAATGCTCACATCGGCAGCTTAAGGTGAGTATTCTGGGAGGGTGTGGGACTGCAGACGGCCTGATCTGAACCCGCCGAAGTGTTTCAGTTGTTGGACTTCTCTGTGCTCATCACAGATTGGTCCATAACGAACACCATGTTCAGGTATAGCGTGTCCATATGTGCATCTTCTCTACATCAGGACACTTAGACCCGCAGTTCGAAGATTGATTTTGTGGTTGTGTCATCGGATTTGCGGCCACATGTCCTGGACACTTGAGTGAAGAGAGGCAGACCCAAACGTATTGTGAGGGTCTGCTGGGAACTGCTGGCAGAGTCTCCTGTCAGAAGGAGCTTCAACTCCCACTTCCAGGAGAGTCACCATGTCCCGAGGAGGTTGGGGGATGTTGAGTCCGAGTGACCATGTTCCACGCCCATTGTTGAGGTGGCTGAAGAAAGTTGCACTGGGCTCTTGACCTGTGGGGACCCTGAGGCAGCAGATCGGTGCTCCGGCAGGCCAAGCAGAGTGCAGCTGCGATGGTCACTGAGGCAAAGACCTGGGCGTGGGAAGAGTTCGGTGAGGCCATGAAGAACGACTTCCAGATGGCTGTGAAAAGATTCTGGACCACTATCCGGCACCTCAGGAGTTCTACATCCTAGACGTAGAACTGTGGACCAGCTCTATACCCTCAGCAGGATCCTTGAGGTTGCTTGGGAGTTTGCCCAACCAGTCCACATGTGTTTTGTGTATTTGGAGAAGGCATTCGACCGCAGTACCTTGAGAGTCCTGTGGAGGGTTCGGGAGTATGGGGTGCTCGGCCCCTGATACCGGGCCGCCCGGGCTCCTGCGCGACCGGTATCAGAGCTTGACCGTACTGTCGCAGGCAAGTTGGAATTTGTTTTCAGTGAGGGTTGACTCCCGTTAGGCTGCTTGTCACCTGATTCTTGTTCATAATCTTTATGACAGAATTTCTGCCAGCCGCAGTTACAGGGGGTCCGCTTAGTGGCTCGATCAGGTTCTGTTTGCAGACGATGTGGTCCTGCTGGCTTCATCAGTTCGCGGACTTCCGCTCTCGGATCAGTCCGCAGTCAATGTGAAGCTGCCGATGGGAATCAGCACCTCCAAAATCTGAGACCATGGTTTCAGCCGAAAAAGGTGAAGTGCTCTTCTCCGGTCGGGAGGAGATCCTGCCCCAAGTGGGAGTGAGTTCAAGCACCGTGGTCTTGTTCACGAAAGTGGGAGTAGAACAGCCAAGAGATCGACAGGCGGATCAGTGCAGCCGCCTGCAGGCCGCGGACTCTGCACCGTCCAAGGTTGAAGAGGAAGCTGGAGCCGTGAAGCTCTGACATTTCCACTGCTCTGGTCTGCTCCTAACCTCACCTGAAAACAAGTGAGCTTTGGGTATTGACTGAAAGAACAAGATCACGGGTACAAGCGTGCCAAAATGAGTTCCTTTGTAGGGTGGCTGGGCCTCCCTTTAGAGATGTGGTGTGAGAAGCTTCTGCCATCCAGGAGGAGCTCGGCAGAGCCGCTGCTCCTCCGCATTGAGAAGAGCCAGATGAGGTGGCTTGGGCACCTAGTCAGGATGCCTCCCGGACACCTCCCTGGTGAGGTGTTCAGGACACATCCCTCCAGTAGGAGGGCTCAGGACACGCTGGAGGACTATGTCTCTCAGCTGGCCTGGGAATGCCTCGGGATCCTCCCGGAAGAGCTGGATGAAGTGGTTGGGGAGAGGGAAGTCTGGGCTTCCCTGCTTAGGCAGCTGCCCCCGCAACCCGACCCCGGATAAGCAGTAGAAGATGGATGGATATATATAGACAGATAGATAGATAGATAGATAGATAGATATACTATGCATGATTATTATTGTTTCTATATATAAAGAAAAAGTATAAAAGAATAAGAATGAAAATAGTCCACAATGTTAATTCCAGTTACATTTAAGATGTTGACTGTCTTCATCTGGGGAGGTGTTGACTTTGGCAACCCCGCAGCTGCACCAGAGATGACTTTGCCCTTTATCTTTCTGTGGTTGCTCGCAGTATTTTCCAGGTCCTAAACACATTTCTGGATGTCTTTATGGTCAAAAGGGATTAGAAAACTAAACTAAAAGTCCATTAGAAAACATTACATTTGTCATGACAATAATATATACTCCCAGGGTGGTAATGAAGAGTGCATAAGACCTCCAGCTGAGACATGCCAAACATTTTCTTTGAGCCCATAATGTCGTTTATGGCTTAAGACAATTTCTGACAATCATCACTTAGCCCATGGCTCGTGTAATAGGGACAATGTGACACACAGCCCATGGCTTCAAATCATTAGTGCCCTTCCAGTCAGAGATTGTGGCTTAGTGCTGTAAGTTTACTAGATTATCTCAGCTTTATGCACGAGACAAGAAGTCACTCAATGAGAGACGGAGAAACACATACATCTATGAAGTAAGAGACAATTAGGGATGAAAGTGGGACTGTCAGAATCCATGTAAGGACCCAAATGCAGCATAACTGGACAGTAAAAGCTTTATTGATTGTCAAACAAGAAAACTGGATATCAAAGTCCGGTAACTTAGCCGAAGCTAAAAGCAGTTGCAGGCCGCAGGCAACATTGCCCAGGTGCTGTCCTGTGAGCTGCATACATCCACGTCAGAATCAGAATGAGATGAATCACAGCGCTTGGGCAGAGCATGGTGGCAGGCTTACTGGGAACAGGTAATGAGATCGACCCTAGACAGTAGGGTCAGAACCAGGCAGGCAGACAGGAAATCACTGTTGAAAGTGCTTCATAACACAGACGACAAACTGGCAATGAGTCAGGAGTCAGAGCACGCTTAGGCGCTGGACAGGGAATGATGGGAATGAGCTGCAGGTGTTATTGATTAAACAGGCAAGGGTGGAGAGACGGAGAATGGAAAGGTACTGGTGGTGGGTGTTTGGAGAACACGGACAGTAGTTGTGACTGGGACACAAAGGAAGCGATTTCTAAATACCACTTTATTGGGAATTAGACAGAATTAGCATTTGATATTTTAGGATGGCAGCATATGGTGTTGTTCAAGATGACACAATAAAAACCCGCTTAGTTTTACATAAAGGTCAGGCAGTATCTTTACATACAGTTAAAACTGACTGGGGGCAAAAGTCCATGCTGACAGGTAATTGCAGACTGCTGTATAAAGAAGCTTATTACAAATATCAATAATAATAAAAAGATTAGCTAAATTAAAGGTTTGGTTACATTAAATCTGGCAGTACATTCAGTAGTTGCAACCCAGTATTGTACATTGGCACTGAAAGCTTTTTAAAATTAGATCCAGTTCATGTAAACTTGAATTATCAATGTCTTTTTTGAGTATAGATTGTGACACTAACGTGTATCAGTAGTAAACTTGTCATTGGGCACAAACATTTGCCTTAAAGCAGATTAAAAAAAACATTATTTTGTTATTTGTTAAAGTGTCTGGAGTTCTGTATTCATGTTGGCTGCGTTGTCTTCCAGTGGCTCTGGCGCAGCCAACGCTCTGACTCATGTACCTCAGGCAATCTTTCGCCGCTCATTTGGTGAAAGATGTTTCACCTCACCAAAGCCTTTTCCCTCAATTATTCAAGCTACAAAAGTGAACAGCATTCGGTGGCTCAGAAGGTTAAGTGCTCCTAACACAACACAAATTAGGCCTTTTCTAACGTGGCCAGTACATAACCTTGAAGGCTTTCTCCTGCAATAAGGTTGGTCTCTGCAGCAGGAATGGGGCTCTTTCATGAAAACTGGGCATCCCTAGTGCCATAATGTTTTGTTGAGGGGCTGCCGACCTGCAACCCTCTTATGCATACTTGTTCAAAACCCACTGGATCATATTTTCTGACAAACCATACCAACCAGTCAAGGTTTTGTGGACAATCACAGGAGATCATCTTTGGCAGAACTGAACACTCACGTGACAGTGATTATTTCTTGACGCATATGCATGTAACGCTGTCATTTTCCTAGTTCAATTTAGAGTTTATCACATGTTTAGTTCTTATTTAATCGTCCACAAAATGCTTTTATTTATTCTCTGTGCAAATGCTGAATCTTGCAGGTCCTTCAGGCAACTTCGTGGCCTTTTGTCAAAGTAAAAGGGGACAACAGTTCACCTCTGGATTTAATGATTACTGGTGTGCATCACTGGGGAGAGTGATTGCTGGACGAAACCCGCACTTGTCATTGTCTTTAACAGGAATATTGCTAAAGTTGATGTCCTATGATATCTTAATGCTCTGATTATTAGCATGCCACGAGTCCACAAGGGCTTATATTTTCAAGCTCAAAATTCAGCGAAGCTTAGAACCGAAGAAATATTCTGGAGAGAAGACGAAAACATCTTTCATGAAACTTTGTTAAATTCAGCACAGAGATTTACCTTGATAACTATGACCTGGATGATTGAGAACCTACACAGACATTGTTGATATCCAATGTTTTTACCATTTTATGTCTCCTCCAGTTCTTTGATTCCATTGTGGTGAGTCCAGCAGCTTTGCTCTGATTATATTTGGCGCCTTTTTCCAAAACATGTTAAATTTATTTGCATTCCCTTGTCACCAGTGCGTGTGCAAGGGCATCTTGTGGGTGTTGGCAAACAGAGGATTCGAGGGAATTCTGGGTAACCCAACAGTGGTCCTGAGTTCAGGGATCAGGTTTGTTCTTTATTATTGCTGCAAATATTAAATTCTTATATATTTGGTAGCTGAAGTAAGCCTGAAAACCGCATTGTAAAATGCCTGTTTACTCTGATAAAGACAGGGAAATGTAACGATTTATTATAAATATTACTAAAGTATAAACAACAGTCATCAATAACATGTCAGGTAGTTTCAGAGTATAAGAGCATTCTCTCCTTTATCTTCCTGCAATAACATGTTTTCCCGCCTCCTTAAACGCTCCCAATAAATGGATGTCTGTCTCTCTGCAGTGCCTGTCTGTGGAATCATCACAGGAGTGGAAACCAACTTTCCGAGTTTTTCGTTTTTTAAATACATTATTTGGAATGAAAATTATAGAGACATAGAGATAATTTATGATTAGGCTCAATTCGATCATGCGGCGTAGTTTAAATTTTGATCAATCTCGTCATAATGTGCCAGTTGTTGAGGAAAACTCGCCAATCGAACACAGTTAATCCAAGCAACAACTCCACTGTCATCAGGCTAAATTTTATTTAATCATCAATTGTCTTACGTTCAGAGCAAAGCTGCCACAGTGGCGCACCGCAGTGTCCCCGAGTTTGCCGCTAAATCCTGTTCGCGTTTTTGCGCCGCGACTTTCGCTTCATTTCTATGTCCGAAAGTAACTTTACACTGGTTGCTTTGACGCTCTTCTAATTTGCAGATCGCTGAAAACGAAATCACGTACGACCGCGCGATATTACCACTTTGTAGTTATGTAGGATGTTATCATATTAAACACTATGCATTAACGGAGTAATTTCTAGTGACCAATTATTCACCCTCTTGCTCCTGAAATCTCTTTCCATGCCATGTCTTTTTATATTATCCTCTTAAAAGGATGTGATATCTTATAATACTACATGGTTTTCAGCCTACCATTTGAGCCTTCTTCGCCCTGTATAAAATGATTGAGAGTAATAAACACTTGGGACCTATTGAAAAACGAACGTGTTCGAAACATGGGACCTTTATTTTGACAAAATCCCGGATGTTTTATTTTCATCATCATGTCCCGTCCCGCACATGATGCATTGTGATAGGTTAAATAGTGGCGTGCCTGGCATCCGACCAAAATAGAAATGATGCGTGTATTTGTCGGAGCTGGAGCCAGTGTACATTGGACGTATTGACTTGACTGGAATCTAATCATTGATTTGAACCGCACCGCACCCGGTGTAGACTGGGTCAGGGCGGACAATGGGACACCTCAACCGAGGTTCAGGTGCTGGAAGTGTCACTTTCTTGTGTCCCCATCAGACTTGGGAGACTTGTTTTCTCCATGTTGCTCTCCAGGATGGTGTATGTCAGTAACAGCCTCATTCAAGTCAACTCAGTGTTTACCTTCACTTACTCAAATTTATTATGAGTTTATTTTAATATAATCCCAAAAGCCAGGATGAGCATCGTGCCAGAGAGCAAGTACCTCCGTGACCAGAGACCCGTGGGACACTTGTTCTGGCTTGGCATCTGCTCGACTTGGCATCAGTGATGTTTCTTCAGTCTCAACCAGATCCAGTTCATCCTAGACTCTTCAGGAGTCATCAGCTTAAGAAGTATAACATTGAAATGTAAATTTCACCAAATATAATTTTTGTGTACATTTAGCAAAGTAATAATTATTTTGTACTGTGAATTGGGTCCCTGAGGAGAAAACAAGTAGCTTATTTGTGTCTGAGGCATTTCCCACTCTGATTCGAGCCTGGAAAAAAAAACGTGTTACTTTTAAATTTGATCTAAAAAAAAAAAAAAAAAAAAAATCCATTCTCAAGCAACCTGGACTTTTCTTTGAACACAAACCTCTTCTACGACTTTCTTCCAGTTCAGCCTTGACAGGTAGAAAATCAGAAAGGAGGTCTGCAGAAATATGCAGATCAGCAAACCTATCCACAGCCCTGGAGGAGACGCATGTGACATGTGTGTGCGTGACTCAGTCAAAGAATGCTGAAAGTACCCACTTCTGGAACTTACCAGTGATTCCAACTTGGCTGCAAACATCGCGACGCCCGAAGGGAATACCGATTCCATAAAAATCCCAAAATATTGCAAATGGCTCACTTTCTGTTTACCTGCTCCTCTTATGATGCCCTCCGCCCGCGCAGCCTGGCCAAGCACCAACACCAGAAGATATAGCCTCGGACGGAACACCAAACACCAAAATGATGTGTTCTGGTCACTCACTGATATGGCTTGGGGCATGCTAAATGGAATGTAGAAATAAGCCATATCAACAACCCTTTTCCTGATTTGTCTGGGGGAAAAGAAAGGGAAAAACCTGCTGAATAATCTCCAGAGCTCCACCTCACGAGGCTGTACTACCTCATCGTAAACACATATGATGTGTAGTCCTTCACACCTAAAACTGCTGAACATATGGAGACTGAAACTGAGGCAAAAGGGCATGACAAATGAAAATCCTGGCGCCATAAATAACCTGTGTGATGGGATTCAAAAGCACTGACCTGCACACAACATGGCAGATTAGCACAGTTCTGGCCTGTTTCTGTGTTTCTGGACCCAGTAATTTCTAACTCTGACATTTCCTGCCAAGTGCCAAACCTAAAGTGAAACTGGATGAGACTAACTGGTTAATGTATGTGACACAGCAACAACTGGATATGTGACTCATACGAGGGAAATTACAGTGAAGGCAATGGTTTCTAGTTGATATACAATCGTCTGAGCGCCGAGTTCCACCTCGTTTATGAGCCCTGTCAGGCAAAAAGAGATGTCAGTTTGCACCCCCTCAGCTCCAAACAGGACGAGGACATGGGAGCGTGGCACCCGCTGTGAAAGCCTCCTATCTCATAGGTTCACCACTCTGATGCACATCATGACCATGCTGGGGAAGGCTAAGGATAGGAGCCCCAGTCCTGAAAACGCCACCAGCCTAGAGGGAGTCAATCAATCAACTAATCACTCAAGATTCTTCTACTAGGCTCACCCATATTCCTTGATGAATCTGCACACTCACCTGTCCAGGTGGCCTTGTAAAGACCCCTCCAAATAATGTAACAATAGAGGATTCCAACCAGGGAGAACTGGGAGAGGGTGTTGGCGACAGCAGAACCTCTGCAAAACACAATTTCCTGTGTATGAATGATTCAAACCACAGTGTGCATTACTAAACTGTGGACACTCACGCTTACTCCCATGTTTAATGGCACAAGAAGATGTAGTTGAGGAGAGTGCTCAAGAGGTTGACACACCCCTGTGATGACTTCTGCCAAATGATTCCCTAAGATTTAAAAAAATGTCCCACATTACTCTGAAGCAAGAACGCATTAAGATAAACTGTGGGAAATTCTAATGTGTATGATCAACTGTTTGCTCTGCCATTTTTTCCACTTACCTGGTTTTGCAAATACTTTGTTTCTAATGAATACATGAACGTAGCCTGGAATAAGGAGGGAACACAAACAGCAGTAAATCACCTCAGGCTTCAGCTGTTCACCAAAGAAATCGGTACTGGGAGATGCTGGACTGTACCAAAGCGCTGGCATAAAGATCTTCACGCACACCTGAGCTAACCTGAGGAGACCAACATTCATCAGGCACAGAGTCACTGCAATTAGTAATCAAACCGCACGCCTCCTGGCAGCAGACCTGGCCACCTCGCTTCCCGTCGGATTGCCAGTGAAGACCCGGTGTTGATCGAGATACCTGGTACCGGAAACACGCCAGCAGCAAGATGAGCACGCCTGTTGCAGAATGATCGCCACCTCTGGACGTTAATGTTCCCGAATGTTCGAAACCAGAGCCATCCTGTGGTTCCTCTAAACCAGGGACACATTTTTCAGAGATCAGTTTGAAACCTACCTGAGATATTAGAGTATCGCACTACGACAGACCTGAATCCAACAGATATACTGTGACGCATGACCTGCCAATACAGATACAACCAGCACATAAATAAACATATATCGACCTTATTCTTATGTCTTGTTTTCTCACTATGGCCAAAGACACTTGCCAGTTCCACTCTCCCAGATGGCTGGGTCATAAAAATCTGTAAAGTGCTTACAAACCCCAATGCCAAACCCAAGAGCTGGGCCATAATCTGGGGAGGAGGAGGACAGATTACCAGGCAAGGCATCAAATATGCATCAGTTTATTTGCAGTTCCTCCTTTCCTACTTTCACTTCACTTTCTAAAGAGATGACACATTTAAAGCTGATTTTTTCTTTACACTATGGACCCAAGACAATATGGTGAAAATTATCATTCCATGACGGGTCATCCCTCCCAACCCAGCGTTTACCATCATCACTCAGCAAACGTGAAAACGACACGCTGACACAAAGAATGACAGCGATATAATAACCGTTGCTTCGAATGTTATATTAGTGCAACATGCACAGTAAAATGATTTGTTGTACCCAATGAAGAACCTGTTTTCTGGTTTTCAAACTTATTATCATAGAAATGCTTTCAAAAATGCCTTCTACTATCTGGCTTTTTGTTATTATTATTATTATAGACAGTAATTCAGACAGCAATTTACAGCTACACTTAAACTACAGTTGCTCAATTGACACTTTCACTAGAAAACCCCAGTGCAAAACTCAAGAATCCAAGCCATAATCTGAGGAGGAGACAGATTACCAGGCAAAAGCATCAACATGCATCAGTAGTTCTCTCCTTTCCTACTTTCAGTTCACTTTCTAAAGAGATGACACATTTAAAGCTGATTTTTTTTCCTTATCTGTATTTCTACTATTGACTCAAGACAACATGGTGAAAATCATTTCATGACAAATTCATCACTCAGCAAAAAATACGTTGGGATACAAAGAATGACATATAATTGTTGTTTGAATGTTATATTAGAAAAAAGATATACAGTAAATGGATTATTTTGCGTTATTGAAGAATCTGTTTTCTCTGTTTTCAACTTTTATTTAAGTAGAAACATGAAGCAAAAAAAAAAGGGCCAAAATGGCATCTACTTTATCTGGCTTTTTTATTATTATTTTAGACCGTAATTCAGACAGCAATTCTACGCCACTTAAACTATAACTCGCCAACTCATGTTACTTTCACTACGGAAAAACTCTAGTTGAATTTTTAAGAAAGGGTAGATTAACAATATTTGAGCATTATCATTAGCCAAAGTCCCAGTAATTGTCCTTATTCGATGATTGCAAGTTTAAACTTGACCAGTGTGGATGACATCACCTCGACACGCTACTTACGGCTGGTCCGGCCAGTGTGAACAGTTCTTTAAATTCTTGCTTGAAACCAACCGGCAGAAACACGCAGATCCACTTTTTTAGAAAACAGTCCTTCCATGAAGGAGATGAAGTGTTGGTATAACTCGTCATTGTTTAAAAGCCGGGTTTTGTGTGTGGGGCTGCTGTGTATTAGTCAAACGGAGCAAAAAAAACTGGCGGAATTCAGAGACGCGAGAACGTCAATTATGAAGAGTCACGTGGAGGCGGGGGGCGTTCAAGCCACTGAGTCAGGACGGAACAGCTTGTTTAATTGTCTGATTTTAACGCTGCAGACTGAGTGATAATCAACTATATGACAACTAACTATGACAATAGTTAGTCATCAACCCTTACTCCGCTTATCGCTTTTGAAACTTCTGTTAGCCAACATATTTTTTATGAGGATATACCTAAAATTGAATATGTTTTTGAGTGGTTTGCATGTTAAAATGTTAGTTTCTTGGACTTAAATTCGTTTCTGCATATACCCATTTTGACCAAAGTGTTGCACCTTTGTTGTTACTTCATCACATGCGCATTTTATCCCGTCGATATTTTGCTTGAGACATCTTAGAAACTTACTTGCATGCATGTGCGAGTGCGTGTCGGTACCGCGTTAGGTATTTGGTGCAGAGCGTTTACCGTGAAGATGGAATCGGAGAACGCAGGGAAGCCAGGGAGAACGAACCTGCACGTTCTCACTGTAGCTCACTACTGCCGGCTTTTCACACGTGAGAGTGTATTTTTATACGTTTGAACTGCAGCGGTGTCTTCAGTGGGTGGCTTAGTCAAGATTTTTATACATGCTGCAATGAGGAAAGGGGCTTTGAAATCTTTGAATATCACCGTTGAACCTGCATACAGGGAGCACCACAAAATGTAGCTATTTAGAACTCCCATAGCGCTCTTTGTAATGACTGTGCAGCAATTAGCATCATTTGGAGACTGATCTAATTGTAAACAACACAGAAATGACTTTAATTCCAAATACATTTTTGGCACCTTTTTATCGGTATGCAAATGATGAAACATCAACGTGTAGACAATAGTTAAACGGCATAATGTACAACGACCTTTTTTCTTGTAAAGGTGACAAATCTGTGGAGTAGATAGTTATGCCGACCATTGTCAGCGTACAACAAAGAACCGGTAAAACAACTGAATGGTGGTTACCGTGCATGTTATGGTTTGATAAACGTGTCATGTTTGTGTCCTTCTAACTTGTAACAGATGCAAATTCAAGTATATATGAGTAAACTTAAGATCAGTATTTAAATTTATGACCAATTATCCTGATATCTGTGAATTTAAAGGCATTGTCAAAAGTTTCTCTGCTTCACACTATTTACTATGTAAATATGACTAACTTCAATAGTAATCAATGTAACACCACATCATGACACTATTGGCCTTATTTGTCATTTATTAAACCTCGTGCTTCTGGAGTACAACTGTAAATTGTGGGTTTCTGCTTGTTGTGAATATTTGACAGGGGTCTTTACTCCAAACAGAAGAAAAAATCTGATGTGATGATGAAGCTGTTGTTGTGTTACTGGACTCAACCGACTATCCCTGTTTAAATAAAGTTGTTTGACGGATGGAAAGCCTTTCATCTAAACAGCAGCACGGCGTGCTGTATTTCTTTTAATACTTGAAGACTCACATTTGACCTCCAGCTGTGCTCAGCTGCAGGGCCGACACATCCGCCTTATTGTCCATCCTATAACTTAATATTCTGTATTCTGTGACCTGCATGGTTATTTCTGCTGGGCAGCAATGATAATGCATTAATATTTGAATGAAATGCCAGTCGAGGAACAGGAAGGAAGAGATATTTCTCAGTATGAAATCACACGATTTCCTCTCATTTCCATTGTAACCCCTACAAACCCCGGCAGGAGTGGCAAAGACTCACTTTTTGCCTCTGGATAGTTGCCATTGTAATTACATCTAACCGTGTGAAATCCGCTTCATTTAATATTCTGTGTGTGCAAGCAGATGCACACGGCACAGCACGGCACGGCACAGCACAACACATGCAAACGAGCAAGCAATTATCCAGAATGCCTGCACAAACACAGTGAGGTTGATGTGACTCGTGTCGCCAGATGACTGCTTCGTCTCTTCATTCTTTAGTATTAACGCTAAAGACGTTGATAGCTGGAACTAAACATAAACTACGGTTCAGCTGCAGTTGATGATGCACTGTCTGAAGAAATGTGTTTGTAGCTTTCAAAAAAGTGAATAATCAAAGGCAGATGGATGGTTTGTATGAGCTAGCTTAATGGAACACATTTTCAACCATCCATTTGAGGCCTGTGGTTTGATTTCTCTTTCTTTTTCCTTAAACAGCCTTTTCAGATGCTGAATTGTTTACATTTCAAATATTTCGCTATAAGCTTGTTGAGTCAGGTTTGTCTTCTGTGATAAAGAGTTGGACCTTTTCTGCTGTGTTTCATTACAGAAGAAAAAGGACAATTTTCTGACCGTTAGTTGTAAATTACTATTTTCACTCTTATCTCCTCCAGTGAGAAATAAATGACGCCTGCCTCTGGAGGTGGGTTGGAGAGGAGCACTGAAATAGTTTTAAGAAAGGTAATTGAGCTGTTAGTTCATACCACCACATTTTAGATCTTTCAGAACGCATCGTGGGGTGCCTCTGGCAGTAGCTTCATCGAATCTGCAGTCATGGACAGCCCAGCGACAGGCTTTTCTGCTGCCAGTGGGTACGTGATGGGCTACCCCCAACCAACAGAGAGGAATTGTACAACATCCTGAGAATGACGGGCCCTCTGGTAGGTCTGCGCGACCCTTCCTGCAAAGTGATCCTTCACTCCGATGTTTTATTTTGCGATGCTGATGATGGAAGAGTTTTTCAAAATGTCATGACATTGACTTTGTGTCTGGAAGCATAGAGCAGAAATTGGTCCTTCCAGGTCCGGCGTCCGGGCAGGAGGGTGGCAGTAGACAGGGGTGGGAGTGATCCTTCAGCGCGGCATCCTCATCCTCTTCATGTTCTGCTTACCCTGCTGGGGTCTCCTCACACGTTGAGGCTATCCCAGCCACGCATGGCCCAGGGCCGAGAGGTAGCGCGGCAAAGACCAGTGCCACAACTGGATGCAAGATTCAATATCGAGTCTTATATAAATAAATAAATAAATATCTCTAAAATACACTTTCAATATATTAGGAATAGCCTTAAAATATTAATGCATTTCTCCCAGCTATACCAGGAAGTTGATCCCACAGTTTTGTGTGTAAAGTCAGATCATTCCATTTTCAGTGCAATAATTAACAGAAATTATTTGTTTTATCCCGTAGACATTCTTTGTGTACAACCTTCAGGTGTCCTACCTGCAGAGCCAGGTGCTGTATGTTGTTGCACAAACTTCTTCTGCTACATTTCTAACTATGAATGTCTGTACTCAAAGGAAACAATGGTATCAATTTAACCTTGGTCATCTTGGTCTAGGGGATAATATTGCCACAGGTATACATCGCGCACTCCTGGTCACCATAGCAGAAGTAGTCAACCACATCTTTTTTTTTTACTGGCTGGATCTGGGTGTTATGTAAGTAACAACAGACGTCTGATCTGGGTAAAAATTCCCTCGTGTATTCATGCTGGCTGTGCTGTCTTGCAGTGGCTTTGCAGGCAGCCAACGCCCACCAAAGCCACCTCAATTCAATTCAATTTTATTTAAAGTGCCAATTCATAGCAAAGCACTCTGCTGTACTTACATCTGCAAAGAACAGCTCCCAGGCAAAGCTCCACAGAGAAAGCCATTGGTATTGGCGGGAGTGGCGAGGAAAAACTTCCCTTTAACAGGCAGAACCAGACTCAGTGTAGACGGCCATCCGCTGCACTGCCTGGGAGGGAGAGGGGGGAGAGGAGAGACGGGGGTAAGAGAGACAGAGGAGAGGGGGAGATAGAGAGAAAAAGGAGAGGGGAGAGGAGAGAAGGGGAGATGGTGAGAGAGAAAGAGGTGAGCGGGAGATAGAAAAAGAAAGGGGGGAGAGGAGAGACAGGGAGGATAGAGAGAATGCTGAGCAGGGATCCAGGCAGGAGACTCCAGGCAGGGCCACGGAGAGGGTTCTGAATCCAGCAGCACCAGGCCTCAGGAGGGTGGGGAGGTAGGAGATCCAGCGACATGCTCCGGAAGTGCTGTAAAAAGGATGGAGCACAAGAGCCCTGGGGGAGAGGGTGGGTTATTGCTGAACGGGGCATGATGAGTGAGTCACCACCCCCCCCAACACTCTGAAAGCTCGGTGAGGACGATCATGCGGCCCAGCACGGCGTGACGGTGATCAGCTTCTTGACGTACATGGTATGTACGCTGTCATTCTCAGACGAATTTCAAAGATGTTAGAATTTATTCAGCCATGTTTTAGTTCTTATTTAATCTTCCGTCGCTGGGTGTGCCGCTTTATTTATTCTCTGTGCAAAACGCTGAATCTTACAGATTCCTTTATGCATCCAAGCTGCAACATGTGTCCGAGTGGGAAATGCGCTAGGGGCAGGAGACACTGGCAGAGCCATCATAATCAGCAAGATGAGCCTCTACCTTGCAGGTCAGTTATAAAAATGTTAAGAAAGCGTCATCATCGCCACGCCACTTCAAGTTAAAATGTCTCATTAATGCTGAGACACATCCCAAACGTGCGTGCTGCTGCTTCCTGTGTCCAACTGACATAGATGCCTCGTCTTCTTGTGTGTAGTTTTCTTTTAAAATGGCAGTTACTGCAGCACCTCCATACCTCCCTCGTCTGAAATTTGGTGACTTGCACAACTTCATCTTACTATTTAAAAATGTTTGTCTGTCTGGGTGATGGGGGTGCTCAGCGTCAGCCGGGCCTTGTGCCTCCAGGATTATGTTCACCCAGGTCTCTGGCCAAGCCACTCATGGACAGAGTTGTCTCGACACTCCGCGTTGTCCAGGCTGTGTGATGAAAGTTATCATCTTCCTAAACGGTGAACCTTTAACCGAGTCAGTGGTCCTGAGTTCTGTGGATCAGGTTTGTTTTCTTTTATTATTGCTGCAAATATTTACATTTTTATTCATTTCTAAGTAGCATTTCTAAGTAAGCCTTAAAACTGCACTGTAAATGCCTGTTTACTCTGATAGACAGGGAAATTTGTAACGATTTATTATAAATAATACTGTAGCATGGGAAACAATGTCATGAAAACATGATGGTTTGTGAGTATATGGGCATTCTCTCCTTTTATCTTCCGTAATAACATGTTTTCCCGCCTCCTTAAACGTTCTAATAATGGATGTTCGTTCTTGCAGGCTCGTCTGTGGAGTCATTATGAGTGGGAAAACCAACTTTCTGAGTTTTTCTAGTTTTTATGTTACATTATTTGAATGAAATTAGTGATATTACGAAGATGATTTATGATTACATGATCAGACCAGATTTTTTTGATTATATGTGTAGTTTAAATTTTTGAATAACTCCTGCCATTGTTAGCTGTTGAGAGGAAAACTCACATAATTGAACAGTTAATCCAAGTCACAACCCACTGTAATCAGGATAGCATTTTTATTTAATCATCAGTTAGGTCTGACAGCTATGAAAAGTTATGTTTGTGAGCAAAAATTGCCACAGTGGCACCGCAGTGACTTAGGGTGGATAAGTGACAGCTGGACACCACATGGCTGAGATTCAACCAACTTGTTTTCATGCTAGTTGCACTCCAGGATGGTACGTCAATAATTGCCTGACTGGTAGGTACCTCATTTGAGTTAACTCAGTCTTTACCTTCATTTCATTAAATTTATTATGAGCTGATTTAAACACCTAAAGCCAGGATGGTTAGCAAGCATCAAAGCCAGAACCAGTCCCCTCCGCAGGAACAGAGACCTGTAGGACATCTGCTCCTGGCTTGGCATCTCCTCCTGACTTGGCATCTCCTCCTGACTTGGCATCAGTGATGTTTCTTCAGTCTCAACTAGATCCAGTTCATCCTGTGACTCTTCATCTTAAGAAGTAAATTAACAGAAAACATCAAATTTTAGCAAAATACTAATTTTTGTGTACTGTTATGCAAAGTAATAATTATTTTGTACTGTGAATTGGCCCTGGAGGAGAAACATGAGATGACTAGTTGTTGCTCAGGCTTTCTTACTTGTGTCTGAGGCATTTCCCACTCTGACCTGAGCCTGGAAAAAAACATTTTACTTTTAAATTTTATCAAAAAAAAAAAAATCCATTCTCAAACAACCTGGACCGTTTCTTTGAACACAAACCTTCTCTAGACTTTCTTCCAGTTCAGCCTCGACAGGTAGAAAAACAGAAAGGAGGTCTGCAGAAATATGCAGGTCAGCAAACCTATCCACAGCCCTGGAGGAGATGCATAGGACATGTGTGGGTGTTGACTCAGTCAAAGTAGGGTTAAAAAGCACCCACTCTGGAACTTACCAGTGATTCCCAACTTGGCTGCAAACATCAGTGACGTCCGCGGGGAAGGCTCAGACCACAATATCCCAAATACTGCAAATGGCTCCTACTTTCTGTTTACTGCTCCTCTTATGATGCCCCCCATGTAGCCTGGCCCAGCACCAACACCAGGAAGATGTAGTTAGCCTCGACGGAAACACCAACAAACCTCTCAAAATGATGTGTTCCGGTCACTCACTGATATGGCTTCAAAGATGCTAAATGCAATGTAGAAATAAGCGACATCAGCAACCCTTTTCCTGATTTGTCTGGGGGAAAAGAAAGGAAAACCTAAGCTGAATAATTTCCAGACTCACCTCATGAGGCTGTACTCACCCATCACAAACACATAAGGGATGTAGTCCTTCAAGGCCCCGAAACTATTAAGGAACATATGGAGACTGAAACTGAGGCAAAAGTATGACAAAATGAAATCTCATAGCTCATAACAACCTGTGGTTATGGATTCAAAAGCGCACTGACCTGCACACAACATGGTAGATTTAGCAGACAGCCTGGCCTGCTCTGTGTTTCTGGCCCCCAATGAATTTCCGATTCTGACATTGCCAGCTATGCTGAAGCCTAAAGGAAACTGATGAGACTAACTGGTTAATGTATGTGACACAGCAACAACTGGATATGTGACTCATACGAGGGAAATTACAATGAAGGCAATGTTTCAGTTGATATACAATCGCTCTGAGCGCCGAGTTCCACCTCGTTTATGAGCCCTGTCAGGCAAAAAGAGATGTCAGTTTGCACCCCTGTTTTCCAAACAGGAAGAGGACATGGGGAGCAGGTGTACCTGCCAGAAAGCCTCCTATCTCATAGGTCCACCACTGATGCAACACTACACTGTTGGGATGGCCAAGAGAGGCAGGAGCCCCAGTCCTGGAGGCACGCTTTGGACCAGCCTAGAGGGAGTCAATCAATCAACTAATCACTCAAGATTCTTCAGTCAGTACTAGGCTCACCCATATTCCTTGATGAATCTGCAACACCACCTGTCCAGGTGGCCTGTAAAGACCCCTCCAAATAATGTAACACTAGAGGATTCCAACCAGGAAGAACTGGGAGAGGGTGTTGGCAACAGCAGAACCTCTGCAAAACACAATTTCCTGTGTATGAATGATTCAAACCACAGTGCAGCTACTAAACTGTGGATACCACTTACTCCCATGTTTAATAATGGGTACAAGAAAGATGAAGTTGAGACAGCATTCAAGAGGTTGACACACCCCCGTGGATGACTTCTACAATGATTCCCTAAGACTAAAAATGTCCCACATTACTCTTGAAGAACACATTAAGATAAACTTCAGAGAATTCTTATGTTTCATTGACTGCTTGTTCTGCTATTATTTCCACTTGGCCTGGTTTTGCATATACTTTTATTTCTAATGAATACATGAACCAGTCTGAATAAGGAGGAACACAAACAGCAGTAAATCACCAGGCTTGTACAGCTCATCTAAAGAACACCGGTACTGGAGATGTTGACTGTACCTCACAGGAAGCCGCATAAAAGATCTCACGCACACCTGAGCTAACCTGAGGAGACCAACATTCATCAGTACAGAGAATAATTGCAATTAGTAATCAAACGATGCATCGCCCTGGCAGCAGACCTGGCCACCTCTGCTTCCTGCCGGATTGCCAAAGCAAATGATTCTCGGTGTTGACGCAGGGATGGCCCAGCACGGAAACACGCCAGCAGCAAGATGAGCACGGCCCGTTGCAGAATGACGCCACCCTCTGACGTTACTGTTCTCAAATGTCTGAAACCAGAGCCATCCTTGTGGTTCCCAAAACCAGGATACATTTTTCAGAGATCAGTTTGAAACCCTACCTGAGATATTAGAGTATCGCACGCCGATGACAGACCGAATCCAACAGATATACCAGACGCACGACCTGCCAATACAGGATGGGCAACCAGCACATAAATAAACATATATCGCACTTATTCCTTGTGTCTTGTTTCTCCTACCGTTGCGCCAAAGACACCGGTTCAGTTCCACTTCTCCCAGATGGTCAGCAAAAACGGTGCTACAAACCCAATGCAAAACCTAAGAGCTGGGCCAATTCGGGGAGTGAGGAGGACAGATTACCAGGCAAGGCATCAAATATGCATCAGTTTATTGCAGTTCCTTCCTTCCTACTACTTCACTTTCTAAAGAGATGACACACATTTAGTTACTTTTTCATTAATTGGCTGACTCAACACAATATGGTGAAAATTATCATTCCATGACAGCTCATCCCCTCCCCAACCCAGTTTACCATCATCACCTCATCAAACGTAAACGCACACGTTAACACAAAAGAATGACAGATATAATAACTGTTGTTTGAATGTTATATTAGTGCAAATATGCACAGTAAATGGATTGCTGTGTTAATGAAGAATCCGCTTCTGTTTTCAACCATTAGTCACAGAAATGCCTTCCAAAATGCTCTCTCTACTTTTATCTGGCTTTTGTTATTAATTATTATTATTATTATTCTGTATTGCAATTCAGACAGCAATTTACAGCTACACTTAAACTACAAGTTGCCCACTTGAAACTTTCACTAAGAAAAAACTCTAGTGATTATATTGAATTAAAAATTGGATACATTAATATTTGAGCATTATCATTAGCCAAAGTCTCAGTAATTGTTCTTATTCGATGATTTCGTGTTTAAACTTCTGACCAGTGGACGACATCACGTCGACGACGCCACTTTACGGCTGGTCCGGCCAGTGAACAAAGTTCTTTAAATTTTGTTGAAACCAACCGGCAGAAACACGCAGATCCACTTTTTTAGAAAACAGTCCTTCCATGAAGGAGATAAAGTGTCGGTATAACTCGCCATGGTTTAAAAGCCGGGTTTTGTGTGTGGGCTGCTGTGTATTAGCTCAAACGGAGCAAAATAAAACCGGTGGAATTCAGAGACGCGAGAACGTCAATTATGAAGAGTCACGTGGAGGCGGGGGGGCGTTCAAGCCACTGAGTCAGGACGGAACAGCTTGTTTGAATTGTCTGATTTTAAAGCTGCAGACTGAGTGATAATCAAGTCATCAACCCTTTACTCCGCTTACACGCTTTTGAAACTCTGCCAGTCAAACATATTTTTTAAGAGGATATATTGTAAAATTGGAATATTTTTATGCATGTTTTTGGAGTTGTTGACTTGTTAAAATGTTGTTTTGGCTCAAATTGTTTTCTGTGTTTCTGTAGGCAATAATACTTTTGACCGCGGTTATTTCATCATAAAGTGCATTTTATCCCTTCATATTTTGTTTTGAGATGTTTTAGAAACTGTTTACGCATGGTACGAGTGGGTGTCGGTACAGCGTTAGGTATTTGGTGCAGAGCGTTTACCAAGATGATGGAGTCGAAGAACGCAGGGAAGCCAGTGAAAGCGAACCTGCCGCCTTTTCACAACTAAGAGTGTATTTTTATGCACCATGTAAGCCGCCGGAGGATGCTTAGCGCAGATTTATACATGCCGGGGAGAAAAAGAAAAGGCTGTTGAAATCTTTGATATATCACCGATGTACCTGAAGAGCAGGGAGCGCCACAAAATGTAACTATATACAGTACCGCGGGATGTAGGGGTGCTGGGATAGTGCAGCACTCCCTAGTGGTGGCAGTGCAGCGTTCCAAAAATGTTTTTACCCAAAAAATACATGAAATAAAGTGAAAACATGCTAAAAGTAAACTGGAAAATTAATCACTTTAAATGGTCTCTGTAGAAGAACAACAGTCATGGCGGTGTGAGTTTATTAAGCAAATGGACTTGATTGTCTAATTGAGGAGGAGATTCGACCAAGATGGCATGAAAACCGCCGCTTTTAGGGAGCAGGTGGTCATCATGATAGCCAAAAAGGAACAAACAGTGAATGTGGATTCCCTGCACCTTCCCCTGCACTTTGACAGCGACCGACTGGAAATGCAGCTAAAATGTTAGGAGACGTTGTTGGAATTGTGTTCTCGTTATTGCATTTGTATGCACCGTTTGGAACATTACTGTGATGTTATGTGCCTTTATTGGTAAAAGAATGCACCGAAAGGTATGGAATCTGTTCCTTGTTTGTATACGCGGTTTGCTTACGCTTACCTAGTCTGAGATGTCTATTGAGAATGACACGCCACCCGAATAAAGAATGACGATATAAAGGACAACCAGCGTGGCTCACTATTTTGTAAAAGAATAAACCTACTATAAATGACTATGGAAAATCAACGAACAGGTGGTCAACAAGCAGAAAACGTAACAGACGTCCTCGGCGACTCTCCCGGCAACACCGTACAAGACATAGCCTGATGCTCGCCCATCCACAAACGAAGGCCCTTTAAAGAAGTTGAAAACCCCATCAAGCTATCACAGTTCCCATCTCACGCATCATTGAGAGAACAATGTCCAACGTCGTCAAGAATGCATAGCGCCAACCAGATAATAAAAAAAGCCTGATGGCACTCTGCTCTCATGCAAGTTCATGGAGATGTTTTTGGATAGTCTGGACATTGGCAGCCAATGAGGAGTTTCATCGGTTAAACTGGATAGTAGAAGGCGCATTGTTGTGACGCCCGTAAGCCGTTCCTTGATGCATAGTGCAGCACACGGCGACGTTCAAAACGACATGAGAGCAGCAGTTAGAAGAAGCCACGTCGGCAAGGTGATCAGAACCATGGAAAGTTTTACGACAATGTTCCATTATGTATGTCCCTTTGTTGGCGTGCAAATATTTTTATTTTTAATGAACAGTGAGTATTTTTAATCACACACACGCACTATCATCCCTGACCGCCGTCCTGCAACGTGCGTGTTGCTGCCTCTGTCCAGCTGAGTTATAGATGCCCTGAATTTTTGCGGTTTTATTACGCACTATCTACATACTACTATTATATTTAAAAATGCTGCAAAAGTCGCATCTTCTCGTCATTTACCTGGTCTTTGCTGGTGACCATCTTCTTTTCCTTTCAGCTTTTCCCTTCAGGGGTCGACACAGCGAATCAGTTGCCCATCTAAAACCTGTTCTGCATCCTCTTCACAACAGCTACCTTCATGTCCTCTTCACTCACATCCACAAACCCTCTGGTCTTCCTCACCCGCCTGGTGCAAAGCTCCAAACCAGCATCCTTCTCTACCAATATATTCACTTATTCTCCTCTGGACATGTCTGAACCATCTGAGTCTAGCCTTGACTTTATCTCCAAACCAATATCTGCTGTCCTCTGATGTACCAATTCCTGGTCCCGCTCCATCCTAGTCACTCCCAAAGAGAACCAAGCTCATCTCATCTCAGGCCTCTAGTCTCCCTGTCTTTTCCCTAGCACTGCCCCAGACCAAAAACATCACTGCTCACCACAGTTTTGCAAGAATTTTCATTTCATTTAGCAAGAAACTCTTCTATCACACATCACACCTGACACTTTTCTCCACCTGTTTCAGCCTGCCTGCACACTCTTCCCCTCTTTTCCACACTCTCCATTGGTCTGGACTGCTGACCCTACACAAATCCTCCACCTTTCTTTTATTCTTCTCCCTGTAACCTTCACTCCTTCCACTGGGTCCTCTCATTCACACATACCCATTCGCTGCGGTTAACCTTCACCTTCCACAGGGCAAACCTCCATCCCTCAAGTAAGCCTCCACCTGTCCTCCTCTCACTACACATCACAATGTCATCTAAACATCAGGTCCATGATTCCTGCTCAACCTCGTCTGTCAGCCTGTCATCACCATAGGGAAGAAGGGCCTTAGTGTTATCCCTGATGCAGTCCCACCCACTGAACTCCTCTGTCACACCTACAGCACACCTCACCACTGTCTTACAGTCCTCGACATGTCCTGCAATCGCACTACATACTTCTCTGCCACCCAGACTCTCATACATTCATCACCACAGTTCCTCTCTGGGCATCCTGTCATAAGCTTTTTCCAGATCTACAAAGACACAATGCAGCTCCCTCTGACCTTCCCTGTACTTCTATCAACATCCTCAAAGCAAATACCATCTGTGGTGTACTTTTTTTGGCATGAAACCATGGGCGCCGTAAAATGGGGAAAAGTTAGGGCGATTTTAAGGGCCCTTGACCGACAGAGGGCCCTTCCACCCTTCAAAAAAAAATTAAATAATTATTAATGTTTGATTAAAAATAAACAAACTGACTCATGTTTTTGTAACATGAATGTCAGAGATTTGTTGGGGTGAGGGTAGGAACGAAGATCGACCGGTAAATCGAGAGCTTCACTGCTCAGCTCTCTTTCACCACAACTATTCTGCAGAGTCCGAAGATACTGCAGACGCCGCACCGATCCGCCTGTTGATCTCCCGCTCCATTCTTCCCTCACTCGTGAACAACACCCCAAGGTACTTGAACTACTCCACTTGGGGGAGGATCTCTCCCACTCCGGGAGAAGGCACTACCTTTTTCCGGCTGAGAACCATGGCCTCAGACTTGGAGGAGCTGATTTTCATCCCGGCTGCCACCTTATCGTGGTGGAGGGGTTTGTGTGTCTCTATGATCCTGGGAGCTCAGCTGTCTGGGGCTTTATGCCCTGGGTAGGCCTCCTATGGCAACAGGTCTCAGGTGAGGACCAGATGTGCAGCCCATAAAACCCTTATGACAATAAAACATTGTGTTTGTTTCTTGCCCAGATGGTCACCGGGACCCTCCACTGCAGCTCGGGTGGGGGCACGCTGGCTAGCGCCTGCGGTCGGCCTTGCCTACAGTCCGGTCGGGACATGGGACCCTCTTCCAGTGGGCTCACCACCCGCAGGAGGGTCAGTTGGCCCGGTGCTGTGGAGTTAAGGCAAAGCCGGGCGTGACCTTGGCTGGTCCGATCCCCAGTCAGAAGCTAGCCTAGGGACGTGGAATGTCACCTCTGATGGGCGGAGCCTGAGCTGGTGCGTGAGGTGAGAAGTTCCAATCCAGGATATAGTCGGCCTCACCTTCAACGATAGCAAGTGCTCTGGAACCAGCCTCTGAGAGGGGTTGGACTCTCTACTTGGAGTTGCCGACGGGAGAGGGCGCGGGCAGGGGTGGCGATTCTGTCACCGGCTTAGTGCCTGTATGTTGAGTTTAATCGTGGCGAGAGGGTAGCCCCTCCGCCTTCGGGTGGGGGACGATCTCGACTGTTGTTTGTGCCTATGGCCCTGCAACAGCAAAGTTCAGCGCATTCACCTCTTTTTGAGTCCCCAGAGGGAGTACTTCAGAGAGCCCTCTGTGGCCCTCTGCCCTCCAGACTGGTAATGCTCAATGCCGGCAGTGACAGTGAGACCTGGAGGGGCGGATTGGGAGTGAATGGCCCCTGATCTTGAACCCTATGGTGTCTCTCTGTTGTTGGACCCTCTGTGTCGCACAGATTGAACCACAATCACACCATGTTCAGACATAAGGTGTCCAGGTGTACTGGCACCAGCACACCCTGGGTCGCAGTTCGGATGATCGACTTTGTAGTCGTGTCTCGGACTTTGCGTCGCATGTTCTGGACACTCGGTGAAGAGAGGGGCGGAGCTGGTCAACTGATCACCACCTGGTGGTGAGTTGCTGGTGGGGAGGGATGACGGACAGTGCCCGCAGGCCCAAACGTATGGTGGTGAGAGGGTCTGCTGGGAACGTTTCGGCAGAATCTCCTGTCAGGCGGAGTTTAAACTCACCTCCGCAGAGCGCCACCATGTCCCCGGAGGGAGGTGGTGGCACTGAGTCCGAAAAACACGCTCCGCGACCCATTGCTGAGGCGCCGCCTGGTGCCAGGTCACAAATGGTACCACCGCGGCAATAACTAACCCGCTGGTGGACACCGGCGTGAGGGATGTCGCTGCCGAATAGCGAAGTCGATCGGCCTTTTTAAATCTGTGGGACCCCGAGGCAGCAGACGGTACCGCGAGCCAAGCAGGTGCAGCTTCGCGGCGTTGCCGGCGCAAAGATCCGGCGGAGGAATTCGGAGGCCATGGAGAACCGCATCTCGGATCGCTTAAAAGGTTCTGGACCACCATCTGGCGCTGAGGAGGTGGGAAGCAGTGCATTGTCAACACTGTGTACGGGGATGGTGTGTTGCTGACCTCAACTCGACGTTAGATCGGTGAAAGGAATATCAAGACCTTCAATCCCATCAACACGCCTCTCTTCCAGGAGTGTTGAGCTGTCGGGAATTGGTGCGGTTCTCTTGCATTCTCGTAGTCAAATGAGGTTGTTGAGAAACTCCTCGTGGTAGGCCTCGTGGATGAGATCCGGCCCGAGTTCTTGGGCTCTGGACGCCAGGGCTGTCGTGTTGGGACAATACTTGCAACGCCAAGCAGGACATCGGGGGAGGTACCACTGGATTGGCAGATCAAGTGGTGGTCCTCTTTTTAAGAAGGGGGGACCGAGGGTGTGTTCCAACTATAGGGGATCACGCCCTCAGCCTACCTGGGCAAGTCTATTCAGGGGTACTGAGAGTGAGGATCCGCCGATAGTTTGAACTTTGATCTGGTGGAGGAGCAGTGCATTTTGCCTGACGGAACTGTGGATTAGTCACACCTCAGCAGGGTCCTTGAGGGTGTGGGAGTTTGCCCAACCAGCTCACATGTGTTTAGATCTGGAGAAGATCACCCACGTGGCCTCTAAATCCTGGGGCTCCCCTCTCGAGGCGTGCCGCCCTGATACGGGCCGTCCGCTCCTGTATGACCGCAGGTTTGAGCTTGGTCCCATCGTAGTAACAACTCGCTCGGGGTTGGACTCCGCCAGGGCTGCCCTTTGTCACCGATTCTGTTCATAACTTTATGGACAGAATTTCTAGGCGCAGCCATGGTGTTGAGGGGTCCGGTTTGGTGGCCTCGGGATCGGGTCTTCGCTTGTAGATGATGGGTCCTGTTATTTATCAGTCCGTGACCTTCCAGTTTTCGCTGGACCGTTCGCAACCGAAAAGGGAAGTGCCAGGATGCTTTGATCTATGTGCTAAAATTTTGAATAACTCCTTGCCACATTGTTAGCTGTTGCGAGGAAAACTCACACAAACACAGTTAACGGCAAAACGAAGTCACAACTCCACTGTCACTCAGGCTAGCTTTTTTATTTAATAATCAATTAAGTCTGACAGCTCTTAAGAGTTACATTTGTGAGCAAAAATTGCCACAGTGGCACCGCAGTGACTCAGGGTGGACAAGTGACACCACATGGCCTAATCTCAGCCGAGGTCTGCCGTGCTGGGAAGTGTGCACTTTCTTGTGTCCCCATCAGACTTGGAGACTTGTTTTTTCCATACAGACTCAGGATTGTAATGTCAGTAACAGCCTGACTGCAGGTGGATCATTCGAGTCAATAAAAGTCAAAGTCAACTTTACTTGTCAGATATGCTATACATGCACGAGATACGGCATATATGAAATTACAGTCCTCTCGGACCCACAAAGGCAAATAACTAAAACTACTATAACTAAACTATCTAACTAAACTAAATAAAAAACAACCTTAAAAACTACAATTGTAACAATATACAGTATAAACAGATACAGTATAAACAGTACTGAGGTATATGAACAATAATAGTGCAAATGAGCAGAAGTAAAGAGATCAGGGCAGGGAGATAGTTGAGCATCCTGACTGCCTGGTGGGAAAATACTGTCTTTGAGCCTGCTGGTTTTACCCTGGAGACTGTAGTCTTCTCCCCAACGGCATCAAACTGAAGTGAGTCAACTCAGTCATTACCTTCATGTAATTAAATTCATTATGAGCAGATTTAAAATAATCCCAAAAGCCAAGATGACAAGCATCAAAGCCAGAGCCAGTCCCCTCCACAGGAACAGAGACCTGGAGGACATCTGCTCCTGGCTTGGTATCACTGATGTTTCTTCAGTCGCACCCAGATCCAGTTGGTCCCCTTGACTTTTCAGAGTTGTCGCTTAAGAAGTAAAAACAACACAAAACAACAAATTTTACCAAAATACAAATTTTTGTGTACTTTTTAGCAAAGTTATTCTTTTTTTTACTTTGAATTGGCCCCTGAAGAGAAACATGAGATGACTATTTGTTGCTCAGGCTTTCTTACTTGTGTCTGAGGCGTTTCCTACTCTGATCTGAGCCTGGAAAAAAACATGTTACTTTCAAATCTTTTCTTAAAAAAAAAAACAAAAAAACCCTGGCCTTTTCTTTGAACACTAACCTCTTCTGTGACTTTCTTCCAGTTCAGCCTCGACAGGTAGAAAATCAGAAAGAGGCTCCATGAAACTTACAGGTCAGCAAACCTGTCCACAACCCTGGTGAAGGAGACGTGTGGGTGTTGACTCAGGCAAAGAAGTGTTAAAAAAGTACCCACTCTGGAACTTACCAGCGATTCCCAACTTGGCTGCAAACATCAGTGATGTCTGATAGAATACCGACCTATAATATCCCAAAATATTGTAAATGGCTCCTACTTTCTATTACTGCTCCTCTTATGATGCTCTCTGCGGCAGCCTGGCCCAGCACCAACACTAGAAGATGTGGTTAGTTTCACGGAAACACCAACAAACATCTCAAAATGATGTTCTGGTCACCACTGATATGGCATCAAAGATGATAAACGGAGGGTAGAAATGTTTGACATCAGCAACCCTTCCTGATTTGTCTGGGGAAAAGAAAGGAAAACCAAGTTGGAATAATTCTGCCCACCCTCATGAGGCTGTACTCACTCATCATTTGTAAACACATAAGGGATAAATCAAGGTCTCAAAACTGTTACAAACATATGGAGACTGGGAAACTGGAGGCAAAAAGTATGACAAAATGAAAATCCTGGCACATAAATAACCTGTGATGGATTCAAAAGCTTACTGACCTGCAATAATAACATGTAGATTTAGCAGACAGCCTGGCCTGCTCTGTGTTTGGCCCCAGTGATTTCAACTTGACATTGCCAGCTATGCTGAAGCCCCAAAGGAAACTGATGAGACTAACTGGTTAATGTGTATGCATTGTTGTTAAACAACTGGATATGTGACTCATATGAGGGAAATTACCACGTAGGCAATGTTTGCTAATTGATATACGATCGTCTGAGCGCCGAGTTCCACCTCGTGTATGAGCCCTGTCAGGCAAAAGAGATGTCGGTTTGCAACCCCTGTTTTTCAAAACAGGAAGAGGATGGGGAGCAGTAATTTGCCAGAAAGCCTCCCAACTCATAGGTCCACCACTCGATGCACATCACATTCATGCTGGGGAGCGCCATGAGAGGGAGCCCCAGTCCTGGAGGCACGCTTTGGACCAGCCTAGAGGGAGTCAATCAATCAACTAATCACTCAAGATTCTTCAGTCAGTACTAGGCTCACCCATATTCCCTGATGAATCTGCACACTCACCTGTCCAGGTGGCCTTGTAAAGACCCGTCCAAATAATGTAACAACAATAGAGGATTCCAACCAGGGAGAACCTGGGAGAGGTGGTGTTATGACAGCAGAACCTTCTGCAAACACAATTTCCTGTGTATGAATGATTCAAACCACAGTGCAGCTACTAAACTGTGGACACTCACGCTACTCCCATGTTTAATGGGTACAAGAAGATGTAGTTGAGGACAGCTCAAGAGGTTGACACAATTCCTGTGATGACTTCTGGCCAAATGATTCTCAAGTGATTTAAAAATTTCCCATTACTCTTGAAGCACGAATATTAAGATAAACTGTGGGAAATTCTAATGTGTATGATCAACTGTTTGCTCTGCCATTGTTTCCACTTACCTGGTTTTGCAAATACTTTATTTGTAATGAAGACATGAACGTAGCCTGGAATAAGGAGGGAACACAAACAGCAGTAAATCAATTCTCAGGCTTGTACAGCTCCAATGCTAGCAATCGCATTGAGATACAATTGTACTACAGGAACCGCCGCATAAGATTCTTTACGCACACCCGAGCTAACCTGAGGAGATCTAAACATTCATCACAGAGAATAATTACCGTAATCGAACGATGCACGCTCTGGCAGCAGACCTGGCCACCTCTGCTTCCCCGCCGATTGCCAAAGCAAATGACCTCGGTGTTGACGGCGATGGTCCAGCACGGGAAACACGCCAGCAGCAAGATGAGCACGTCCGCTGCGTGGCAACGATCGCCACCCTCTGGACGTTACTGCTCCCAAATGTCTGAAACCAGAGCCATCCTTGTGGTTCCCAAAACCCGTACAAATTTTTCAGAGATCAGTTTGAAACCCTACCTGAGATATTAGAGTATCGCACGCCGATGACAGACCGAATCCAACAGATATACTCTGTGGACGCTAATGACCGCCAATACAGGATACAACCAGCATAATAAACATATCGACTTTGTCTTTATGTCTTGTTTCTCCCCGCACGCTATGGCCAAAGACACTCAGCCAGTTCCACTCCCAGATGGTCGCAGAAAGGGTGCCACCAACTCAATGCAAAACCCAAGAACTGGGCCATAATCTGGGGAGGAGGAGGACAGATTACCAGGCAACGCAGCAGATATGCATCAGTTTATTTGTAGTTCTTCCTTTCCTACTTTCATTTCACTGCACTTTCTAAAAAGATGACACATTTGCAGCTGAATTTTTCTTTATCTGTCACAGTTCAGGCTTTTACCATGGACTCACACAATATGGCGAAAATTATCATTCCAATCCCCTCCCCAACCCAGTTTACCATCATCACCTCAGCAAAGATAAACGCACATGTTGACACAAAGAATGACAGTTAGATATAATAACTGTTGTTTGTGTTTGCATTTTCTATTAGTGCAGATATGCACAGTAAGTGCATTGTTATGAGTTAATAAAGAAGCCATTTCCCCTCTCTTCAACTTTTATTTAAGTAGAAACATGAACCAAAAAAAAGGGCCAAAATGGCATCTACTTTATCTGGCTTTTTCATTATTATTTTAGACCGTAATTCAGACAGCAATTTACAGCTACACTTAAACTATAACTCGCCAACTCATGTTACTTAATTAATGAAAACTCTAGTTGAATTTTTAAGAAAGGGTAGATTAACAATATTTGAGCATTATCATTAGCCCCAAGTCCCAGTAATTGTCCTTATTTGAGATTTTCAAGCTTAAACTTCTGACCAGTGTGGTTTATATCACTCGCACGCTGGCTACGGCTGGACCGGCTAGTGTGAACAAAGCCTTTTTAAATTCTGCTTGAAACCAACCGGCAGAAACACGCAGATCCACTTTTTTAGAAAACAGTCCTTCCATGTAGGAGATGAAGTGTCGGCATATCTCGCCATGATTTGGTAGCCGGGTTTTGTGTGTGGGGCTGCTGTCTATTAGCTCAAACGGAGGAAAATAAAACCGGTAGAATTCAGAGACGCGAGAACATCAATTATGAAGAGTCACGTGGAGGCGGGGGGGCGTTCTGGCCATTGACTCTGGGATGGGACTCATACAACATTCGCTCCCGATCAGATTTCCTCCACTGTGCTGGTCATAGTGATGAGGGACCACTGAGCGTACACGGGATCCATGTGGATGGAAGACGTAAAAACAGAACCTGAATTGACGGGATGCTTTAAAACGGAACATTAAAGGTCGAGGCGCAAGACCTCTGCTTTTTCGTGTGTGTGTGTGTGTTTGTGTGTATTTATGGTGTATTCATATTTCTTGCCTCCACTGAAATGGTATTTTGTTATGGTCCCCCTGCGTAATAATTCGTTTTAATGTCCCGAACGAGCACCGTCTCACACTGGTGTCCTGTGTGAAATGTTCTATTAATGTCGGTCAGACACAGAAACCTTCTGCGAGCAGTGATCCATCAGCAGGGCGTCACCATCGCCCCCCTGACTCTGTCAGTCCTGCAGGGGTCGTCTCATTAATGCTGAAGCACATCCCAAACGTGCGTGCTGCCGCTCCCTGTGTCCAACCCCGTCTTTTTGTGTGTAGTTTTCCTTTAAATGCAAGTTAAGGCAGCACCTCCCCACCTCCCTCAGAAATTTGCACTCGCACAACTTCATCTTACATCTATTTAAAAATGTTTTAAAACTCACATCTTGTGTATTGTCAGCATGTTTGCGCTGTTTCTGCAAATATGGTCAGCTTTAAAGCTTATCATTTTCCTCTTTGGTTCCTTGCTGGTAACCGTGACATTTAAAGGTTTATAGTGTGCTTAACATAAATACTTTTGCCATGCAGGAATTTTATCTTGCTGTCCTTTGTAAAAATGTTTTGCCACCACAAAACTGAAATGTGGCAACTGGCTTTCACATTCAGACCCCGAACTCACCTTGGCAGGGAATCACAGGCAAACAGTTCCTTCCACAAGCTCTTCAACCTAAATTTGGGGGGAAATTTGACATTTTTCTCTGCAGATCTGTCGGGCGCTGTCTGTCTGTGATGGGTGTCAGCGTCAGCCATTTTCAGGCCTCCAGGATTGTGTTCACCCAGGCCCTGGCCGCCAATTGGGCGGACAGAGTTGTCCAGGCTGCGTGATGAAAGTTATCATCTTCCTAAACGGTGAACCTTTAACCGAGTCAGTGGTCCTGAGTTCTGTGGATCAGGTTTGTTCTTTTTATTATTGCTGCAAATATTAAATTTTTATTTATTTCCAAGTAGCTGAAGTGTGCTCGAAAACTGCACTGTAAATGCCTGTTTACTCTGATAGACAGGGAAATATAACGATTTATTATAAATACTACCGTAGTTTAAACAACAGTGATCAAAGGCATGTCAGGTAGTTTCACGTGTGACATTCTCTCCTTTATCTTCCTGCACAACATGCTTTCCTGCCTCCCAAACGCTCCCAATGGATGTCTGCTCCCTGCAGGCTCAAGTCTGTGGAATCACAGGAGTGGAACCAACTTTCTGAGTTTTTCTAGTTTTTATGTTACATTATTTGAATGAAATTAGTGATATTACAGGGATGATTTATGATTACATGATCAAGCCTGATTTTTCATCATGTGTGTAGTTTACATTCTTGAATAACTCCTTACCCCATTGTTATCTGTTGAGGAGGAAAAACTCACACAGTCACAGTTAATCCAAGTCACAACTCGACTGGTCATCAGGGCTAGCTTTATTTAATCGTCATATAAATCTGACAGCTCAGAAAAGTTACGTTTGTGAGCAAAAATTGCCACAGTGGCACCGCAGTGACTCAGGGTGGACAAGTGACAGCCGGACCACATGGCTGAGTCTCAGCTGAGGTCTGCAGTGCTGGGAAGTGTGCACTTTCTTGTGTCCCCATCAGGCCTGGAGACTTGTTTTTTTCCATGTTGCCAGACTCCAGGATTGTACGTCAGTAACAGCCTGACTGGTAGGTACCTCATTCGAGTCAAAAAAAGTCTTTACCGTCATGTAATTAAATTCATTATGAACAGATTTAAAATAGTCCCATAAGCCAAGATGAAAAGCATCAAAGCCAGAACCAGTCCCCTCCACAGGACCAGAGACCTGTGGGACATCTGCTCCTGACTTGGTATCACTGATGTTTCTTCAGTCTCTACCAGATCCAGTTGGTCCTGTGACTCTTCAGAGTTATCAGCTTAAGAAGTAAAAACAACACAAAATCCAAATTTGTGCAATGCTTAGCAAAGTAATACCATTAGTACTGTGAACTGGACCCCTGAGGAAACATGAGATGACTATTTGTTGCCTGTGTTTTCTTACTTGTGTCTGAGGCATTTCCCACTCTGATCTGAGCCTGGAAAAAAACGTGTTACTTTTAAAATTTATCTAAAAAAAAAAATTCTGAAGTAACCTGGATTTTTCTTTGAACACTAACCTCTTCTGTGACTTTCTTCCAGTTCAGCCTCAACAGGTAGAAAATCAGAAAGGAGGTCTGCAGGAAATATATGCAGGTCAGCAAACCCATCTGCACAACCCTGGAGGAGCACACAGAGGACGGTGTGGTGTTGACTCAGGCAAAGTAGGCTGTGGCACCCACTCTGAACTTACCAGTGATTCCCCAACTTGGCTGCAAACATCAGTGACGCCCGATGGGAACACCAATTTACACATCTCCAAATATTGCAAATGGCTCCTACTTTCTGTTTACCTGCTCCTCTTATGATGCCTCTGCAGAAAGCCTGGCCCAGCACCAACACCAGGAAGATGTGGTTAGCCTCGACGGAAACACCAACAAACATTTCAAATGATAAAAATTTGGTCACTCACCAATATGGCATCAAGATGATAAACGGAGGGTAGAAACAAGCGACATCAGCAACCCTTTTCCTGATTTGTCTGGGGAAAAGAAAGGAAAACCTAAGCTGGAATAATTTCCAGAGCTCCACCAAGGAGGCTGTACTCACTCATCATTTGTAAACACATAAGGGATGTAGTCCTTCAAGGCCCCGAAAACTATTGCTGAACATATGGAGACTGAAACTGAGGCAAAAAGTATGACAAAATGAAAATCCTGCGCTCATAAATAACCTGTGGTGATGGATTCAAAAGCGCACTGACCTGCACACAACATGGCAGATTCAGCAGACAGCCTGGCCTGCTCTGTGTTTCTGGCCCCCAGTGAGTTTCCAACTCTGACATTGCCAGTTATGCTAGTCAAAGGAAACTGGATGAGACTAACTGGTTAATGTATGTGGACACAGCAACAACTGGATATGTGACCATGCGAGGGTAGGGAAATTACCATGTAGGCAATGTTTGTTAATTGATACACGACGCTCGAGCGCCGAGTTCCAATTGCTTATGAGCCCCGTTTGTACAAAAAGATGTCAGTTTGCACCCCTGTTTTTCCAAACAGGAAGAGATATGGAGCAGGTGTACCTGCCAGAAAGCCTCCTATCTCATAGGTCCACCACTGATGTACATCATGGCCATGTTGGGGATGGCCAAGGGGAGAGGTAGGAGCCCCAGTCCTGGAGCAGGCACGCTTTGGACCAGCCTGAGGAGCCAATCAATCAACTAATCACCAAGATTCTTCAGTCACACTAGCTCACCCATATTCCTTGATGAATCTGCACACCTCACCTGTCCAGGTGGCCTTGTAAAGACCCCCAAATAATGTAACAATAGAGGATTCCAACCAGGAAGAATAAGAGAGGGTGTAGGCCATGCCAGCAGAACCTCTGCAAAAACACAATTTCCTGTGTATGAATGATTCAAACCAGGCAGCTACTAAACTGTGGACTCACGCTACTCCTATGTTTAATGGGTACAAGATGTAGTTGAGACAGCATTCAAGAGGTTGGACACATCCCGTGATGACTTCTGGCCAAATGATTCCCTAAGACGAAAAATGTCCCACATTACTCTTGAAGCAAGAACACATTATTAAGATTCTTAAGTGAGTAGTTCGAAGTGTACCATTTGCTCTGCCATTATTTCCACTTACCTGGTTTTTCAAATACTTTATTTCTAATGAATATATGAACGTAGCCTGGAATAAGGAGGGAACACAAACAGCAGTAAATCACCTCAGGCTTGTACAGCCCCACGCAAAAAACGTGCGTGGAGATGTCCGGTAATGAGATGTTGGACTGTACTTACAGGAAGTGCTCTACAAAAGATCTTTACTGCACACCTGAGCTAACCTGAGGAGACCAACATTCATCAGTACAGTAGAAGCAACAGAACAATCAAACGATGCATCGCCCTGGCAGCAGACCTGGCCACCTCTGCTTCCTGCCGGATTGCCAGCAAAATGACCTCGGTGTTGACGAGGATGGCCCAGCATCGGAAACACGCCAGCAGCAAGATGAGCACGGCCTGTTGCAGAATGATCGCCACCTCTGGACGCCATTGCTCCCAAATGTCTGAAACCAGAGCCATCCTTGTGGTTCCTAAACCAGGACATTTTTCAGATCAGTTTGAAACCTACCTGGAGATATTAGAGCATCGCACGCCGATGACAGACCTAATCCAACAGATATACCCAGACGCTAATGACCTGCCAATACAGAATACAACCAGCAATACAAATAAACATATATCGACTTCATTTTATGTCTTGTTTCTCTACCGTTATGGCCATTAAAGACACTGAAGCCAGTTCCACTGATGGTCATGAAAACGGTGCTGACCAACCCCAATGCAAAACCCAAGAACTGGGCCATAATCTGGAGAGGAGGAGGACAGATTACCAGGCAACGCAGCCAGATATGCATCAGTTTATTTGTAGTTCTTCCTTTCCTACTTTCACTTCACTACACTTTCTAAAGAGATGACACATTTAAAGCTGATTTTTTCTTTATCTGGCAGTCTGGATGTATTTGGGCTGTGAACTCAATATGGTGAACATTATCATTTCATGACGTTCATCCCCTCCCCAACCCAGTTTACCATCATCACCTCAACAAAGGTAAATGCACACGCTGACACAAAGAATGACAGTTAGATATAATAACTGTTGTTTGAATGTTATATTAGTGCAGATATGCACAGTAAGTAGATTGTTGGGAGTTAATTAAGAAGCCGTTTTCTCTCTCTTCAACCTTCTGCCAAAATCTGCCAAAATGCCTTCTACTACCCTTAATACTATGAGTCGACCAGCCCATGTCATCTTCACTTTTGAAAAACTAGTGATTAAACTGAATTAAAAATAGGGTTAATTAACAATATTTGAGCATTATCATTAGCCCAGGTCCCAATTGTCCCGATTCGAGGTTTTTGTGTTATAACTTATAAACAGTGGATGACATCACCTCGACTTAATTACGACTGTTGCAGCTAGTGTGAATAGTTCTTTAAATTCTTGCTTGAAAGTTAAAAATGATTGGGGCAATAGTCTATGCTGACAGGTGTCTGCACATTATTATATAAAGAAGCATGTTAAAAATATTAATAATAATTTAACAGAATTAGACGCTTTGGTTACATTAAAGCTGGCAGTGTATTCAGTAGTTGCAACCCAATATTGTACATTAGCACTGAAAGCTTTTTAAAATTAGATCCCGTTCATGTAAACTTGAATTATTCATGTCTTTCTTGAGGTGCAAAGTACAGATTGTGACACTAACGTGTATCAATAGTAAACTTGTCATTGGGCACAAACATTTGCCTTAAATCAGATTAAAAAACGTTATTTTAGTGTCATTTGTATAAGTGCCTAAGTTTTGTAGTTAATAGTTTATATAATTTTTATTTTCTTCATAGAGGCATACATTCTCTATTCAGTTCTCTCACAAATTATGTTTGAGTTAAACAATAACAGACCTCAGACCGTATGAAGGTATCTGAGGTATTTTGCAATGTGAAAATCCATTTATTTAAAAACAAAATAAATTGTTTCTGTACAATTTTGATCAGTACTCCACGTTTTATTTTGATAGTCTCTGGTATCGCTGAAAATCTCCTTCATGTCTTTGTCATAATATTCTTGATTCTTGATTATTTTGTGTGTGCCTTAAAAAATTTAAGTGAAAAATATCTGTAACCGGATGAATACGGGAGCGGTTTTAACGCAGGTATAGCAATCGGGGGAGGTTGGGAACGTCCCTTATGGGCACCCGTACGGTAGCCGCGTCTAATACGGAAGTCTATTTAAACCGGTACCGGGTTGCGTTTGTTCTCTCTCCCTGGCCGAGGTAGACGATGACTGGTGTGCAGGTAGTCTTGAATGAGCTCTTCAGGTGAACGCGGTGGACCAAAGTCATGCTTGTCCCCGGTGGTTGAGGTCCCGGTTATATGTGTGCACTGGCCGTGCAGCTTGCCCGGCATTAGCCACTTTTGTCTCCCTGCCTTGCCTCTTTCTTTTGGTTTTTTTTTTTTTTTTTTTTTTGCTGCTTTCATTTAACGTCCGTTTGCCTTCTTGCTTGCTCACTGGTTCTGTCTGCTTTGAGTGTAGGTTGGTACGCGTTTTTCTCATTGTTACGTTGTGTTGTTTGAGTGTGTCCCGCTGTTGACCCAGGCTTAAGGAGAGGGTGGGAGGTAACCGTAACAGGCCGGCGAGGGTCTGTCAGTCTCGTTTGTTTGCATGTTTTTGTTTTTCTTATTTGGGTGTAGGTGTTCTGTTACGTTTTCTTGAGTTTGCAGTGGCCTAGTTAATCGGTGACTCTCCTACTTACATTTTTTTTTTGTTTTTGTCTTTATTAACATCCGTGTCACGACTGCTGGGCATTTACTCGCCTTCACTAACCATTGATTGTGTCTTTTATAGTGACTTTTTCCTTTAAAAATTAAACCTTTTCTACCCTACCTTTTCTGTTTTTATTTTTAAGAGGTACCTGCGCATGGGTGTTTTTTGGGAACCCTATCAGGAACTGTGGGGGGGAAAAAGATTCTTAAGGTGAAAGTCCTAAGGTGGCGTTGTTGGTGTTAAGTAGAGTCCTCTGCACCGGCCACTCGGAAATTAAACCGCACCATTGCCACATATGCACAGTAAGTGGATTGTTGTGCGTTAACGAGGGAGCCATTTTCTCTCTCTAACCTTCACTCAAATTAAAAATTAAATTTTAATTTGACTTTTTTTTAATTTCTGTAATTCAGACAGCAAATTGCACCTACACTTGAACTACAAGTCCCCCACTCATGTCACTTTAACTAGGGAAAACTCTAGTGATTAAATAGAATTAAAAATAGCGTAATATTTGAGAATTATCATTAGCCCAAGTCCCAGTAATTGTCCTTATTCGATGATTTCGTGTTTAAACTTCTGACCAGTGGATGACATCACCTCGACACGCTACTTACGGCTGGTGCGGCCAGTGTGAACAGTTCTTTAAATTCTTTCTTGAAACCAACCGGCAGAAACACGCAGATCCACTTTTTTAGAAAACAGTCCTTCCATGTAGGAGATGAAGTGTCGGTATAACTCGCCATGGTTTAAAAGCCGGGTTTTGTGTGTGGGGCTGCTGTGTATTAGCTCAAACGGAGGAAAATAAACCTGGCCAAAGTCAGAAGTGAAAGCGTCACTTCTGAAGAGTCACGTGGAGGCGGGGGGCGTTCAAGCCACTGAGTCAGGACGAAACAACTAGTCTGTTTTTAAGGCTACAGTCTAACTGATAATCAGGTCATCAACTCTTTAACAGAACAACAATTCACAGCTGGAGTTTAAAAAAATCAGGATAAATCGAAAGTTTTGTTTCTTGCACCCTATAATGAGTGCAATGCGTCATCCAGCCGGCAGATGGCAACATTTACTAACAATAATAGCTTCAGAACCGCATTCTGCACGACACATTCTTTAAAATCAAACACCGAGAGCTTTAGCTTTGTAATAGTGCGTTATACGGAGGCTTATCGCAGTTTGTCTTGTCAGATATAAATTCATAAATAATTTAAGCACAAAATCTCTTAAAATGGCAGACTATACTCTGGGTTCACCAGACTTACTAATGATTAAAGTCTTAAAATTGAAAGTGCTTATGATGAAGTTGTAGATTTATTCTCTACCAAATACTGGAACTTTTTCCTGCAATTCTATATTAACAGTGCATGTTGGCTCAGTAATAACTGTATTGCACAACAGGTTTTAAAAGGGAATCACGCTCATTCCCATGTTGCAGCAATCTGAGCATCATGTAATGTGGCCTCTAAGGAAATAAATTAAATCTGAGCACTTTGCAGCACAAACTGCAACATGTTCATGCTTTGTTCTGACGTTCAAGGAAATGAAGAAGACGTTTCATCAAAACAGTCTGCCGAGAAAGTTCTGAAAAAGACACAATAGCAGGGTGGAAGAGCTTTAACCTCTCATTACATGCAAAGGACACGAGAACTGTGGTCATATAGTCTGATGAATCACGCTTTGCTGTTTTGGAGTACATGGACTACATGCAAAACAGGTGTGCCAAAGAAAAATATATTTTTTTTCCTCCAAAAAGGGTTAGTCTAGGATCCAAAAGAATGCTACAGAGATAAGACAGATGGTACAAGAAATGAAATAAAGTAATGCTCTCCCTCTTCCAAGTGACATGTATAGTTATACTGTGGAAGACAGCACACGACATAGAGACACCTATGGGCCTTCTTAACCAGACAGGAAACGTCGTGTCCTCCATGCCCCTTCATATGCTTCGGGGGGTTGTTGTGGAAAAGCCCTCTTTGTGCCTGCATGTGGTTCCACACAGGTTTCTAAATATCAGGTCACTTTCAGGGTAAAGGATGCATAGCCTTTGCTGAGACCAGCAAAAAGAAAAGCCCTTTGTCCTCTCCAGCATCATGCAGATTTGACCCGCTGACTCCTGTCCTGAGTTTAATGTGATCCTCGCTGCAACCATCTCTACACACAAGCCTTTATGCTGCAGGAGGGGCTGATTGTATCGTACAGACTGCACATTGTGCTCACATGTAACCGATACAGAAAAGGTGGAATCCATTGTTGCTTCAGAAAAGCCTTTGCATGAACGAAAAACTGACCATTAAAGCGGATTGGCATCCATTTGTCTCTGCCATATCCTTCTTGACAACGAGAAGGTTTAATATTCCTTGAGGTCAGCCGAGGTCTCAGGCAGGCTGTTGCAACCATGGGTTCACTCTGAATCTGACACCTATACACATCAGCAGGGATGCCAGCACACTTGAACGGGGTAATAAGTGGGTTGTGGATTGGAAGCAAAGAAAGAGAAAGCCACTGTAATTACATAAATGCTTTCTTCCTCCTCATTTAGACTGAAAGATCACTGTAATCTGAAATGCCATATTCAGCCAACAACTTGTTACCCACTTTTAAATCCTCTGACATTTAAATTGTCCCGTGTTTTATCTTCTACCTCCGTCACACAGTACCCACGAGATGTTTTTGGTGCCGTGTTTGCTGCGGAATCCCTAAGGCTCCAGAACTGGGATTTCCACACTGACGACGTCATCGAGGCAGCAGCTCAGAATGCTCGACTCAGGTTGGGTTTGGACTGGGCTTTCCATGTCCAACAGAACATCACTGCACTTTGGATTTGTCAGAATATGTTTTAGAGAATATTTGGCAAAATCTCCATGTTTAGTGACATATATGGTCTTTTGTCCTGCTATAAAGGCATATTTGTCATGACAATAATATATACTCCCAGGGTGGTAATGAAGAGTGTGTGAGACCTCCAGCTGAGACATGCCAAACATTTTATTTGACCCAATAATGTTTACGGCTTAAGACAATTCTGGACAACTACCGCTTTGGCCCATGGCTCGTGCGCAGGGACAATGACACACAGCCCATGGCTTCAAACATTAGGTGTGCCCTTCCAGTCAGAGATTACTGTGGCTTTCAGCGCTGTGTTTACTGGATTATCTCAGCTTTATGCACGAGACAAGAAGTCACTCAATGAGAAACAGAGAAACACGTGTATCTGTGAAGAAAGAGACAATTAGCGATGAAAGTAGGACACAAAGAAAGCAATTTTCGTATACCACTTTATTGGGAATTAGAATTAGTATTTGATATTTTAGGATGGCAGAATACTGTGTTGTTAACAATGACACAATAAAAAAGTCAGTTTAGTTTTACAAGGTCAGGCAGTATCTTTACATACAGTTAAATCTGACTGGGGCAAAAGTCCATGCTGACAGGTGTCTGCAGACTGTTGTATAAAGAAGCATGATAAAAATATTAAAAAAAAAAAAAAGATTAGCTGATTTAAAAGCTTTGGTTATATTAATTCTTGCAGTATATTTAGTAGCTGCAACCCAGTATTGTACATTAGCACTGAAAGCTTTTTAAAATTAGATCCAGTTCATGTAAACTTGAAACACTGCCCACCCCACTGTACAGATTGTGACACTAACGTGTATCAGTAGTAAACTTGTCATTGGGCACAAACATTTGCCTTAAAGCAGATTAAAAAAAACATATTTTAGTGTCATTTGTCTATGTGTCTGAGTGCTGCAGTTAATAGTTTATATAATTTTTATTTTCTTCATAGAGGCATACATTCTCTATTTAAATCTCTCACAAATTATGTTTGAGTAAAACAGACAATGACAAACCACTGAGGTATTTTACAATGTGAAAATCCATTTATTTAAAAAAAATGACTTGTTTCTGTTGTTTAGATAAGTACTCCATGTTCTATTTTGATAGTCTCTGGTATCACTGACCGCCTCCTTCATGTTTTTGTCATGATATTCTTTGATTATTTTGTGCTTGCTTTAAAGATTTTAATCTTCTGGGATGCTTTGCTAATATTTTATGCTTGTTCTAACCATTTCAGCATCCAATGTTCCAGAACAACATCTACAGTCCACGACATTTCTTACAAATACAGAATTGTTTAGTGTTTTACAAGTAATTTAACAGAACACACTGTAGGAAGCACCTGGGTGGAACTTTGTTTCATTATCTCGCGTTAATGTGTCATCGGGTGCAGCGCTCAGTGGCCTTCTAACGTTTCATTGGTGGCGTAACCCTCCCCATCTGGTGGAGTTAGCTGGGAGCTCTGAATGACAGGGCTGTGATGCACATTCAGCATTTGCGCTGTGGTTACTGAAATCTCTACCTGACAGAAAAACACACAAATACCTCGAAGTAAATAATATTTTCCCTCCTGTTTGATTTGGACCTTAAAGAGCAATTTGTAAGATCCCGGGAAGACTACTGCGTCAATGACTGATGACCTGGGAGCGAGACGCAGCTCTTGAGCACGTCAGACAACAGGCTACATCTTTAATGACATGTTAGTTCTTGTGAACTGATGAAAGCGCCTGAACCAGAGATCACAGGATCTGTGACTCACTAGACTTATAGATTATGCTCAGAGTTTTGTCCTCTGCACACTCAGCTGGGTTTTTTTTTTCCTTTTCACTTACCAGTTTAGGAGTAAATAATAAAAGCAAAGTAGTATAACATTTTTTGTCTCTAAGGAAAGCATAGTTATTAAATCTTAAAATGTAAGTGCCCTAAGTTGACTAAAAAATGTATCTCGCTACAATATCTGGCTTGTTGCTAGTAGTTACTTCCACATGCTGATGAATAGTGGTTATTCCCTCCGCCATAGAAGGAGGTTATGTGACAGCCAGTGTCTGTTTTTTTCACAGAATAACACGAAAAGCTCTGGATTATGGATTTTAATGATTTTTGTCAGGAAATGTTGATAATAGGCCAGGTAGAGATGATTACAATTTGATGATGTTCTGAATTCTGAAAGGAACTTTGACCTTTCTGATTCATTCGTGAAAATGGTTCCACACGAGCCTGATAAAGTAATATAAATATGTCTTTACTATTGTACAATGTAAATTTAAAAAAAACAAAAACAAATAACCGCCTTTCGTCCTTCTCCAGTAGGTGACCACTGTCATTCACAGGATGGCTCCGACGAGCCCTAAGGGACTCATCTCGGAACAGTCGGACCTCTACGATTGGCTCAGACGTCCCGCGTTGTTGCTCCGACCTGCTGTCTCGGTCTCGTACTTGTGGGTGAGGGGGAAGGGTGTGCATGGATCATGTCCTGCAGCCGGACCTGCCTCACACCCCAGTGGCGTTAGCCCAGGCAGGGTAGGTGTCCAGGTCGAACATGGCCTTGCCCCAGCTGTTAATAGCCAACGTGATACAGAGGATCCCAATGATGTTCATCACTATTCCGGTCCTGGCCTGAGGGAAAGGAAGAGGAGGAGCATAATGTGACCAGAGACAGAAAGTTACAGGTGCATGTTCTGGTACTCACGTGTACTCACCATGTCAGCGACCTTCAGGTATCCATAGGAGAAGACTATGGCGTTGGGGGGCGTGGCAACAGGCAGCATGAAGGCGAAGGATGCGCTCAGCGTGCAAGGCACCATGACGTACAGGGGGTTGATCTGAATGGACTGAGACTGTAAGAACGACACAGCAGAAAACCTCATCTGAAGGAAGAACTCAAATAAATCTTTCAGCAGAGAAGTGAAATGTCAAAGTGGAGCCGAAACCCTCATTAGGCCGGAGCATTTAAGATGTAAGCTTTGGGCTGAGTCAGGATTTCCAAAATAGAAAAGCACTACATATGACGCGATAATGGCAGACTACTAAGAGGCAAAGGAGATTACTCTGAAATTTGCCGCTGAATTACATATCCAAGCGCATAGTAATTTCAGCTGCTGGAAATAAACAAAGAGTGAAAGGACCCAAAGTGTCTTATTTAAGATTTAGGCCATATGTGATGTCACTACGACAGCGTCTCGTCTGGTGTTTTTTAATTTTTATTTATTTGAAGAGTCACCTAACAGCAGGTAGACTCGAGTACATGGCCAAACACGTCAACTTCCCTGCCTCTTGCCTTCAGCTGGATCTGACCTCCTGGGTCACCGTCTGACTCGAGAAGCTTTTACGCGCAGTGCACAATAAAGTCTGATTTTGGTCCGACATAAAGGTAAAGAACACCGTTAGAAAACAGATTTGTGTGTTTGTGCTTGCAGACTATTGAGTGGCGAGCACAGAGAAAAAACTAGCTGAAATTTAGGAGACTTCCTGCCTGCATGCCACAGTTGCATTCTTTTCTCTGGACTGTACATCTGACTCCTAGGTTGCTTGTTGCATTTGCGTGACTGAGAGTGTGATGCTAATAAAGCCTAGTGGTGAAAATATACTCTAAATAAGTTATGCAAGCTGAAATCTTCACTTTCTCACCAGGGATTTCTGTCTGAATAGCCTTGCTTGGCGCAGTCTTCCAGACCCCTGCTTTGGTGCTCTCTGTTAGTCTACTCTGTTAATCTAGCACAGTGATGGCATTCTTCAGCAACAGTGGGGTGGGCAGTGTTTCAAGCCCCTATTGCTGAATTGGTGTGTTTGGCAGATTATTAATGGGAGGAGGGGCCCTGGAAAAGGGACCCAACATATTCAGCTTGAACGACCAACTCGAGGGGTAACCAGGCTGGCTCCAACTGGGAGTGGTTTCAATGCTGCACTCCAATGAGAGAATCAACATAAAATACACTACGCGGGAACTTCACTCAACTGTCTGTACTATCTTCTTCTTCACTGTCAGTGAACTCACCATCGAGGCCAACACGGGTAAGAAGAGTGTTGCGGTGGCCACGTTACTAGTGCACTCCGTGAAGGTGGCAATAAGCAGACATAAGATGATAGCAATTGCCCACGGAGGGATGTTTTGCAGCGGAGCCATTTGATCTCCCATCCACTTAGATAGTCCCGATACCTAAAGAGAAAAGACCAAACGGAAATATCATGCATCAAAATGGGTTGTTTAAGAACAACAGCATAAACAGTTTTAAAGATGAGAGGATTTCATGATTTTTTTTTCCCCTAGAAATTTAAAGTCCAATTTTAAGCTTTTATTCATCTTTACCACGGACGCACGTGTACATTAACCAGACCACGTTAACGTTATGATTCTTGTTTACTTCGCTGCCCTTTGCCAGGGCGAAGCCTCCTCCCAGAAGGAGCACGATTCCCCACGGTAACCTCTTCTGGACAACTTTCCAGCTGAGGAGTCGTGGGGTTGACGAGGCACTTTGGTTCGTTGCTGCAGACCCAACAAATTCACCATGAGCATTGATGCACGGCAACTGGTTCTTAACTTGTTTAAATGTGTGATTGGCTGTGTTTTCCAGACCACACCTGGTTCAAAACTCCGAGACCTCCCTGGGCAGAAACGCGGGGCTTTGGAGGGCAGAACAAAGAGAAGGACGGCAATGAAGACGGCTACTGTGGCGTCTGTCACAAACCTGAGATTGTGGCCAGTGATGAACGGTCAAGGTGAGATTTCCTGATGATTTCTTTACAAAAATGTCAAAAGAAGATATATGTGTACGAACTCTGCTTTGGTGTTGAAAATATGTGTTGCCCAGCCGGCAATGAAGCCCGGATCCCTCGTGAACCACATCACCACCAGCAGAACAAAGAGACCCAAGACGCTTATCTCTCCAAATGACATGGGGCCCAGCAGGCGGTGCTGCTCACGGATGACATTATAGGCAGCGATGTCTTTCTCTGTCCTCACTGTCCCGCAGCCCCACGTCTTCTTCAAGCTAGAACGATCACAAGTTCAAAAAAAAAAAAAAAATCTGTGTCATCTCCTCTCTCCCAATGAAGCAAAACCCAAATCCGTTGATGAGTCAACACTTTGTGGATGTAATTAGGGTTTAAGAATCCATGAACTCACTTGAATCCCATGAAAACAAACTGCAGCCAAAGCCAGGCCAACGTCAGCATGATGATCATGTTTGGGAACGCGAAGCCGAACCAGGAAGCAAAGTTGATGACGTCTCCGTTCTGAGGAAAAAGTCTGAGAAAAACAGCGAGGGTTTAATAGGACAAGGATAAACAGACCCTAGCATGGAGCTTGGGGAGACACTCACTGGTTCATCTGTCCCTTCAGCACCAGGTTGGGACCGGTTCCTGTCAGCGTGGCTGTGCCACCGATGCTGGCGGCATAACACACGCACAAGGTCATCCCTTTACACATCCTCCGCTTTTCCTCGGCCTCCTTGTGCTTTGCAGCCTCCACTGCGGCATCCAAGAAAGTCACCACCACTCCGCCTTTAAGCAGAAAAGGCCCCAAATGAAAAATCAGCAGCACAGTTTCTTCGCGGACTGCACTTGGACGTGACAGCAGCTCACCTTGACCCTCACTCGGTTTGCCGTCAGACTCAGACGTCTGGAGCTGCTCCTCTGAGCTGAGGATCTGAGGCAGCTCTGCCTCGCTGTTGCTGAGCTGCTCCAGCACCGCCTGCACAATGGGCACCATCATGGCTGTGGTTGCCGTGTTGCTGATCCACATGGACAGGAAGGCGGTGACTCCCATGAACCCCAACATCAGGCTGCCGGGGAGATGAAAACTGTCACGTTAAAAGGGAAGAACAACAGAAAAATGCTGAACGATGATTGTGTGTGTGAGCCACTCACAACGCTGGACGCACCCCGACAAAAAGCAGCACCCTCAGCGCAATGCGTTTGTGCAGGTTCCAGTGTTCCACGGCCACCGCGACCATCAGACCCCCCACAAATAGCATATTGGTGTCTTTCAGGTACTGCATACACACCTGGAATGGCAGGACCACACAGAAGACAGGACATGCAGTGTGTGTGTCTGCAAAAATCGTTCTGACAGTGCGTTGATTCTTCAGAACTCACGTGTTTCGACTCCATGATGCCAAAGAGAGGGAAAAGGAGCGCTGGGAGGAGCGCCGTCACGGCCAGAGGAAGGACTTCTGTGCACCAGTAAACGGCCATCAGGATGATCACATAAGCACATTCTGCCTCCTGTGAAGAGATTATCGCTGATGAATAAGAGAGTTGTAAAAACTGGGTGTTAAAGTTGCATAAGCTATAGTGGAGTGTTATGGTTCAAAGGGTAAAATAATAATGCATTGTTATGTAATTGACATGTTTGTGCATTTGATAGGAACACTTAGGGCTCTTTAGTTGCTCTTAATTAAGATAGCCTTTCACTTCTCAGCCTTCAGCAGAGACCTCAAACCCTCCTCTTACGCTGGTCTTTGTTCGATGCTGCAGCCTATCCAAATCCAACATGCCCGCGTGTGCACATCTCTGTCACACGTAGGTGGCAGACGGAGCCCTTTGGCTCTTTGTTCCCACGCTGGACGTGACCCTTCATGCTAACAACAGAGAGTTAAAAACAACAAGACTGCAGAGAACTCCAGCCCCGGGCGACTGCAGGGCATTTTTTTTTTTAAATGCCGGTCTGCAGCATCAACAGGTGCACGAAAGTAGCGGTCAAAGTCAGACGCGTTCACTGAAGCCTCCATGGCGCACATCTAGTTAGTTAATTCATGGTTTTAAACTGTGCGCAAAGTTCCATAGACGCGCATTAAATATCCAAACCAGCAAAATTGCGATTTAAAACGACTGCGCAGATTGGGAATGTAATTTTCCATTTGATAGCAGTTCATCAAGATCTTCGTCTCTGTAGAGAAATTATTATATTTATCTGCACATCATTTACTCACAGATGTCCCGATGACCAGCGGCAGAGGGAGAAGGAGAATCGGTGACGAGAAAAGGATGAAGTCGTTTTTCACGGAGCGGATAAACTTGAAGAACTTCATCCTGAGGGATAAGTGAGGAAAGGAGGCTTTTGCACCATGGTTGGCTCTTTTGAAGCACAGGGGAGTGGAGGAGGGGGGCCGTTACAAGTGCATAAAGGAGGGAGCGAGGGAGGGAACGAGAGACAGGGAATAGTTTAGTCATTTTTTTTAAGTTTCAAAGTTTACGTTCTGAAAAACGTCCACAAATAAGCACATAAATTGCAAAGGTGAGATCCCAAACAACAATAAGCTTGAAAAACAACAACAACAACTGAAGTGCCTTTCTGTCATGTGAAAGCAGGTATTTATTTAAACAAAAAGTAAGTAAAAATTGTATGTATTGGACATTAGCACGTTTTTATTGATCATATGACGTGAGATGATATTATTGACGTGAGATTTTTTTTTTTTTTTTTTTTTTTTTTTTGGGGGGGGGGATTTTTTGTTTAGGTGGGTTTACATTTTCGAGTACCGTTTTTTAAATACAGTGTTTGGAGCTCGACCTTATCAACAATCTGGAGACCTTATCAACCAGATCTGGAGTTCTGGTTAATTTTACTAACACCTTCATCACCTCGATGGCATGCTTTTTCATGTGAAGCTCAACTAGAGTTAATTTACAATCTTCTGCCATTATATTTTTATCCAATTAACCACTCCAGTGAAATTAATGATTTAAACGTACTTTTTTCAAGTTAAAACAATCACCAGCACTGACTTACTCAGTTTTCTTTCTGATTGTTGGTTTGTGCTCTCAAAATATGAAAACTATAAAGGTATGATCCAACTGTTTAGAAGTGCCTTCCAAGATGCACTGCAGCAACAAACAAGTCTGTTTTTACTTTTATATTTGCTGTCTACCTCCAAATGCCATTTACATAACCAGTAAAACTAGAATCTTTCTTTTCTTTTTTCTTCATTAGTTATTGGATATAATCTCTATTACCAAGTCAAATGCACAATTTAAAACCTGAAATTATTGTTTAAAAAAAAAAAAGAAAGGCCCTTTTGGAAATCGAAGCAGAAGAGAACTTTAACATAGATAGCGCCACTGAGTGGTAGGATAATATAGTTCACTAAAGATGTTGTGACTGTGACTGAGTGATGACTGAGTATATTACTGAGTATATTACTTCAGTACGGTTACAGACCACTTCAATTTGTTTAACGCAATCAAAACATATTTTTTTAATTATATTTTTATTTATAAAAATATGTTGTAACTGTATACTGTCGTAACGCCAACGTATATCTGCTGCCGGAGTCACATGAGATGGAACCCCTATGTCACGTGAGGGAGCGCTTCAAAAACATGGCTCCAAGTAATACGGAAACGAAAACAGCATCTGCTAACGGACCGGACTCTGTTGACATGCTTTATTAAACATCATAGGAGAAAGTGATGTATATAATGTTGATCAACAACCACTCCTCGATACGATAAGTTATTGTAGGCTAAAGATATGATGCGTGAACTCGATTGTTAGCTTCAAGCCAGCTAGCTTCCAGTAGCTCCCGGTGCTTGGAGGTGAGTTGAATAATAAGATGAGAGTCTGTTAATTTTTTTAATGGCTACTTTGCATTATGCGTTGGTTGCAGTTCATCTGTGCAGCTGTTTTTATTTTATCGATGATGTTAGAGACCTTACGATAGGTTTTTATCTGCTGAATAATGTTAAGCAGCGTTAGCTACATAGTGAGGCTAGCTCTTAGCGATAAGTTTCTTATTTGAGATGTCAACTCATATTTTCATTTTTTGTCATGTAAGAAATGCTTTGTGAGTTTGGCTAAATAACGTTCTTACGAATAATTTGATATATGCCACACTTGTATGAGTTCCTTGGATTGTACACGAGTATGCATAGTGCAGCTGATCGCAATACAAATCTCAAACTTTAAGTGTTGTTAAAATTATAAGTATGGAACATGTTTTTGTCATTTTGCGAATGTATTGTGATGATTATTGAACCGGGAATTAGTAATGGATTCCTTTAGACACCGTTTTGGAAGATTTTGAGGCTATTTTCATTTCGGAATAGGTAGTAGTTGCTCCTCTGTCATGTGAGCTGGGTTCAAACTTCAGGGATTTGAATGCGGAAATCATGTGCTTTTACCAACACCACAGCAACAGAATACGTTTTTAATCAGTGGAAAATTATCACTTTCATTTACGTGTTCTGCAGGATGTTCTATCTACCAAAGACAGTAGGTCTCATTCTGCTTTATGCTTGTGTTTTTCATTTACCTCCCAGGGGTACCAGTGGAAGAAAAATGATCTGGCCTTGAAGCCTGACTTCTTTTTCTATAAGTGCAGAAAAAGTCCTTCTAATGGGAGACAGTGAGTTCTGTGCAGCAGGAAATTGATCACTTAAGAGAATTTGGCAACTCGCCATGGATTGGTTAGTACGTTCAGTTGAGAGAGACTTGGGAGTTGACCGGCGGCAGCAAGGTTTTGGCCTGCGTCACACAGAGATCATTGCCCTTGTTCCCACACGCTGGGTGGCTGGTCTGAGGGAGAAGAGGATAGTGCGTTGTGCACGCTATGATGGAATCAGTGAGGCGGAAATTCACACATACCTTCAGTGTTCCCAGGCAAAGCTGCCTGCTGGCTGGACACGGGTGTGCATTCAGGCTCTGAGGAAAAGTAAGCTGAACTACAGACTTGCCAGAGACCCCTGCCATCAACCAGTGGATCTCATGTTGCAGGATTCTTTTGTCAAAACCATGCAGCGTGTGTCACAACATAACATCAGGTACTTACATTTGTGCTCCAGTATGCAGTCAAACTATAAAACTTCATTGTTAGCTACAATAAATGACTTGTTTGCATGTAATTTACTGCTACTTCACAGAACCAAATCTAAGGCTTTGTCTGTGTTTTTCCCCCTATAGGAATCTGTGGCGTGAGGCTCATGGCAAATACGTGCAGCCGTATGCTGGGACAAGTGAGCAGATGTATATAGCAGCTGTAGATGCAGTGCGTCACGCTTTACAGAAGCTTTTCAACTTGACATTCATCCCATGTGACAAAGGTTTGCCATCTATCTCTCCAGCCAGAGAGAAGGAGAAAGAAAACTACGCAAATTGTTATTGCAAGCCTCAGTCGGAGCATCTGTGCCCCAATGTTGTTCCTGCTGAGGGTTTGCTAGAGACGGCAGAGATGCTTTATGTCATTCTGCCTTACACGCAGTATTCACTTCATGACATTGTCTCCTACAGCCCAGCGAAGCTTGCCAACAGCCATGCCAAAGTGTTGTTCGTTCTCTACCAGTTACTGATTGCCCTGCAGGCCTGTCACTCAGCAGGCCTGTCCTGTGGCGAGCTCTCCCTGCTGGACGTAGCGGTGGACGAACAGCTCTGTGGACGTCTAAAGCTTAACCTAGCGCATTATGAGGAGCTGGGAGACGAAGGGGAAGGAGACGGCAGTGTTACTGGCATTCAAATGCCAAAAGGTGTTATACAAAATGAGGATTCGTGTAGGAGCCAAGAGGACAAAAGACTTTGCCAAGACTGCTTTGGTGAGCTCAAGTCATTGGTGCTTGACTGGGTTCATGGAAGAGTTAGCAATTTCTGCTACCTGATGGAGCTTAACAGGCTAGCGGGTAGGCGACAAGGAGACCCTAATTACCACCCAGTCCTTCCTTGGGTGGTGGATTTCACTGTGCCATTTGGAAAATTCCGGGATCTCAGAAGGTCAAAGTTTAGACTCAATAAAGGAGATAAGCAGCTGGATTTCACCTATGAAATGACAAAAGAGGCGCTGGCAGCTGCAGTTGGCAATGGAGTCGGGGGTAGTGGTGTAGGTGACCTAAGTGGTTCTGTAGGTACTGGCGGAGGCGGGCAGCCGGAGCACCTCCACGTGCCTCATCACATATCTGACGTGCTTTCAGACATTACCTACTTTGTCTATAAAGCCCGACAGACACCCAAGTCAGTGCTGTGCAACCATGTGAGATCCCAGTGGGAGCCAAACGAATACCCGTCAAGCATGGAAAGAATGCAGAGCTGGACTCCAGATGAGTGCATTCCAGAGTTCTACACAGATCCCTCTATATTCCGCTCCATACATCCGGACATGCCGGACCTAGATGTGCCTTCCTGGTGCAAGTCATATGAGGACTTTATTGAGGTCCACCGCCGCCTTCTGGAGAGCAGAGAGGTGTCCCAGCACTTGCATTATTGGATAGATCTCACATTTGGATACAAGTTGTCTGGCAAAGAAGCCGTCAAAGCAAAGAACGTTTGCCTCCACCTGGTGGACAACCACACTAATCTCACCACCTACGGCGTGGTCCAACTGTTTGAGCAGCCCCACCCACCGCGCTTATCTCCCTCACAGTATGCCCCGGCAGAACCTCCTCTGCTTGGCCTTGCTTCTTTAACTGTGCCTTCTTTATACATCCCCCAGGTTGACACAGTGGCAGACTCTTTGGATGGATTGGTCCCGGAGTCCACTGGTTGCGAAACCAGCAGTTTTATGGTAGACAAAGATGATGAGCTTGAACAAGGTATGGAAGCTCTGGACTCTTTAGGGTCCAGTCCTGCTGCCTGCCCTGTTCCAATCCCAGGGAAGATGGGTGAACACACAACGCTTATTGTGTCTCAGTCCCCCAGTTCGTTTCCTGGCGACTTCACAAGTGGTTCACGCAGTGTTCTATTACAAAGAAGTGGTACGACAAACAAAAAACATGGAGAGGGTAGTGTCACCAATGGAGAGGACGTCAAGATCACTCTCCCTGAAGGCTTCAACCCACTGCAACCTTTAGAGGAGCTGGAGAAGTTGAACAATTTCCTGGTGAAGAGTCTCCATGCAGATGTGTGCAATACTTCAGGATCCAGGGGCGTGATGGTGGAGTCTTTCCCTTCTCTTTCACAGCTGCACCAAAGAGACATGCAGGCTCTTGGCGTTCTCATCGCTGAGATATTCTACTCTTCTAAACTGAGAGGCCTAAAACCAGGCAGTCCCCTCAGAAAGCGGTTCCAAGCTGTCTTGAAGTTATGTTCTGCCAGCCTTCGCGATGTGCCGCTCTCCCTACATCATGCTCTCGAAACACTGCTGCAAATTGAGAAACACTCTAGAACGACTGTTGAGACACCAGATTGCCCACATCCGCTTCTTTTCAAATACGACCCCATCTCTGACGGTCTGCCTCCCCCAAACCCTTACCAGTTGTTGAACCTAACCATCTCTCCATTCTCGTTCCCTTCCTATTTTGCGGGACTGCACCGTTTTATTTTTTCCTACCACGCCAAGAGGAACACCACGTGCAGTGTCCAAGGAAGAGATGTCGTGTTTCACCTGTGGCAGCAGCTTGAAACGCTGCTGCGGAGTAACATCACTGCCGAGGGTCTGGAAATCCTCCTGCCTTTCATCCTGGCCCTAATGGTTGAGGAATCCACCGCAGTCTATGCTGCTTGGTATCTTTTCGAGCCCATCTCTCGAGTACTTGGGCCCAGAAATGCAAACAAGTATCTTTTGAAGCCATTGATAAATGTGTATGAGAACCCGAACTGCCTACGAGGGCGTTTTTACCTCTACACTGACTGTTTCATCCTGCAGCTCATTGTCAGACTTGGCCTCCAGGCCTTTTTGTCCAGCCTTCTCCCGCACGTGTTGCAGGTCATCACCGGCTTTGAAAGCTGTATCCCAGGCCTGAGCGGCGAAGCTTGCAAAGTCCTGACCGACGGCACGATGCACTTGGAAGAGGAAGAGGATTTCCGGTGCGATGAGTCGCGCCGGTCCTCTGGGTCTGTCAGTGGGACTATGGGAGGTAGCGGTGGAGCCAATGGAGGGGTTCCAGGAGTGGGAGACACGGGTCTGTCCAATTATCCCTCTGGCATCAGTCTCAATGACCAGGTCTTCCTCTCGGAGGCTGAGGACTTTCAGAATGAGTTCTATGTCAACAGCGGAGCTGCTGGGAGAGAGCCGAACCAGAACTCTGCATCCAAGGATCAAGATCAAGAGTCTCTGAGCATGGGGAAGCTAAGTGACAAAAGCAGCACGAGTGAGCTTTCGCTGGGTGACGGAGACTCAATGCGAGATCGAGCCAGTCTTAAATCGGCTGACAGCAGTCAGGATCTGAAACAGGCCAGTGAGGGAGAAGAGGGAGGAGAGCTAGATGAGGAAGAGGTCCCCGAGACCAATGAGGGCGAAGAAGGAACCGACGGAACTGTCGTTTCCTGTCTGGAACTCACGCTATCCGGTGTCACACAGACCGCTGTTGCCACACTGGAGGGGGAGTTCAGGAATAATTTGAATATGGATGAGACAGAAAAAGGGAATGTGGGAGCTCAAGAAGAAGAGGAGCACGACCCCTCAGGAGATTCTGAAGGAAAGGAACATAAGATTCTTCAAGGCAAGTGAGCCATCCTGGGGTTCTGGTTTTAGCGTAACACATTTCTAATGTTTTTAATTGTGTTTCCACATTCAGATACAGTCTGCAAAACAGTTCGATGGCTGTCGGCAACTCTCGGACCGACGGTGACGTCGCGATATGTCGCCAGAAACTTGCTGCGGCTGCTCACAAACTGTTATATTGGTATTTATGAAAGCTCTCAATTTTATCAAAATCATATGAGACATTACATGTATACTTCCTTTCTTTCAGGACCAGCAAATCACCAGTTAATGGCTCCTGTGTCTGAAGAAAGGGTAGAAAGTGTTGGGATGGGTAATGTGTATGAAAAGAAAACGGTGGCCGGGGACCAGACAGCAGGGCCCGTTTTGAACTGTCTCATCTACATAGCTCAGCTTTATGGAGAACCTGTGCTCACTTACCAGTACCTGCCCTATATCGGATACCTGGTGAGAAAATTGACAGTAATAGCAAGTTTCTAATCAGCTAACGTGTACAAAAGTGCTCTCAGCCTCTTCACCTTTCAGCTAATGTGTATGGTTCCAGGTTTCTCCACCTTCCTCACAGCGTCTCAACACCCGGAAGGAGGCCAGCCTGCTCGGAGCCATTGCACTCACGCAGAAGATTGTTGTCTTTCTGTCTGACGCCACTCTCATGGACATGCTCATGAAGATCAATCAAGATGTGCTTCTGCCTCTTCTGGACCTGCTCACCACGCCTTGTATGGGGTAAATATCAGCCATCCCACCTCTAATCTATCTAAATGGAGGTGAATAGATTAATTTATACAGACATACTCTAGAATATAATATTTGTCTTTAAATGTTGTTAGGAATTACTAATTTACTTTAGGTTTTGATCTGTCACCCGCTCTGCTTTACTCAGTTTTCCCAGCGGGGTGCACACACGTACTGTTGTCTGCCTGAAGACGCTCAGCCTGATTGCTCTCATTTGTCTGCGCATCGGGAGGGAGATGGTGCAGCAGCATATGGCTGACACCCTGCGTCAGTTCTTTGCAGTTTTTTCCTTCCTGAATTCTGTGCAGCCTCAGGTATTGTCTGCACTGCCTTTGCACATGTAACACATACTGACCCGTTTAAACTAAACTGATGGTTTCCAAGCGTTGCAAAATAATTTAACTATTGTCCTCTAGACTTTGCCACATTTAGATCAATTTGTGTGTTTTGAAAATGTATTTTAGCTGGAAGGGGCCCCTCGCAGAATCGTGGGTGACGTTACCGTCGTGGACGTCTGCACGCCTGATGAATCGAACGTCACATACGAGCTGGGAGTTTTAGAAGAACTGCAGTGTGTATTTAACCCTGAGATGGCTTATGCATCGTACATTCCCTTCTGCTGCCTCGTAGGTAGGATAGACCTCACACACCCAGTTTCCAGGTAAAGGCTGAGGTCAAGGTGATGCTGATCTGTGTTTTGCAGGTGACATGGTGATGCGGAAACTGGTTCCCAACCACGAGCTGGTCTGGCAGTTGACTCAGTCGTACCATCAAAGTGTAAGTCAGAGGAGTCCAGAATGTAACCCTACATCAACATCCAGAGCGGAGGTGTCCGCTCCCTCCGCCGCTGTCTCGTCAGGTTTTCCCAGGCGTGTCGGTTGCAGTCCGTTCTCTGCACCCACATCTAGCTCCGTTGGAAACTCGGTACCTGAATCAGGCACTTTTGGGAGCCACCTGGTAGGAAACCGTATTCAGGTGTCTGCAGACGCTGACTATGACAGTAACCCAAATATGAGCTTGTCCAGCTCTTGGGGACGTTCTGCCCACACCACTCCCATCAGCACCACTGCCTCGAGCTTTACAGCTCCATCTGCCGGCACAGCCTCCTTTTCCTCCTCGTGGGTGACGGGCTCCACAATAGAGGACAGTGCTCTGAAGCAGGAGCTGCCTCGCAGCAGCCGCTCCCTGCAGGGGAACTGGCTGGCGTACTGGCAGTATGAAATTGGCCTAAACCAGCAGGATCCGCATTTCCACTTTCACCAAATTCGACTGCAGAGTTTCATCGGTCACTCTGGCACAACAAAGTGTTTGGCACCTTTAACGGGAGAGGATTATTTCCTCTCTGGCAGTAAAGACAAAACAGTAAAGCTTTGGCCCCTTTACAATCACGGCGATGGAACACAGGAAGTGGAACCAAAGCTGACTTATAATGACCATCGAAAATCAGTCTTCTATGTGGGGCAGCTAGAGGCTTCACAGGAAGTAGTCAGCTGTGACGGTACCGTGCACCTGTGGGACCAGTATACAGGTAGCTTAATGCTCTTGTTTGAGTTGAATTTGATGAGATTGAAACAAACTTACTGTATCTAAATATGTCCTTTCCTGCCTGTCCGTAGGCAAGCAGATCCGCTCTTATGAGGCGGTGGATGGCAAAAATCCCATCACAGCTGTCAGTACAATGCCAGGACCACACTGCAGCGTTGTGTTTGGCAGCGCAGATTCTGTCCTCCGCTTCATCGATCCCCGTAAACCCGGCCTGCAGGTGATAGCTTTGCATCTCATCCCAACTCATTGTGACAGAACCATTCCATATGGCATGGAGCTGTCACTGTTTTTTTTTTAAATTCAGTTGTGACAAATCTCCCCGTCTCTCCAGCATGAGTTTCGTCTGGCGTACAACAGCGTGAGTGCCGGGCTCATCCGCTACCTGGCCGTGAGCCCTTCGGGTCGAACCGTGGCCGCGGGTTTCTCGTCTGGCTTCATTGTTCTGGTAGACGCGCGCACTGGGCTCATTCTGAAGGGCTGGCCAGCTCATGAGGGCGATATCCTTCAAATGAAGGTAATGGTATATTTACATTACATTACATTTGGTGTTGCATAACATCACTGCTTAAATGTTCTTTTCAAAACAATTCTTCTGTTTTATATGACCACATGACACACTCCCGAGTGTACTTTTCAGTAGCCGTTTTAAATATTTAAAGGGTTATCGTGATCAGCCAGGCAGTTTTTATTTTGACTTTCTGTTTAACGTAGACCCACAGACCCAGTGAGTCTGCTGTCAACAGAGCGCAAAGAAGAGCAAACTTTATTTAACCCCACATTAGGTCAAGGATTGTATTTGTAGTTTTAAAGGCATAAGTTTAGGCAAATATGGACACAAGTTAGTCATTGAAACTGCTGTTATTGGAACATTAATATTAGTCATCGGAGGAGTGTTCTGCGACGTTAGATTAGAAATGAAAAACTAAATATTTCTTTTGTAGCTTTAACTACTTTGACTGCTATTTACAGCTTATAATGCTGTGTGTGGGTAAATAGTGTTATTAAAGCAATTCATGATACCTCAGCACCTGCTTGGAGGTGTTGACGATAAACTCTCCTGATTGTTTTTTTTTTTTTTTTTTTTTTTCGTTTTGTTTTTCCTCCTCCAGGCTGCAGAAGGAAACTTGGTGATCAGCTCCTCCTCTGATTACACCGTCACCGTTTGGAAGGATCTGGAGCACAAGCCTCTTCGACAGTACAAGTCACAGTCCGACCCCATCCACGCCTTCGACCTCTACGGCTCGGAGCTGGTAACCGGGACAGTGGCCAACAAGATCGGCGTGTACTCCATGGCAGACATCTCGGCTAGCCCCGTCAGCAGCACGAAGCTGAGCTCGGAGAACTTCCGCGGCACCCTGACCAGCCTCGCCGTCCTGCCCACCAAAAGGCTGCTGCTGCTGGGCTCCGAAAACGGCGCCATCCGCCTATTAGCTTGAAACAAATCATGACCGTGAAAGTGTTTTTATTCAGAGACACTGGGTCATTCCTCCTGTGCCTGAGGTCGGTCAGTTGCAGTTTAATTTCCACATATTTGCTTTTAGAACAAAGCAGCACAAAGCGACTGCATGAAGAAGAACTGGAAATGTGAGATCGTTGTACAGTAACTCCCAGTGTATTTTAAAAGCCTGTAGATGTATAGATGGTCTATCGTGGGAAATTGATATCTTAGCGAGGCCACTTGTTGTTTTGACTTGGTCAGTTTTTTTTTTTTTTTTTTTTTTTTTTTTTTTGAAAGATGCTCAGGAAGGGGGAACCTGTCATGGTTCATGTTGTGTTTACACTCCAAAAACACACATACCTACACCAAAAATACATTGACCTCAACTTTTATTTCTCCCAGCTGCGTTTCTAATTGCACTGACTAAACTATGCAGTATTTGTATAACACCAAGTTCTTTTGAGTTAGCATCATTGCATCTTCGAGTGTTTTACCCTCTTCAGATTGACAGCAGTAATATACGGCTGAAATGTTCAGCGAGGCTCGCTCTCTGTTGAGACAACTTTTCTTTGGCATGTAAAATCAAGTTATTGACGCCATGAACTCTTACATTTCCACTGACCTTAAGCTTTTTATTAGATACTTTTTATTCACTAATTACTTGAAGCAACTTTTATGCAGTTGATTTAACGAGAGCGTGTAGCATCGGTGTACTGGGGCCGCGTCTTGGGGGAGCGGTCAAATCCAAGTCGAACAATTTTGTATTACAACATTTGTGTGGACAGAATCAACACTGATGTTTAGAAATGGCAACCGGACAAAATAGATTGTTATATATAGTTAACAGGTGTCAGCACTGTCATGTTGTGAAACACAGTTTGCCTTTTTTACTACTTGCCCAAAGCTTAGACTACTCTAAAACCTAGATTATACCTTTTGATATTTTTTTAAAACCCTGGATTGAAAGCTCAGTTCTAATCAAATGACAGCATTTATTACTATAACACATTTTGTATCATCCCAGCATCACTGTACGTGTTTAAAGAAGTCTGTAAAGACTCTTATTTATTAAGTCGGTTAATAAAAAAGGGGAAAAAATACTTTGTGTCTTCCCATTTTATTGACTCACTCGGATTCATCTTCCCATCCTGGCTGACTCACTGAAGTTGGGATTGGACAAAGTCCCCTGCTGTGTTTGCAGTTAACCGATCTGCAATGAGATACCGCTGACTATGTTTTGAAAAGCGAGCAAATCAGCAGAATGTTTGTTTTCTATCAGTTCCGTTCTGACTCTTTGGTAGTTGAAAAAATGAAAAACACTTGACTGCAGTTAATGGAGAGAATATGACCCGGCCGTGTCTTCTGTGGTGCTGGTGATCTGTCGAAGCCAAAGGGTTTCTGGGAAATAATAAATGAATTTGTTTGCTGGTAAAGAGAGATCCCACACAAATGTCCATTCAGATATGAGGTGTATCATATTATCCTCCTACTGACGTGTGAAACAGCCGAGCGTGGCAGTCTTCAATATTTAACCTCTGTATGATTCTCAGTTGCTTAAACCAGGCCCCAATCAATGCAAGTTGATATTTAACTGTTGGCTGAGCTAGTGCCAAACTCTTACTCAGGTATTCTGCTATCCGCGGTCACTTAGCTGCTCAATTTTTAGACAAGACAGCATATTTTCCTCCCCACCCTAATTTTAAATCAAGGTAAGAAGATCTATTTCTGTTGGTCTATTGAGGCACCGTTGATTGTTTGAATGTATCTTAAAGCTTAGCTCCATACAGCCCAAATGGTTATGGATTTCCACGGAACCAGATTCTGATGCTACAAATCTGTGTTATATTGTGCTTCAGGGTTTCCTGTTGATGCCACCCTTTACTGGATGGCGTAGAAACGTATTTTCCGTGTTTTGCGTGTTTTAGGCAGCATACTTCCAAATGGTCAGGGTTCCATTGTGGAGTGACTAAGTAAAGAGTTTGAAACCTGCAGACAAAATACCTTCAAGATAGGTAATTGTGTTTTTGTGTTAAAGCACAGATGTTTGTTTTGATTTGTTAAATGAGAGACTTCTGGCTGACCTTTCTCTTTCTGCTAAAGCTGGAAGGACATGGACCTTCATCTGACACTCCTGCTGATCTGTCTCTGCAGCCGAGGACTAACTGTAAATCTGACACAGTATTAAAGATTCTGCTCTACTGCATGACGGCGCTGTGGTTTAGATGCTTGTCTCTCTGCTCAACAGAAAGCTCAGGTGGCAAACGAGTCAGTCGCCTTTATGCCGCTTATTCCCTTGATTCCCAGCATTCCCACTGAGGTCAGAAGTGAAAAAAAACTGTATAAATGTCAGGATGTTTTGTGTGCGTGTGCCATGACTGTGTTGCTTTCCTGTCTGTTAGAAATCAGAAAGCAACAGTGCCACGAACGCGCCTGCAGCAGTGAACACCAGCCAGCCTGACACAGACTTGTTAGAGGAAGGACGGGATGAAAAATGCCGTTTAATTGGGCGGAGCCCAGAGTCCAGGGAGGCCATTGCTGCTGCCATTCAAAAACTCGGAGTGCGGCTGCTGCAGAACCTGGAGGCAACGCCAGAGCAGCCAAATATCATCATATCCCCCTTAAGCATATCAATAGCTCTCTCCCAGCTGGCTTTGGGTAAGCACGTTTGGCCTTTAAAGGCACATTGCACCTTTACAGCTTTTTCTCTGAGTTTGGTCAGCATCTTTTTAAAGTTCACGGCCACCTGGAGATGTCCTCGGACTGTTATTGCTCTGTCCCTCGCAGGCGCTGTAAATGAGACACGGGAGCTGCTAATGCATCATCTCCATGAACACACTCTCCCCTGCTACCATCAATCCCTGTATAATGTCTTAGCGGGGCTCCAAAACAACGACCTCCAGATTGCAACGCAGATCTTCCTGCGCCAAGGTTTCTTTTACTTGTGGTAGTTTTTACCACCACAGCTTTTGGGCGCAGCAGCATGTGACTCGTCATCATTTCCTGTCAATACTAGCCTAAAAAGAGGAATAATACTTGTGTTTGTGTGTGCATTTATCATGCATTTCAGGGTTTCAGCCAAAGCAAGACTTTCTCGTTAAATCTAGGCGTTTGTACGACTCAGAGCCGGCTGTGTTGAAGAGTCTGCAGCAGATAAACGACTGGGTGTACAATGCAACAAATGGAAAAATGCCCGAGTTTCTGTCAGCATTACCCCCAAATCTGCTCGTCATGCTCATCAACGCTGTCCATTTTAAAGGTATGTAATTACATAATGGTAATTACATGTATGCACAGCATACATGTGCAAGTGTAAAGGTCTTAGTAAGAGATTTGCTTATTAAGTTTTCTTTGTTATCAAAAGGAGAATGGGTAGCTCGATTTGACCCACGCTTCACCTCCAGGGGTGTGTTCTACCTTGACGACAAAAACATGGTTGACGTGGAAGTGATGGAAGATGCCAAACACCCCCTGAGTTTATTTACTGACAATGAACTCGATGCTCAAGTAACACGCAGCACCGTCGCCCGCTCAGGCTGGAAAAGCAGAAGACTGAATCTGACAGACCTTCTTCTGTGCAGGTGGCAAGATTTCCATTCATGAAGCTGATGAGTTTGCTGGTGGTGATGCCCACGTCTGGCCAGGTCAATGTGGATTTGCTTTTAGCCAAATTTAATGTGTCAGACCTATACAGGCGCCTGCCAAAGGAGAGGGCCGTTCAAGTTAAAGTTCCCAAATTCAAACTGGAATATGCACAAGAGCTACAGGATGTTTTTACTAAAATAGGTAGATCTTTTCATGGACCACCAATTTATTACATGCTAGGGACAAAAACGAACCTTATTTTTGCTTTGATTTAGGTCTTGGGGAGATATTTTCCCGTCCCAACTTGGCTGAGATGGCGGATGGCCCCCTGCTGGTGTCAAGTGTGATGCACAAGTCTACCATGGAGATCAAAGAGGAAGGTGCGGAAGCTGCTGCAGCCACCACCGTGCTCATCTCAAGGGCGTCCAGTCCCATTTTCCACATGACCCAGCCGTTCTTCTTTGCTTTGATGGATGACATGACTGAAGTACCAATCTTCATGGGTGTCATCAATAACCCAAATCCTGGCGCTCCGGTAATGCAGAGAGAAGTTGGGAGCAAAGATAAAACTGGATTCCCAATTGATAAGAGCCAGGCTGACTTTAAAGGCCCACCTAAGTAGAAACTAATACCTGCCCTAAGGAAAACTTTGACTATGACCTATTTGATTGTTCAGATTAAATGTACTCTGTCAGCTGCATCATGAAGTTTGGAAGAATCAATGCTTTTGGTCTTTACTTCATTGTAATATATATATATTATATATTATGGGTGAACACAGGAAATGACATGTGTTAATAAAAAAAACAGAATAAATAAGATACAATATATGGAAAAATGGCAATCAACTGTGTTTTTCATCTTTTAATATTAATTACTTAAATTAATATTACTCAAAAAATAGCTTGACTCTGTAATTATACTTAAAAAAGACTTTATCTAATGGGATAATAAATAGAGCTAATATCACTCAAACTCTGAGGTTTACTCATAAGGACTGATCGTGTTTTATTGACTAGTCTAAAAGTCACGCTCCATGATATAAATATTTCTACATAAACAGATATTTAAAAAACAACTGCAATCTATCTAAGATTATTATTCTTTAAATGGGAAAACAACAACTTGTCGAGCGAAAAGCAAAAAATTAATACAACGATCTTTACAAACGACCATATCAAGGTTATTGGCCAATTTTCCTATGCTCAGGAACGCGTCACAGTAGGCCCCTAACGTCACTTCCCTTTGGCTCATAGAGTCACACGGCTGCTCTCCGGTCAGTTATGAGAGCGCTGCAATGCTTGCACATCCAGTGTGAAGCCAGGCTGTAAACCGACGCCAGATCTGTGGGCGGAAAAAGAAACCGACCAACTGAACACTTTGGCGCGCTTGATAATTTTTTTCGGCGCCTTCATCACATTTCAGCCTACAGTGTCTGAGGTTCGTGTGTTGCAGGTTGTTTAGCAAACATTTTCTGAGATTTGACATTTTGTCTCGGAATTTCTTTGTCACAGTCATGACAAAGCTCTCAGAGGGTGCTATCGAGGTAAGCTAATTTCTTAAAAATAGAAACGTTAAACGTCTGTAGTCTCATCGTTCAGTTCCAATATTTGTTTAGGCGGAGTAGCTGAATGTGTGTAATGCTGTTATAAGACGTCCAGTAGCCGATCTGAAAAAAAAAAAAAAAGCATTATCTGCATTTATCCAATTCCTGTGTAGGTTTGTAGTGGAAAAATTAGTCGCCATTTTATTTTCAGGTGAAATGTATTCAAGTTGACAAAAAGTTAGGCTAATCAGCGGCTATTTTTACAGGCTCTATCAAACGGCCATGGGTCGAACGATGTGGTGCTTCAGCTGACGGTGAGTAATTTAAGGAATTAACCTCCAAAAGTCTAAATTGCACTTTTGTATTGTTGATAATGCAGTATTAAAATGATCGAAGATTGGCTTCAATCAATCGGTGCTCACAGAAAATGTCTGCTTTAGCTAGTTTTGCGACTGTATTATGCTGTATTAAGTAAATACCCCATCTAAATTAATTTAACTTTTTTATAAATCGTGTGACCTTAATAGAATATTCGTAAGATTGAGCAAGGTAATGGTCCAACTCGATTTCGGGTGATGATGAGTGATGGACGACACACGCTGTCCTGTAAGTACTTTTTTTCTCCTTTTTGTAGCATTGAAGTTCTATCTGCTCAACACATTTTCAATGAATAATTAACAGGATTAAATTTGGGTCATGTCTAGAAAAATCTAAAAAAGATAATGAAAGACGCTTGCGAAAATTGATAATGGTGTTCTATGCCAAATGAATGTAGCCCTTTTTGCTTTTGGTGTCAGATGTGTTTTTATGTCATGAATTACAGATAAGGGATGCATTTTAGTTTTTACACTTAAAAAATAAATAATCTGATAGATCTTTGTCTTTGATTCCCTTTACATGTTTGACCCATTTTCAGCCTTCATGCTCTCGACTCAGCTAAACTACTTGATTGAGGAAAACACACTGGCCCAAAACTGCATCTGTGTACTAAAGAGGCATGTGACAAATATACTGAAGGATGGAAGGTATTTTTTTTTTGGTGAACTTTCTTTGACTATGTACTTAACAACCACAGAAAGCCATTCCCAGTTATTCATATTGACATTTAATGACAGGAGGGTGGTCATTATTTTGGAAATTGATGTCATCAAGCGTGCTGATGAGGTAGCTGGGAGGATAGGTGATCCTACTCCATACACTGAGGGTAAGAATAATGCCTTCCTCTTTGTGTACTGATTTAAAAAAAAAGTAGATATGAAAATATGATAAACTTAACAGTTTCGAAGGTTACAGTGTCAAATGTTCCCTTCAGGTCAAACAAAAGCACCGCATGCAGCATCAAACCCTGACTCCCGCCCTCCCTTACAACCCCAGAACAGAAATGAAAGTAAGTGATTGTGTTAATTTTAACTCCAATTCCTTTTAGTTTCAGCTGCAGAAACACTGTGCAGAAATGACCAGCAGGTGGAGCTATTTCTCTACTTTTACTAGCTGACTCAGAGCAGTAGTAACGCACTTAAAATTGGAGAGGGTATAAAACCCTCCCCCTCCCTCATAACTTAGTTAAGATTCTCTCCAACATCCAGCATAATATCACAGAGTGAATTAGTTGATGAAAAAAAATCTCCATATGTTGGCTATTTTTCCATTTCTGTGAACAAACACCGACCAGAGAAATTATATTACCCCTCTATTGGTGATGGCCCACAGAAGTGCGGATATCACGGACCAGCCTAGCTGTCAGAAGGACTTTCACCGTCTTTGCTCCTTGTGTCATAGCGAGGATTCATCACAGTAATCTGCCTTGCGGGAATTGAGGTTGTGGCAAGCATCCTCCTCATCAGCACAGTCATTGTTCATTTCTCTCTTTGCTCGTTCTGGGGGCTTAATTACCCGAAGTGCAGTGGTTAGCAAAGTGGGAGGACTTAAGTGGACACTTTGAACTCTAATCCTCCACGTGAAATGCACACAAATCAAACATGCTACACTCAGTCGGACCAGGAATCTGAAAGTCAGGCAGCAGAGCTCTCCCAGGCAACAGCAGCTCGGTTCTGTTGCTACATTTCGCACCCTGCTCCGGTTCTGTGAAAAGTGAATCATCATCCCCAACGAAACGCCCGATCGCACATCTTCCAACAGCTCACTTTAACGAGATTTTTTTCACCGCCTCTTCGAGTCTCTTCCTTTCGCGAGACTCACCGGTGGTGAATTTACTCAAGGTCATTATATTTTCCTTTGAAACCTCCCTCATGAAGTGAGATAATTACAATGATCAAGCAGCTCCCAGCTGAAGTTGTTGGATTTTTTTATAATTTGCCTCAGATGAATGATGCCTGTGTGTCTGTATTTTTGCCACGCTGCTCTTCACGCATCATTTCTGTCTGGTTTTTTTCCTCCAGTGAACAGAGCTTTCAGTAAAGACTTTGGGAAAAGGGGTCCGTCTGCTATGCCCAGCACTCCAGGAGGGGGATCCAAGGTTGTACCCATTGCCAGCCTCAACCCCTACCAGTCCAAGTGAGTTTGACTCCAATTTATTCCAGAGGAAGCCCAGTTTTGCTTCTACAGTTCAGCAAAACAGGATTTTCTCTGGGAACAGGTGGATTTACTGAGCACAGGTGTTGCTACTAACATTGCTAATGATCGCGTTCTGTTAAAAAGAGCCCAAGCTGCCCCTTCCTGGCACCCCTGATATCACTGATGGCAGCTGTGCTCCCTTGATGAACAGCCCAAGGATTTGTTCACACTAATATGAATGTGTTTTTTTTTTTTTTTTAAAAGTACATTATTCACATTTGTTAAGGACACTAACAGATGTTTTTAATACAGGAAATGGTAATAATTTAAAACTGTTGAATATTGATCAGTAAAAAAGGCTTTAAGTATCAGTCATCCAGAAACTGTTGAATTGGACTGAGTTGAATCTGCAGATGGGACCAGAGGCAGAATGAAGCCGTTTCCTTCGTCTCATCTAGGTGGACAATTCGCGCCCGGGTCACCAACAAGAGCAGCATCCGCACATGGAGCAACGCTCGCGGTGAAGGCAAACTCTTCTCCATGGAGTTGGTGGACGAGAGCGTGAGTGATTAATTCGCCGCCCGGCCTACGTATTTACCGAGGCTGTAAGGTGCCACTCCGAGTGGCCCGTGTGGACTCCAGCTCTCTTGGTCTTAATAAAATCCCAATGTTTATTCCAGGGAGAGATCCGTGCGACTGGGTTCAACCAGGAGGTGGACAAGTTCTTCGGCCTTATTGAAGTTGGCAAGGTGAGACGTTCCGGCAGATGATGATTCAGCGAGCCTGATTATCTGCCAAACTGGTCTTTCTCTGTCCTGTCAGAGGAAGATTCGGCTGGAGAGCGTTTCAGCAACAGCTGCCAGTATTTTGTGCTTTCAAACCAGCGAGAGTGTGACGGAGTTCTCTGGCTACGCTGCAGCCGTACAATAAGCAGCTTATGATCGTCTGCCAGCCTTCGCTGATCCCCTCGCTGACTGTCTGAAGTCGTATCTCGTTTGCACCGTTCAGTCAGGTGAAATGTTTCCCAGATCTCTGATTAACACGCGCTTCATCCCTCCTGCGCGGGCCAGGTTTACTACATCTCCAAGTGCTCCCTGAAGATCGCCAACAAGCAATACACGTCGGTGAAGAACGACTACGAGATGACGCTGAATGGCGAGTCCACCATCATCCCCTGCGAGGACAGCTGCGATGTTCCGCTGGTGCAGTGCGACTTTGTCTCCATCAGTGACCTGGAGAACAAAGAGAAAGACTCCATCGTTGGTAAGGAGTTTGGGAAGGCTCCAATGAAATCGGAGCATGGATGCGTTTCATAACCATAGCAGGGTATATCCAACTGAAGGAAAGAGAAGCTGTGGCCATCCCTTTCATCTTGTTGTCTCTGTACCTGCTCCAAGAATTTTCTTAATTAATCATTTTCTCTATTCTGCTGAGGCTCTTCATGTCTGCCCCAGGCCGCGTCCTAAACAAAGACCAGCTTCTCATTCATCAGGACTGTACTTGAGACTTCAGGTGTTTATCGTTGCCGTGGGTTTATTACCCAGAATCAGGCTGTGTAAACACTTTCACGGCCAGGCTCCAGGCTCTTTCTGGTTCTTTGTTGTTTTGTTGGAGCAGTATGAGCCATCAAGTATGAGCTTTATTTTACTTTGAATAGTGGTCGGGGTTTTTTTTTAGCAATCCAGGTTTTTGAGAAATTCGGACGCCACGATGGCGACGCTGTAGTGTTTTTATCAAATGTACAGAGATGACGTAAGGAGGGAGCCGAAATGCATCCCTGAAACTCCGAGAGCACCCCCACAGGAGCTGACCTAGGCAGAGGTACATTTTCAAGTGGATTTCCTGCATAATAGAAGTGAGATAATAATAGTAATAACAGCGATGGCGCACAGTCAGATGGATGACAGCAGTGCTGTTGAGAAAATGAGAATCTGCTATCATGGGTGGAATGAAATAATAATCAGGAGTCTACTTGCGATTCCTTTAATGGAGATTGGTTTGTTCTGCTGCTCCACATTTTTCTTGTGCTCAAACTTTTTTTAGTTTTAGGAAAGTTCAAGTGCTTTTACTCACTAAAGCTTGGTTTTAGACTTCCTTTACTTGGCTTTCCTCCCTCTGGGGTCCGTAATGCTGTTGAACAGCCTGAAGGTGTGACGCTGCTGTGCAACGCTTTTGTTACAGACGTGATTGGAGTGTGCAAGAGTGTGGACGAAGCCACCCGCCTCACCACCAAGTCCAACCGAGAGGTGTCCAAGAGGACCCTCCATCTCATGGACATGTCCGGGAAGCTGGTGACGGTCACGCTGTGGGGAGAGGAGGTGAGGGACGTCCGTCACAGGAGGGTTAGCTGCTGTTTTTACCTTTTTAAACATCCGGAGGAAGATGGCGACTACAATTCCTGGCAGGATAAATGAACTGCTGTGCAGCAGTTGATTTTACCTGTGGCTCAGAGGGACTGTGCAGAGTTTGCCACCATTTCTTCCCCCCACTGACAGGGAACACGCTGTTCCCTGTTTATTTATTTGACACAGACTTCTCCAGCGAGACCTGCTGGGGTACACAAGATGTATCATTAGGAAAAAAAAAGAAAAGAATGGCACTCCTGTAAAGAGTTGTTTCTCTGCCTCCAGAGAAAGCTGCTTTTGCTTTTTCATATTTTTCATTTTCATTGTTTTAGCTTGCATTTAAAAAAAAAAAAAATCTTTTTTTTTTTAATTATGTCAATGTTTGATGATGCATACAGGCAGAAAAGTTTGATGGTTCTGGAGAGCCGGTCATAGCCATTAAGGGGGCGAAGCTGTCTGACTTTGGGGGGCGTTCGCTGTCTGCATCCTTCAGCAGCACCCTGATGATCAACCCTGATATCCCAGAAGCCTACAAGCTCAGAGGATGGTGAGTGACCCCGAGGCCCATTTACCCCCTCAGGAAACGCTCACTCCAACAGTCTTATACCCATTTATTTATTTGAAAGAAAATGGTTTCATTCATTGTCCCGGTACCATGTTCTCTAACGGCCCGCCGCTGGAAGGTAGGGTGGAGGATCCAGTAATTATTAATAAATCTGAAGTCCTGTGAAGGCTTAAATATCCAGTTTCCCAAGTCTCAGGAGCTTATGCTTTGATTCTTGTTATCAAGATTAGGTTCCCCCCCTCAGCTGTAATGTGTGGGGGGGACCTCAGCGAAGCATTGCATATAAATGGAAATCACACTTAATCTGTGGAAATGCATTTTTTTTCTCTTGTAATCGCCTTTCCAGAAGAAATGAAACCCAGTCTAATTTGTGCGCGATTATACAGATGGTTGCATTTTCTTTCCTTGTGTGATTCGTTCACATTTTCACGTGTTTTAACTGTTGGTATAGTTCCACAAATAGAGCTGCTGTTCTGTTTGTTAAAACCTCTGATTTGTTGATGCATCTTAGTTTTTTTTGTCCTCAAACTTCCCATCAAGAGGCCCAGTATCTTCGAGCGGCCCTTTTTGATGGAGGCGTTCCGCCGTCAAACAGCTTTGGGGCACCAATCCTTGCCACTTTGTGGAACTGTGGTTTTAATCATTTCCTGCTACAAATGCATTAATTGCATTAGGATTTTCAATCAAGTTAATTCAGGCAAGTTAATTAATCTGGGTGAACGTGTTCATTTTGACAGCTCTACTTTTTACGTTTGTCGAATAATAAAATTCTGCTCTCCAGACAGTGAATACGTCTCGTCAGGTATGTTAACAGTCCAGTCAGCCGTCTGGAACATCAGTTTATAGGGGAGGTTGTGCACTGTGACAGATGATGACTGATAGATGATGCAGCGATCACGTGCGCAGCGATACTGCCGGTGCACCACTCCATAGTGGCAAACTGATTGATTGGTGTTCTGTCTGTCCCACTTAAACAGGTGGCAGGTGGGGTCTGCCCCTCCCTCCCACCTCTCACATGAGAGGAGCCGTCTCTCTTCGAGCTGAGATGAAATCGATTCCGTCCAGTGCATTTCATTTACTTAACTCTGCTTAAGTAGCGAGGGGAGGTCAATAATAGGTTTATTTTGCGACCGCCACTTTCGATAAATCAAGCCGCCCGTATTCGTATGTAGACAGAAGATGATTATTTTTATACTGGGAGCAGTGAAATGTGAGAAGGGCAACTTTTAAATTGTCCTAAACTATGCCTGGAATGAAATATCTCAGCTCAGGCTAGTTTTCAGACTTGTGTGTATTTTTCCACTGTTTTTATTTACTCGATATCCATAAACTTCTGCACATTTCCGCTTCTGCATCCCCACTGTTGAGTATTTTGACAATCACCGCCCGCTCATTTAGCAGGAGGGAGTATTTTCCAGCCGCTTCTCACATGAACAGCCAGAGATAACGATCTTTAAATCACAGCGCCGGTTTATCGCTTGCAGAAGCGCCGGCGCGTGCGACTGCTCTTTAGACAATCGGCTCCTGCTGGTCTGCAGGCGTCCAGTAATGAAGGGTGGGAAGTCACAGATGGAGAAAAGGTCAAACCCAACTCCTTACGCTCGATGGAAGTTACTCAACGTGAGTAACCAAGATGTGATCATTAGGCAGCGTATCGGAAACGTCTCGCGCTGGGTAGAGGACGGAAAGAATAGCCCAGCCTGAGGATGGAGGAAGTTCAGAGCTTCATCACTGGAAAGTTTATTACATAAAGAAAAAAAGGTTTATTACATGTGTTTTGTTGTGCTGGTGATTAGCATAGGTTCCACAATGTTACCATCCATTAATGAGCGTGCTTCAGCCAAAAAATGAAAACGTTCACCAACTGAGTTCAGATTGAGTCTTCAGATGTTGTTTTTATGCAGAAAAAAACCAAAGCTTTTTATTTATTTGTTTAGCCAAACCACAAAGAGTCCCTAGGTGTACAGCCAAGCTGCAGCGTTGTTGTTTTACTCATGCAAGAGCGTCTTAATTTGATTGTGTGTTGGTGCACACCTCTGGGACTTGCTCAAATGAATAGTCTTTCCTTTGTGAGCTGTTGACTCACAACAGAGCAGTGGTGCCGCTCAGCCGTTTCTAGTCAGCTTTAAAGTAAAGAATGCTGCTGTGTGCACTAATTATCCCGAATGTTTGAGCAATCTGGGGTGTTGGTGTGCTGTTAACATACGCACACTACTAAAAATAAAGGTGTGTAAGATGCGTTAGTACGTATGCAGATGCTGTTTTTAGACACGGGTACATTCTCCAGTAATGAATCATACGTCTGTAGATGAATTCTTCTGGTTATCTGGATCTCAAAGTTCAGAACGTGCTTGAAATTAAAGATTAGCTAATGAATATGGCTGAGCTCAATATTTGTTTCTAATTAAGTGAGAGTAGTACAGTGTGGAGTTTTTTGTAATTTAACATGGATGGGCTTGATTTACTGCTGCCTGCCAGTGAATGCTCTGCTAAATAAAGCTCTTCTGTAGACAAGAAGCTGTAGATGTGAAGTATAAAAAAATTAGATGAGCATCTTGGAGGTGGTTGAACTGATGAAAGTCCTCTTTCTTAGTCCAAACCCTCGACTGGAAGCTCCATGTTAAAGCGAGGGTCTCCATAACCCCCCTGATGCTACAGGTGTAACACCTGCACCAGTCTTGTCTGACGCTTCACACCTCTGTGCCACACAGGCGCGCCTGCCAACCTCCACCCGTGTCTTTTCCTGCAGATAGTTGGACTCGCTGAAGGCTTGCTACTCCGAGCCCCGATCTGCCCGCGCTCACTCTCCTGCCATGTCTAATTTGTCATCTTTGTCTCGTTCATCCCATTTTGTATCTGTCTATTGTTCCATTCCAGTTTCCTGTGCCGCCTGTTGTCTGTCATAAATACGACAGCAGTCTAGGTGGCTTCTTTTTTAAGCGTTTTACACCTTTTTCCCCGTACCTGCCAGGCTGGCCGTCCAGAGCAGGCACCAGACTACTGAGCAGGCTGATCATCTTTTTGTTCTTGTCTTAGCTATTACATTTGTCTCTAAGACATTAAAGTAGAGGTTTATTTGATTTTCACTGATTTCACACTTGCCAGACAGTATAAATGTTATCGGAAGAGGCCCTGTTCCAAACGTTGTCTTCCCCACTCTTGTTCGACGGACAGACAGATTGGCTCGCAACGAGCGGTACAAGACGGGGGGCTCTGGGGGCTGAACGGCAGATGTGATAATTACTGGATGATGGGTGTATCACAGCGCTGTCAGCCATCAACTCAATGTGTTTCATCTGTGCATCTACAAACACCAGACAGCTTAAATGATCTCACCGTGGTCCCCCCGTTTGAGGCTGCGTCAACAACACGACTACATGTCACATAAACCGAGGGTTGGCTGGCGTTTTTTTTTTTTTTTAGTGTTATCAGATCTTCTCAATCTTTTCAAGAATATGTCGATAATAAATAACAGACCCTGTGATTGTTGTTGACGGACGTTTCTTTTGCCGAGAGCCACGCTCAGATTTGTCCTCCTGTGGTTTTAGTGCAGGTGCTCACAGACATCGTGATGAATCGCTCACGTTTGTGAGTCGACGTGGGAAATTGGCAGCCATGCCTGGCGGCCGCCACGCTAGGCTGTTAATGGGGGGCTCTTTTCAATTAGTCATGCCTTCAGGAGAGAGACGAGCTCCTGCTGTACATTTCCAAGCTGACCTCCACGTTATTAGCCGCTCTGCCTGTTGGCCAGGAAGCAATTAAAGTCCGCTGATCTCTCTGACCAGTTAGGTTTTTCTCATTGTAAAAAAAAAAAAAACACCTGTTTCCGGGAGTCCTGGAGAACAGAATGTTTTCTGTTAGTGTGCACATGGTTAAATTCTCTTCTTTTCTTGTATATCTGCTGCTGTGGTTGGTTGGTGGGCTGATGCTGGCTTTCCTTCACACAGGTATGACAAGGAGGGTCATTCCATGGAGGGACAGTCTTTGACGGAGATGAGAACCGGCGGCGGAGGAGGCGGAAACACCAACTGGAAGACACTAAGCGACGTTAAAACGGAGCATTTGGGCCACGGAGAGAAGGTACACACACTCCACAGATGCACACTGTGGATTCACTGCTACATCAGGATACTCCTTTGAACACATCGAAGGCCGAACTGAAAGGCTGGTGTTGAATTCCAAGCAGCCATTGTGACATTGCTCACGGACAGAAAACACATTTCTCCGAGGTAACTTCCTTCGCAGCTCTGCCTCTGCTGGCTTCTAAGGTGTGTGACGATGAGACGTCTTTATCAATGAAAACCACCGCACCTGCGAAGAATTCATTATTTAGGCCACCAAAAGGCCCTGAATGGAATTTGGATAACCTAATTTATGCGTTCACTCCTCTCAGAGCAGCACTAATACTCCTCATTAGTGCTGTCTCTGTTGCGCAGGTGGAAGGAGGTTAGCCCTCTGCTACAGAGGCTCTTGCTGTTTGTCACCGTAGCGTTTGATGCAGGCCGGTTCTGACAACAGAGCCGAGCTGAGGCCGTCCTCTGCCCCCGCAGAGAAATCTCCTACCCGGGGGCACAGGGTTCAGGCCTCGCAGGGCGCCTCCCTCGCAGCCTGTGTCTGTGCTAATTAATTTCATCTGTCAAAAAGTCTTTGTGTCATAATCTCGTGTTTTTCCTGGGCATCGCCTGCCCACCGGTGGCTGTTCTGCGCTGTGCTGATTGACACTTGACTCGCGAAGGCGTACAAAGGGCACGAGGGGAGGTTTGCGTCCCTTCACTATCGTATGCTGATGAGAAACGAGCTCCTTTCGTTAGTCGGACCGGTCTGAGAAAACAGCGGAGATTGAAGTCTGGGTTCTTTAAGGTCGGATAGATGTGTTGGGGGGAGAAAAGGAACCTGAAGAAGCAGCAGCTCGTTTGGTTAGAATAGAGGGATTTATTCTCCTCGTTGATCTTCTGGCCTCTGAGCTTTATTTCTAACTGAGAAATCAGTTTATCATTTTTAGGAGTTAATTGGGATCGAACCACTCTTTAGTTAGAGGAAGAAAGGAAACTTTGATTCTCGGAGTTTCTCTTCAAGGAAAGTCCTTTAGTGGCAGTTCAGCTCATTCAGAAAGAAATTCGACAATTTTCCAGCATCCTTAAGAAACGATTACATGTGTTCAGCACAACTGCAGTCTTGTCGAGGTGGTTGGTGATTGGTCGTTGCCCCGCTCGCTGACCCTGAACATGCACCTTTAGATCTAATGGAAGCGCGCAGGGCTCGTGGTTAGCTCTGATCGTCAGTGCACATCCACACCAAAGTTTGCGCAGAGTTAGCCGGAGTCGCTTGTTCAGGTGACTTTTGTGCTGAATCTTTCCTGAACGCTGTTTTTCCATGCGTTCCTAAAGTTGTTTTTCTTTTTTTTGAGAGGTTTTGTCTCCTATCTCCTCTGTAGGCCGACTACTACACCTGCATCGCAACTATCGTCTACCTGCGCAAGGAGAACTGCCTTTACCAGGCCTGTCCCAGCCAGGACTGCAACAAAAAAGTGGTCGACCAACAGAACGGAATGTTCCGCTGCGAGAAGTGCGACAGAGAGTTTCCCAACTTCAAGTACCGCCTTATCCTCTCTGTAAGAGACTCATTTCTCTGTTTCTTACTCCCCACAGTGCAACAAGCACGCTAGCACAAAGAGTTCTGTACGTGTTCCTGGAGTTAAAGCACAAGTGACTTCATATATTTAAACATTTTTGTAGCAATGAGAACTCTTGCTGTTATGTTGCGAAATACGCAACACTTAGAAGCTTTTATTTTGGTATTGAGCGTTTAACTCAAACTCGTTTACAAGAAGGCATCTAAATAATCAGCTTTTGTTTTTCAGTTAACATCCCGTTATTCAAAAGCTGCAATGTAAGCGGCAAATTTGTTAATTTGTATGTATCAGAAGTGCGCCGTGACTGCGTGACTTCCCAGACTTGTCAGCAGGATATAGATTAATTAGGGGATGTAACGATTTCTACATCCCCTAGACAAGCCGAGGTCCCACACAACGCTGAGCCCGAACCGCCGTCAAAGCTCAGACAACATTTAAACTGGAGCTTATTGATCTGGACTCGTGCAGGCACACGTGCATCTCTTTCCTGAACCTTCCTTTCTTTCTTTCTTTTTCTCTCTCTCTCCAACAGGCCAACATTGCAGATTACGGGGACAACCAGTGGGTGACTTGCTTCCAGGAGAGCGCGGAGGCGATCCTGGGCCAGAACGCAGCTTACCTGGGGCAGCTCAAAGAGTCGGTGAGGCTCGTCTTCCTGAATGGAATGCTGGCCAGGAGCCCTCGCTGCTCAGTCTGCACTCCTGCGCAATATGGAATATCTAGAAAGCCGCGCGTCTATTTTTTTTTTTTTTTTTTAATCACAATAACATGTTGGATAATTGAGAAATCTCTGAACAAATGCTTTTAAATTTCAGAACGAAGCTGCCTTCGATGAAGTTTTCCAACAGGCCAACTTCAACTCCTTTATATTCCGCAGCAGAGTGAAGCTGGAAACTTATAATGTAAGTGAAATCTGTCTGATAAACTGACCGTGGGTGCAGTTTTACTGTATTATATTGGCCGTAACGCTTCAGTAAAACAGAATAAAATGCCTATGTCGAAGCTGGAAGGCAGAGAAGCGGTGCAGGTACGGCGTGTGAAACCTCCTTTGTGGTTCTCACTTCTCAGTTCTTCCGTTCATTAACTGACTGACTGACGGGACGGTCTTCAAAGAAAAAAGGCTTTCAGTTATTGCGAGAGTGTTTATTTTTAGAGTCTTTGTGAAGGACGCGCACAGATTAGCTGCGGTCACTGTTTCCTGTAGGCCAAACAAATAGAGGGTTGTTCTGTGGGGTAGTGCATCAAAGAATTGATTGGGCAGGGGCTCTGAGCAGGAAGTCTGGAGCCGAGCCAGGGGCAGCGTCCGCCTTCAGCCCACAGAAGAGGCCACTGTCTCTGGCACATTTATCCCAGCATCCCAACTGCTGATGGCACCGTCACAAGCATTGGCTGCTGCTTCTAAACCTTTTTCTTCATCACCCGAGACACCTGCAACGCCCTCTTTTAGTTCTACTGGTGCCACAAGTTCACAGTTGTTCCCCACATTTCATGTGCTCAAGGTGGAACGGGTCCTTGATTATATACATACATTTCGAGAGATTTTTAATTTAAAGGTTTTACAAAAATCTTCCTTCCATTCAGATTCCAGTCATGACCAAGCAAGTCTAGATTGAGATGCACCAGTAATTCCACATTACAAAATCTATCTATATATATATGTATATATAAGCCAAACCACAGTTTGTCCACTTATTTTTGTTCCCCTGGCAACCACAGTGTAATGAGCATCAAACATTCCAAGCATGAATGCCACTGTTGTTCAGAAATGGTGTTTACATTGTGTGTATTACATCAGAACAAAGGCTGATTAACATTTCATTCATTAATTCTTCCACCTGCTTCATTCTCTCACGTCTCACAATGACAACAACATTGCAGTTGGGCATTTAGATAAAGATTTCACTTCAAAACTAAGAAAATGTAGAATATTATTGGAACCACTTTGACAAAATGCCAAAAAATATTTTAATCTTTGACTTTCCCTTCAGATCAATGCGCACACACACACACACACACACACACACACACACACGCGCGCGCGCGCGCCATCCCTCCACTTCAGTGTATCTGCCGTGAGTAGTTTGTTTTTACGTTCCCCAAAACAGCAGAAAAGGTCACGTTTTGGCGTCCATAACGGCAGCAGTGTGGAGGAGGCTTGGAGCTATCGATCTGTTTTCTTGTTTGCAAATCCTCGCTTTTACAAGGTACTTCTCCCATGATTTCTGCTGAATTGTCCTGCGTCCTAACGGCGCTGTCCTGACGGTAGTGGAGTTAACGTGGAAGAATGTTGGAATCGTCCACCAGTGCCGGCAGTGGGAGTCTTTCTGATTGATTTCGCCTGCACAGTAATTTCACAGCGCTGGCGGCTCATCGTTGCGTCTTCATCCCAGAATATCTTCAGAAACACCAGGGTGTCTTTCTGAATCTGATGACTGAGGCAATTTCTTTTCTCCCAGTCGATCTTCAGCGTGAACTTGAGTGAAATGTTGAGAATAATAGTCCTGGTAGAAACGACCTTCCCCATCTAGACAGCCGGGGAGGTAATTATGGCGTAAAGCCACCGCGTGCACGATTGGAGGGGATGTGTGTGTTGGCACGAGCAGTAAAGTTTGTTTCCTTTTTGTCAGACTTGAGGTGTCGTCTGTTCGCTTGATGCTAGTTTCAGGCTAACGGCCATGTTGTGTTTGGTTTGTTGTACAGGATGAGTCCCGGATCAAGGCCACAGTGATGGAGGTGAAGCCGGTCGACCATAAAGACTACAGCAAGAGGCTGATCATGAACATAAGGAAACTGGCTGCCCAGTAAACATCTGAGATCTCCTGCTTTTCTTTTTTTTTCCCTTTCTGTACAGCAAACATACAACTCTTAATGTAAAGAGTAAAGAGTTGGTTCTAAATTAGCTGTTTTCTTCTTTCCTGTGTTTGTCTTTTCACCTCTTTGCTGAGACTTTACATTGGGTGAATGTGATGTTTTCCTTTAAGCCGTCTTTATTTTGTGAAGCAGCGTGGGTCAGTTGCGTGTGCAAACACACACATCACCGTCTTCAGTCCTGAGTTGTTCCTGTATGTACTCCGTGCTGTGAGGGGGTGGCAGCCACTTCAGGCAGAGACCAACACAACTGAGCACTCTTTCTTTGACGTGCACTCAGAATGGCTGGAATGTACCTGCGCACACCTGATAACAGTTTACTCTCCCACTCCACCTGCTTCCTCACATCCTTGCAGGGTATACGCGTTCAACATACCCCAGATAACAAATGTGCATTTATTTAAGGTGTTTAATGCGGTTACTGTTTGTTCTGTAGTTGATTTTTTCCCCTAAAAATAAAGATACTAGCAGTGAAACCTGACGATTTCAGAGTAATTGTGTATGTCTGTGTGCGTCCGTCCTAGTTCTTCCCTTCATGCATGTTGGGGCTAGCCCCACCCCTCCATCACTGCACCTGTCACCAGGCTTTGCTTCTCAAACTGGATCATTAAGACCCGAGAACACGTCTCTGTCTAAACACAAATTTCTAGGAATGTTTATACAAGATTTGGTGAAATTGTGTATATGGTTAATGTGGGGCGTCTTTATTTTCCTGCTAAGGCAGTCGGTGTGCAAGAAAAGTGGACTTGAAGCCGCTATTGGTCCCATTAAATGATGTATTTTATTTTGTTTGTGGCACAAACACAGGCATAGTTTGGCATTAATCTCCTATATTTTCTACACGAGGCGTCTGTTACAGTGTGGCAGATGTTTCAATTCGAGGCAGATTTTGTCATTGTCTGCAAGGTTTTCCGTTCATTTCTACGGGAATGAAACGTGAGGCTTCTGCGCGTTCCTGCCTCACACTCCAGGTCACCAATAACTGCAGAAGAGCTTGATGGCTCCTGGTGGGTATTTATCCATCAGAGCTGAAATATTTGATCCTATGCACGCGGCGCTACTGAGGAAACAAAATGGTTGTTTCTGCCAAAAAAAAAAATGCAGCCGTCTCCCCCCCAGGAGGCAGAGCCGGAGTTATTTTCTACTCTCATTTACACCCGCAATAAGCTTTTATTTGAAGTGGGGAAACTATTTCTCAGGCCTCCATTTGAATTCTTAATTTAATTCTCACGCTGTTGCAATGCTGATTATCCCGATCCGGCTAGCAGAATTAATTTTCTTTTATGGTTCAGGTGTATTAGCATTTGATGTGTTTGTTAGCAGCATGTAAGTGATGTTCCCAATGTTGACTGAAACCGGGGGGGAAACGTGTTTATTCCCCGTCCTGACAGCATGTTGAATATTTCAACTAATGAATGCACTTCGCTGCAATCAAAATTCCAGCATAAACATAACCGGTCACTTGGAAAGCACGAAACAGAATTAAGTCAAATTCCTGCACCATTATGCTAACACTGCTGTGTTATAAAGAGACGCTGAGCTGAAGGTCATTGTTTATTGTTTTTTTTTTTTTTTTTTTTTGGGGGGGGCATTTCTCCTTCACATTAATACAAATATGGCGTTTTATTCAAATTGCAATGGTGAGACGTAAATTAAAGCAGCTGTGTTTAAATAAGTGTTAATCTTAAATGCCGGCAGCTGCTCTTTTCAGGGTTTGATACTTCTCATATTCTACTTCTTAATTGACTGACGGTGTTGCAGGCTTTAAGATTCCTGTGTCGTTTAAAAGCCATCACCTGGAGGAGAGCTGGAGCCATGTTTTGTTTTTTTTTTTTAAGTAGGTGATCTGATTACTGCGGCCATAAAAGCCTGTTGCTAAAGGGAAATTAATCTCACCTCTTAAGGGTAAAAAATAGCTCAATAAGCTTGCTGAGTTTGCTGAGATGAATTTGAATGGTGTCTGCAATTATGTAACTGGAGCAATTAAACGTGGTTTTGGAAGCCCATCTTCTGTATAGTCGGATAAAAAGCTAACTGACAGCATTCTATTTTACGCACATCACGGAGTTGTTAGTCTCCAGTCTCTGCTGCGGCCTCGCCCAGACTGCTGGTTCTCGCTGTCATTGCTGTTGTCTGTGTTCTTTGGACCTCCAGAGACAAAACCTGGAAAAGAAACAGCCTAATACCATACAGACAAATGGGCAGCAGGACCCCCCTGAAACGCTGCTGTATTTAAGATTTACGGTTACTTCTGCTCCTATTGTCCTATGTCTATTTGCTTATCACACATGGGTTAGGCTTAGGGTTGGGGGACAGCGGAATCTTTGACCAAACACCCCTGATGATGATTGTGGAGAATCTTCTCTTATCTTAGCTGACCTCAGAACTGTTGGCGCTGCTAGGGACAGTTTGCCAGGGACAGTAACAGTTTGGGTGTTTTCCAAACTTGCTTATTCCCTTGGTCAAACACACATATATATATGTGTGTGTGTGTGTATGTATGTATTTATATGTGTGTGTGTATATATGTATGTCCAACGACTTTTGGTTCGACTTTGGTTTTGGCTTTACAAAGAATAGATTTTAACAAAAGTGCACTGAAAGCTGGCAGGTATAAGTCTGAGGGAGTCATTACATAAAGATAAAGTAACATCTTTATGTAGTAATTCCTGTCAAAAGGCAGAGCAGATACAAATGTTGCTTGTTTCCGTATCCTGTTTCCACTTTAATTGTTTTTTTTGGCATAGGTAAAGTTCTGTTTTCCAGTAGATTATGAGAATTTGTGTCCCCTGTGGAAAATCGTTTTAATTTCTTTTTTCGCGTGCGTTTTGTTCCTCCATAAAAAGTATTTTCAAGTACAGGTACAGATACTTCTTATACTTACATAAGTGTGACTGAAAGTCACTCCACATGCTGGCTTGCGGTCCAGGCGGCTGCTCCGTATCTTCTGCGGGCAGATTGTTTGGCTGTTGGACCCGAGTTGGCGTGGCTGCGTCAGGTAGAGGGTCCAAGCAGCTGTGATCGTCTGCTGGGGTCTGTTCTGTGGCGTTAAAACTGATTCCTCACTCCTCGTCTATTCCTCGTCTATTTGCAGCAGCAGCATGAATGCAGGTTTGTGCCATAACGCAGGCTTTTTTTTTTTTTTTTTTTCTTCAGGACTTGAAGCCTCACCGCAGGGATGTTTTTAGAAGGTGCTGGCATAATACTTTCTCAGATACTCATTACACTGAAGGAGGTGGGAAAAAAGAGACATCAAAGGTTCAGCGCGTTACTGGAATTACCATTCCTGATGTGGCTCCCAATATCAAAATAACTTTGAAGTTCCGTGTTGCTCTTTTGTAAGCCCCACAAAGGCGCCGGCGGCCCCGGGCTTTGAGGTCCGCTGGTCTTGGTTCTGCATGTACAGGTGACCTTGCTCCGGCTTCCCTTTAATTGGCTGACCCGACGCTTTGAATAAGGGCCGCTCGTCAGTGAGCACGGCGCTGTGGCGTCATTTCTGAGTTCGCTCCTGTGTCAAGATAACAAGTAATTAGACAGTGGAAGGAGACGTGGTCAGAGCCCATCACCATCCTGAGAAGTCTAATGTTGGTCAACCCCCACCTGCTCCCTCCTTCGCCTCCTTATGAAAGCATTTCCTGCCATGGTTGCATTTTTCCACTGCGCTCCTGTTTCTGGCCTCGCTGCAGACACTTTCCCTGCCCTCCCTGGTGCATTTGTTGTGGTAATAATTTGGACTGTCTTCCTTTCTCGCTCTGTTCTAACTTTGCTTTTCAGGCAGCTCTCCCCTCAGACACGAGCACGCAACAACACGCTGCGTTTGTTTGCATTCCTGCCTGCGTGCCTCCGGGGCACCACAGCTCGGAAAAGCCACTCGCACACATTCCAGGCATTCCATCCTTTTCTCTTCTGTCGACACTCCACCAGGTTTCTAAATTTATAGTGCTCGTTTGTGCCCGATTCACTTTTTTCCTCCTTTATGTTGGTGTTCGGCGACTGCCTGCACAGAATCTCCTGATGGCTTTGGGAGTCCAAACTCATGCGTTCAAACAGGGTTTTTTGGTATTTATTCCAAGGTCATTCCTGAAAAAAATAATTTTGCCCTCTGGGAGGGTGAGCGTCAGTCTTTCAGCCTGTGGCCCTGCAGTGATGCATCATGGTCCCGTCCTGTTGATGTTCTGGGTGGCTTTTTTTTTTTTTTCTGTACAGTTGTGTATTTACACAAATCCTCTCGAGCCCCTTCTGCTGGTGAAGTGAAAAGCAACTGGCTTATTTACTTACTGTCGCTGGAGCTGACTCCTATTTCTGGAATAAGATGAGAAAAAAACAAAAAAGTCATGGAGAGTTGCTGTGTTGTCTCAGGAGCTGACAGAGCGCCTGCACAGGCAGCTCTGCAGAGACTCAGCTGGAGATGATGCTGTGGAGCGGCGGCTGTGTTCAGCCCTGCCCCTGCAGAGAAGAAAAACATCGGTAGAATAAGGCTGAAGTGAAATGTAAAATAAAGCTACTCCATTCTTAAACAATTCTCACTGTGCACATTTGACTGCTAATTTTCTCGCTTTAAAACGCTCCCTTAAATGTTTCCTTTGTGGCTTTGCTGTAAAACTCTGCACCGCGTTCTGCTGATAGTAAAAATTACAGTCAAATGGAACTCATAAATGCAAACACATAGATTAAAAAAAAACTTGAAAGTAAGATTTTGCACCACCTGAAGGCGCTTTAGGCTCCGTGTGTCAACATGGGAGATCAGTAAGATTTCCGACACAATGAGGAAGTCTTGGCGCTGCTGGCTGGCCGGTGGGATCCTTTCAATCAGCGACAGGAGCAGGAGCCCCTGACAGGAAAGAAAGTCACGTCTGAGTCTCAGAAACCTACTTAAAGCCCTACAGGAAGAAGCCAGAGAGTGAAACAATGTGAGACGGGGCCTGATTTGCAGGCTGAGAGAAGCGGTGAGGTCAGAGTCGCGATCCCTTCCGTCACGGCCATCTGTCCTGGAATTGACAGCATCACCTGCCGTGTTCAACCTCGAGTTACCGATAAAGAAATGAGTCCTGGATGTGTTGATGCAGGAGCAGGGATCAATCACCGGGGATACTGGCAGATTGTTTATTGTGTTATGAATAAACAATGTAATCCCAGATCTTATGTTAGGAAGTAATCAGATGAGCACGATCTCATGTCAGCATCCAAATGTCACTTAAAGCGTGAGGAGGCACCAGACAACAGACTTTTACAATCCATCCAACCATCCATCCATCCATCCATCCATCCATCCATCCTCCGTTACTCTTCCTTCTCTTCAGGGTCACAGGGGTGCTGGGGAGTTCTTTAAGACTTTCTTTCGGCAGGTTCTGGGTTAGAGGCCGGTCAGGTCTAAAATCAGCCACAGGACACACACATGAGCGCACCATGCATTGTGTGTGTGTGTGTTTTTGGACTGTGGGAGGAGACCAGAGTATCCATATTACATCAGGGCTCTGTTGGTGGCCCTCTGAGGTTGTTTCTGGGTCAGATGTGGCCCGCAGGCAGCGTATACATATTGTATATTGTAGATGAAGAAAAGAATATTAATTGATGTTTGGATTTGCCGCATGTGCCTTGAGGATGAGTCACAGATGCAGTGGCAGCATTTGAGCAAACACAGGTCTGTAAATGAACCAGCAGAAGCAACGTTAGGGTGTGTGTATGTGTGTGTGTGTTTAAATTCTGCTGTCAGTTTGTTTAAACAGAATTATTTTATTTATGTCTTCATTTCGTAATTTGACTATAAAAAAGGAGATCCTGCACCTGCAAAGGTTGGAAGGACAGTGCAGACAAGACAAGAGTATTTTTATTGCCAAAAGAGGAAATGTTAGCACAGTTTATTCCGAGGGTGAATTTTACGACGTGCCATTCCAGGGCACAAACCTCTGGTTGACAGATCATAATTGTGCCGTTCTGTTGATAACAGCGGGACGAGAACACTCCGGTAGCAGGATAAATGACTGTCCTACGACTCTACAATACTGACACATCATCCACCTGCCTCATTTAGAATGGCGGCCTTTCGAGCCACCATCAGTCTTGAGGGACATCCAGCTGGAGGGAGCTGGCGGCGACTGGATCCGACAATATTTTGTGACTTATTTGCAGGTTCAGTCGAGCGCTGCTGATAACATCGATGAGCACCAAATTGCTTTAACGGCTGATGGTTCAGGAGCCTGCTGTGACGTCAGACCAAGCAGTGATGCTAACAGACCAAATCTGATTTAAACATCTTCTGTTGCGCCTTTTTAAAACATCATCTCTTATTTTCCTTGCAGATTTGTTTAGACGCGCGTCTGTTAACCTTGATGAATTTATACCTCACACTGGCCATTACCCACCTTATTTATCACTGAAACACGGCAGCGGTGAGCATTATAAATAAGCTTTATACAAACAAGAGAACTGCTGAATAATTATCCTCAGGTATTAACGCTGCCTGAGCATAAAAGGAATGAAACCTGTCGAGCAGTCGCTGCTAATAAATAGGCTGCGTGGCTCAACGACAGCGGAAAGCAAATTTATTTTTCACCCGGCGTAAATGCATCTGCAAATGCATCTGTGACAATAGATATCACTGTTGAATCGACGCGCCTGAATCGCCACACATGTCACATTTGTCATTAGTCTGGAAGACAACTTGATTTTAAAGGGTGCTGCGAAGCCGAACTTAAGAAAAAGCAAGCTGCGTTCAAGGTAGCCCATGTTGGGGAGGGGGTATGTGTGCCAAAAAAGCACTCTGCTTGCATAACTCTGCTTTTGTGCCCACCCGTCTGCACTTGGACTGCATATACCAGCAAACAGAGCCAGGCTGGATGAGAGACAATAGAGACAGATGGAGCAAACAGGATGACAACTCAATCAGAGTCCCTGAGTTATTGATTCAGCTGAAATTGATTATGACTCGAAAATGATTTGCAGTCAGAAGAAATGTACGGATTCACGACCAGACCTTATTTCATAAAGTTACTGAGACAGATTAAAGCTGGCAAAGCACCTGCAGGATACTGCGTGGATATCATCTCTGCTCACATCTTCCGTCCGAGAGCTTTAAATCCACACGTGATTGATTTGTAGCTGTAATTTTCTTGTATGTGTGAATGTAAGTGTGAATGTCGGTTTGTCCATGACTGAGATCTGTGATAATCTGGAAACCAGCCTGGTGTCAGCTGGGATTGGCTCCAATGCTCTGTGACAGGGAAAGGATAAGCTGCAGCGGCAGATAACGGCTGAATGACTGTAATGATTTTAAATGAACTTGTCTTGTTTTCGCCAGTGAGGATTTGGATTATTCACCTGACAAAATTACACAACAGCTTTCACTCAATTAACTTTTGGATGAAGCGGGATTGTTTGCCTTAAAAAAAGGCAACTGCATCAGACGTTTCCTTCTTCCTTCTCTGGGAATGGAACGGTAAACATGTTTTTGTTTGGGTTTTTTAAATTCAATTTCCTCTTTGCTTCAGTGAGGAAAGAACTTAATCCTCATCTTTTTGATGTCAAGAGACCACGAATTAAGTAGAGGAGACACATCAGTGGTGTTTCTGTGATAGACTGGCTCTCATAAGCTCTCTACTTCCTGTTTACACACACAGGATGCAGTTCTTGCCACGGACCATAATGCAATTCACTGCACCATTACCATTTTTTGGTATTTATCCATGTCACATCAGCCAGAGGGCTGAACGTCCCACTGGGATTAGCATCATGATTAGCACATATTAGCCTCTCTTGACCCCACTCGTCCTAAACGGGGCACATTTGTTATTGTGAGTGGCAGAGTTGAAACCTCTCCCCCCTCGGTGGGGGGGCACCTGTCATGATGAATTTATGTATTTCGTGCTGCATGCTGACAAAGACTTAGTGTTGTGTCAGAATACGGCGAGACTTTTGACCCATTCTCTGTCAGTGCGGCGCTGAGTCAGGCTGGGAAGTGTCCCCTCGTGTCTCTGTGGTGTTTCATTTGGGTGTGCTGATGTATGAACTCTGCAGGACAGACTGTGTGCCGTACATTTTCCCTCCTTCATCTGATTACTGCTATTATTCTATTTCCTTAACCTCATTATATTGGATTTTGTTTTTGCATGAATGGCATTTAGAGCATCTCTTAGTGTCTTTGACATTCATTAAGCTCCTAACTGCAACCTGAACATCATTCAGATGCTGTACGTCCTCAAACAACAACAACCCTGACAACTTCTGACAAACGGCAGTGAAATTATTAAGTGATAAAAGCGGTAGCGCTACAGAGAAAGAGCAAATACGTGTTTTATTAACTCTCCCTGGGAACTCCTCCGTGTTTACTGCATCCCCCTGCGAGATCTAACTAGGTCTGATGATATTGTAATTTAACAGATACTAATGATTTTAATTAATGGGGATAATACGTGCCGATAATGAATGAAAATGCACCAGCAACGTCCTTCTCATGCAGACTGGATTATTGCTTTTGAAGCTGTTGTATAAATGCCGACTGTGATTCATATTTCATTTAAATTCAAAATGTACGAATCTTATTTCAAACCATTCCCAGTATTTTGATTATATCACCTTCATCAGCTTATCTTACTTTAAAATCTGTTCAAAGAATATGAATAGGAAAATAATTGCGTTTCATGCGTCCTCGTGTTCCGAGGAGAAAAACAGTCAGTCGTGGCTTGAGGTCCTGTTTTAGTAATACATGGCTGTCTATCTGAGCTTTGTCTCCATGAGAGAGCAGGTGCTGTAAAATAAATGTTGAGTTATGTCAGGAGCGTGTGTATAAGCTGATCAAAGGATTTGAGGGAGCTCGCTGGACTGTGTGTGTGTGTGTGTGTGTGTGTGTGTGTGTGTGTGTGTGTGCAGAACCAACACTTGTCTGTAAATGTCAGCTTTCCTACTCTCACCATAAATTAAAGACATCGCCTCACTTCCCGCGTGTCCTTGTGGGGAATGTCAGCGTGTGTGTGTTTGTGTGGGTGTTTGTGTGTGTGTGTGTGTGTGTGTGTGTGTGTGAGCCTGTTTGATCTGACGAGCTTGTGCTGAACTGACTGTGATGCAGGAGGACAGAAGGAAAGCTGGACAGGAAGGAGAGGTGGTGTAGGTCAATGTTGGGAATAGCTTCAATAATGACTGAAAAGCCTGAACATTAAAAAAAGGGATGCGACAGAGATGCCAGAGTATCATCCTGTCAGGTCTAAGATGGCGTCTGACCAAGCTTCATCAGAGTCGCAACTTTGTGAAGAGCTGTTTCACTCCAGCCCGGTACGAAGTTCTGCAGCTGTAATAATTCCGTGTTTTTTTTTTTTTTAAGATTTCAACTGTTGGACCCAGAACTGTTTGTCGGATCAAGGCGGGCTGCACCAAAGCTGGTTTTATAGGCGTATCTCTGCAGAGTGAGATGAGAGCCATCCCCCTCTCGCTGGTTTAACATCTTATTTTTAGAGGCGCAGAGAGAACAACGCGCTCCCCTGTGTTTCCAGTGACACTCCCAGTGCTGCCACTATTTCCTGTCAGTGGAATGGGAACGTGATGCTAGATTCTTCTTGATTCGTCGGCGCAAACCCTGAGGGAAAAGAGCATCGCTGGGTGTGCCCCCTACCCACCTACCATTTTTCCCCAGAAGCTGACAAGCAATTCTTTGCCAATAAACTAAAAAAAAAGGAAAAATATATCTGTTCCTTTCATTTGTTTTGTGCACTTTTTATCTGTCCAACTATCTTCTCATTGATCACACTTTTCACTGAGACTCATCTCTCATTTATATTCAGTTTAATTTCCTTTTAAACCACATGCTTTCAGGAAAAATAAATAAATAAATAAAGATAATGCGTCACTCCAACAACTTTCCAAGACATATTTTTAATTACTCTGAGATTAGTGCAGCGTCTGTCGCAATAACACTAAATAAGTGAAGATATATATATATATATTAAAAAAATAGAAATAACTCGTGTGTGAATGTGCAAAGCCTGAACAATATGACTTCATCCAGCATAAACACTGGCCAACAAAAGAACATGAATAAAGGATGAACTGATGAATAAATCCTTTTGTAAATGTCATGAATATGTTATTTTATCCCCCCCAAAAATCGTGTTTATCATCACAGCGTCTGCGTCGGGATAAACGCGGACAGATTCTGTTTATGACTCGCCAGCTGCGGCTGTGGGCCTTTCTGCTCCGGATTGATGCTCCTCACATTATATAATGAGCAGAAGGAACCTCATATTGTTTCTGCGCATATCTACGGTGTCGCAGTACGGGCTGGTGCTCATATCTGCACCTGTAACCTGACAGGAAGTGTCCTAATGTCAGCCATGTCCCACCTGAACATGACAGAGCTGCGTGTTTTAATACGTTGGTCATATGTTTCCTGTTAAGCAGGGGTGGCTAATTGCTTTTCCTTAACTTTGGCATTGCAGATCTGTAGGATTGTTGTCTCATGTGTAGCCCAGACCTGATTGATCTGTGGTCAGGCCCTTTCAGGGGATCTGGATAGAATCCTCTCATCCTCTCTCCTCAGGATGATGTGCAACTATCATACACATCAACAGGAAAGAACTTTTTTTTTTTTTAATCTAGATTTTTACACATCTGTGACTTGATGGAGCTGTTTTTTTAATGACACCCGGCTAGAAGTGTGAGGTGTCCCTCCGTTTGCTACTGGCAGCCAAGTTTCAGTTGCCTTGTGAAATAAAGGTGAGGAGGACTTCGGTGTGGCTTTGACTCACCTCATCGGTAGCACCTTTGCCGGCTTCCAGCCTCAGATTTTTCCAACTTGGTCCCACCAGCCTCAGTAGGTTATTTCTTGCTCAGCGCAGCTCTTCTATGCGGTGTGATTCAGTTCTCCTGTCTTCTGGCTACATCCTCTGAGTTCACCAGAGCTGATTGTTCCGTAAGAACACGTACGTGTGTAGGTGGGAGCGTCACGTGTTCCTCTCAGAGACGAGAGAGGGCGAGGAACATCGCATGGAGACAATATGTTTTCCCAACTGTGTGTTTTGTGTTTGTTTTGCATATAAAAGTATATTTATAGCATATATCTGCCGTACGTGTAAGTGTGGGAGTGTGTTTGCCAGAACTCGGCCTCAGGGCCCGCCGCCGCGAAGCGAGGGAGACGGCCTTGAACTCGGCCTCGCTCGCCCTGCAGCTAGAAGAAGCATCAAATGCGCGCTTGCGCCAGAGCGACCGAGGAGCAACAGAGTCGGCGCCTTTTAGGAACTGTTGATGCTGATCTACTAGAGGTTATTTGAAAGGTTCTCTGTGATATTTATTTAGTGCTGATGTTCTACTGCTGTGATCTCTGAAACAGCTCCCGTGCGAACAAGCATCCTGGCACTGGAACGTTCACAGAATGCAACGTGATAATTGAACGCTGCCGGCCAAGAGATCAAGCCCATCAGCCGCCACATGGCGTCCTTTATTGCATTTCAAACAACGCCGGGCCAGGGCTCAGGGGAGCGTCCCGTGTGCCAGAAGTCTGTTATTTCTCTGTACTCACTGTAGACAGAAATTATCTCTAAGTGCAGAAAAGAACCATCTGAGAGGCTCTTTCGCTGATCCGCCTGAAGGTGCGTCAGCGTTTTTTATTCTCTTTGTGCCAGAGAGCCACTTTGTCAGTGAAGAGAGAGTCAGTCAAATTAAAGATCCAAAGTTATCTGACAGAGAATCGAGATCTGCTCTTTGGTGGCTCGGGGGGAAAAACCCCTAGCCATTAAAAAGGCCATCACTGCTAAAAGGGAGTTTGTTTTCAGGAATTATGATCTCATATTGTCCCAGAAAGAATATATTCCTCCGCTGGTAAGAAAAATGTAACAATAGTTCATGTTATTTTTGTTTTCGGAGAAGTTCCCTAGAAAGAAAAGCTGCCGTGGAGAGGAATTTCCCCTCTCACTGATCTGTCAGAAGAGATTAATTATGTGCGTGCGTGTGTGTGTGGTCAGGAGTGCTGTGTGTGTTGTTAGCCTCTTGACTGGAGCGCGTACCCTCCGGGTGGACGGGTTCCATGGCTGTTTCATGCTCAGAGATGACTTTGCCGCTCATTAGGCCACCTCGATTGATCGCCTTCATTAATTGGCATTGATCAGAACAAAGAGAACCAGAGTTTCAAAAGCAAAAAGAAAGCAAAACAAAAGCGTGCGGCAACATTTACACTTCATACAAACCCGCAGGCCTGAACTTGTGACACGCTGTTCAGATTCTAAGCTCATGTATAACTGAAATGAAGTTTTATTTTTAAGGTAAGCTGAAGGTTAGCTTGGGTTCGCTGGCAGTAATCATGCCAGGCCACTCGTTTTTTGAAGGTAAAGCATTCAGAGGTGAAATGGTTTACGTTCACAGCCATGGTGACATGACGTCCTCGGATCTGATACAACTGCATTATCCTGGACTTCTGGAAAACCTGTGGGATTTTCAGACTTTTTTTTTTTTTACACTCCATTTGTGTCCTGATTTTGACCAGATTCCATTCATAGTATTGATTTTTTCCATTTTAATAAAAGACTTTCACATTTTTTGCATATTTTGTCTGATTTGAGATTAAACATTAGAGGATTAGTGAGCCTCTAATCCATGCAGGTGGCGGTGCGGCCTTGGGCTCCTCCAATCCTCATGGTTTAGTGTGCAGGCCAGCTCTCTGGTAGAAATGGAGGGAGGGGGGTGTTTAAGCTAAATAAATAGACAGCATAAAGGAGCTGGGAAATATAAAAAGGTCTTTCTCAGAAAGAAAGAGGTGATATTAGCAGTGTGATTGAGTGGGGAGCCTGGGAGCTGAGCAAGCGGAGGGAATAGATACTGCGCACTCGCTGTGATATTTTGTGGCATGTCTGTTCTCAATTTTCTCCTGTCCCCAGCCATCCATTTTCTTTGTCCTCAGCTTTAAAATACTGTGATGTTAGTTGTATTAAAGCTGAGACGCTGATGTGACAATGGTGGTTTGAGCCTTTCTATGTGATTTGACTCCCTCTACTTGCCCTCTAAATTGATGGATATTCCTCCATTGGTGGTGGCGTGTTTAAACCCTTCATTTCATGCTCGCAGAGGTGCAAGATGTCACCTCAAAGACGTCACTGACGCCCAACTCAGCCCTGTGAGGAACCACCTTGACGCAAGTGTGATGAAAGTCTGTGTGAAAAGTTACTTGTGTCAAGAAAGCACGTGAGTTTGCACTTGAAACTCTGGCACAACACTTCAAACTAGGCGGGTGAAGGCCATGAGCGGCAACACTGTAGGGATGTTGAGATTAAAAGTGAATATACAGTATACAGTATATCAGAGCTTTCATATTTGTATTTTCAGCACACTGTCATGCAGTTCTTTTCCTTTTTCTGCTGGGGTCACAGCGGCTGCAGCGCCAAAAAAAATAAATAAATTGCAAACTCTAATTTAAAAAGCTCTGTTTTTGAAGCCCTCACCTTGCACACAGCAGAAATGTTTATGTATGGAAATGTCATGAAATACAGTGAGAAAAATGGAAGCAGATGGTCCTGTTTTTTTTTTTTTTTCCCTGTCTAAAGAAAGGACACTCGAGTTGCTGCAAGTTTAAAACTGCTGCAGACTGAAAAGTTGCGGCATTTCCATGACTTCCACAGAGCATTTTATGGACTTAAATATGTGCATTTTTTTCTAAAATGAAATGCTGACCTTGCTGATGACTTGTACCAAAAAAAAGAAGAAATGAAAAGCAAAAACACCGGGAGTTGGGACTGAAGTTAAAGCTGCTGTGGCTAATAGATGAGCGTCCAATACCAGATGCTGGCGCCACTATCAGCTTATAGATAATTATGTAGCACCCTCATCCATGCATGTAAGCACTCCTTCTGTGCTCATTTATCTTTTAACAGAATTTGGAGGGGGAAAGGTTTAATAGCACACTAACTTGAGGATCAATTCTTATCATGGTGTGTGCAAAAGAAGAAGAAATAGAATTCATATTGCAAAGGCCTATTAATAATAATAATAGCCTGGAATAGCTATAGATTCCAGGCGACACTTTCATTAATATCACTTCAATGATTTATCGGACTGTAATGTATCACACCGCGGCACGCGTGGCATATTTGAAATTTCTTTTGGTCAGTAGCCCATTATATATTGAGTCCTGTTTTTTGTCTCCATAATTCACTTGTGTAGGAAGCGTTTACCTTAGCAGGATCTGATCAGGGGAGGAATTACAAAAATGCACACGGACAGGAAGGGAAGACAGAATGGAAACAGTGCTGACCAAATCAATTCCACGTGTAAATGATGCTTTTTGCTTCCTCCAAACAGGCCCACAAAACCAGAGCAGCAGGAACAAACAGGCTCCACACGCAAGGGTGGACATAGGAAGATATAGCTTTTAATGTCTTTATAAACATTCTGTACTGTTGTTTTTTTGATGATAACTTATTGAACAATTGAATTATGGCAACAAGAAAAAAAGGAGAACATAAAAAGTCTGCACACCAGAACATTAGCTAACTGATGAGCCGTGTATTAACAAATGAATGTAAAAATATAAAGTGGAAAATATGTGATGACTTAAATCACCGTGAAATAAAAGGAGAAAAAGAAAATTTGAAAATCCCTCCTGACACGAGGAGCCGAAAAACCCTGTTATCATCATCAATGTCACTGAAATCTTTTTTTTCTTATATTGATACAGTAAATGATTAATATCAGCACTGTAAGAGGTTCTGCTCACCGCTGTTACAGGTCACATACCACACTCACCATCGTATCTATAGATGTTACAGAGGCCCAGAAGTCCAACAAGATGTCACATAAATGTCCATCCCATCATGTCATGGTTACTTCAGATTCGATTGTCTTGTCTCCAGTCCTTATCTATTAACAGAAGTGTGGTGTTCTTTTCTTTTAAAACACGTTTGGTGGTTTTCAGTTCAGCTGCACCAACGGTCCTTTTTCTGTTTTTCATTCCTTGTTGTTGAAAAATAAATGTTCCCCACATTCTCAATGAGGTTCTCTGACAGGAGGGGCCAGTTCACGGTGGCTTCACTAGGAAGCCGTAGAAGCCCCGCTCCGCTTTTCAGCTGTAAGGCTCCTGCAGCGGGGTTCCACCACTAGGTCCAGTTTGTGTCGTAGAAAATTAAAAAAAGAAAAATTCAAAATAAATAAACAACATCTGGCACAAGATATAGACAGACTCTTCAGTATTCACAGCTTGAGCTCCCAGAGACACCAAATAGTTTTCCAAGTAAATGAAAATAGCGTGTGGCAGTCCTCGCCGAGGTGAAATAATTAGCAGCTTAATATTCAGTTGCACAAAGGGAGCGACATCGTGGAAATTCGGACAGAATCCAAGTGCTGGAAATGCAATATGGATGAGCAAGATGATACCTGAAACCAGTATTATGTCAAAAATTAGATACTTCAGTTGTGTTTAGCGTTTTCTTGTGTGTGAGCTGATGTTGCTCTCTATTTCTGATTTGGTCTACAAACAGTGCATGAACCAAATGTTGAAGTTGTGTTCGCCCTGGTTTATCGGTAGCGGTGCGAGCTTGTTGGCAACTTTTACCTGGCTTGCCCTGTCATCTCTTCCTCTGGTTAATTTCACCAAAGGTGGGTGATTTGCGTTTTTTTTATAGATCTTATGGAGATGAACTATGGCAGAAGTGGCAGTAGAAGCTTGGTATGCATTCACTTTTCATCACCCCCCCTCCCCCCAGTCCCTCTGATTCTTGTGCTGGGAGTCTTTAGATGTTTGATGCTTTGATGCCCGTTCGAGCCTGAACAGTAAAGGTCCCTACACAACATTTACACACTCACACACACACACACACACACACACACACACACACACACACACATAAAAGACACAGGCCTTGTAGTGCAGGAGCAACAGAGGTTCTCGTTTTTTTTTTTTTTTTTTTTTTTTGGAGTTTTTAGCCTTTGCCAACCCCCCCTGCAGGTCAGCGGAGAATGCTGTCAATATATGTTGTTGTCAAGGCCACAAAGAGGGCGTGGATGTGTAGTAAAGACTGAGATATGACTGCCCTGTTGTTGGCCTGCTGAACCCCACTGGGGGGGCGAACAGTGGTCCGGGGAGCGCACTTGTGCTTCCTCCTTGTCACTGTGCCGTCTGGAGACGTGTGGTCATGTTTTCCTCCTTCTGTAAAATCAGAGGAAGAATTGTCCTTGTCTGCCATGACCTCCTTCGAATGATGGACTTCGTTGTCCCCCTTCCCCTTGCTCAATCTGTTCCGAGGCTTCGTGCAGTTCCGAGTACGGGCGGGCCTCGAGGGCTGGACGACGCTGGTCTGATCCCCGGAGCCGATCACTACACCGCGGTTCATAGACGGGTTTACGGTGCCAGATAAGTTATGAGTCTGGGCTCTGGACTCTGAATTTGGTGCAGTCGGTGAACAGTTGGGGAAGTCCTCCTTGCGCAGCTCCTTGAGATCTTTCCCAACCATATTAACCGGTGCCTGGCAACCCACTGAAGACGTGGAACCTCGGAAGCGTTTCAACCATTCCCACAGCGACAGGGCCTTGCAGTCACATGACCAAGGGTTGTCATTGAGGCGCAGGTATTCCAAGGCGGGCAACATGTCCAGGCACTGTCCGGACAGCTGAATTAGAGAGTTGTTGAACAAGTAGAGGGTGGTGAGACGTTTGAGGTCATGGAAGGCCAGGCGATCCACCCACTCGATCTGGTTTTGGTGAAGAAGCAACCGATCCAAAGCCTGAAGGCCTCGGAACGCATTCTGATTGATGCTCCAAAGACGGTTTCCATGCAGGAACAGATGGCTTAGGTTGTGGAGGTCCATGAAAATGTCATCCTGGAGGAACTTTAGATGATTTTCCTGAGAAGACACAGACAGCACACAAGAAAACACAAATTAACACAATTCTTTTGTCCTAAATTGTAAATTTAGGAAAAAACAATTCATGGAGGATGAGCCCCTTGTTTGGACAACTGGACTCTCTACTGTACCTGCAAGTAGAGATACTGCAAATTTCTGAGGCCTTGAAAGATGTTATTAGGAAGTGAACTCAGCCCACAACGGTAGAGATGAAGAGCATTAAGTCGAGTCAGCCCGTGAAAGGTGTCTTCGGCCAACGAGCGCAGGTGGCGGTTGTCTCCCAGGTCCAGGTCCTCAAGCAGGGTGAAACCGTGGAAGGTGGAGGGCTCGATGTAGGTGATGTTGTTGGAGTAGATCCAGAGGATGACCGTCTCAGAGCTGAAGTGGCCGCGAAGTAAACGGTGGATCTTGTTGTTTTGTAAAAAAATACGCTCGCTGTCTGGAGGGATGCCTTCAGGGACAGTAAGGAAGTTGTGGGCCTGGCAGGAGACGGTGCTGGGCGCGGTGTAACAGATGCAGTGGTGGGGGCAGGACCAGGACAACTCGAGCCCGCAGAGAACCAACAGGAACTCCAGCCCACAGCCTGCAGGGAAGGCACACAACCAAAGGGATGCATTGTCAAAAGAGTTACAGATAAAACACAGACGAATTCCATCTTGTCTAGATCAAAGTGTCTTTCTATGAGGTATTTTCATTCGAGTGGTTCGGCTAACAGCATGTGGATTTTGTCAATAACAGTCTGAGGCCCAGGGTGATGAATCTGCTGAAGAGAGCCAACAGTGACACCTGCTCAGCTGCATCGCAAGACGAATTAGAGTTTGATTAGATCCTGGCTGCAACACACTCGTCATGGACACATATGCAGCAATTTCTCAAACAGTTCTTTTCGAACAGCCATCTACCTTCAGGGAGACGTCTTATTAAGGCCCTGATTCCTCCTGTCTGCTGCCACCAATATGGAGCTAGCACTGAGCTGCTGATCAATTTTTATAATGCTGTTAAATGGACCGCAGCAAGCTTATTTAAACTTGTCGTTAGTGTCTCCGAGGCACTTTCTGATCCCTGACACTGTTTCTTCGATGCGAGAGGTGAGTTGTTGCTGCATGAACACAAAGCTAAAGCTCGTTGGGAAAGTTGCATCGGAAGAAACCGGACTGGCAATTTATTATTTTAGTCTTTGTCCATTTAGTCTTGACTTAATTCACTCGCTCGAGTCAATATGCCACTGCTGCCTTCGTAGTCACCTGGTATTTCTGGGTTGTTTGTGACACAAATTCACTCACTTTGCAACAGGGGACAGGTGCATTTATCTGGTGTAAATCTGAGCCTAAACTGTGCCATGGTGTTTGGTGCACAAATGCCCCCACCTTTAACAACAATTCCTGGTGTCTGGGGGCACAACTAGAGGATGGAATCTTGCGTCACCTGAACAGGCTTGTGCTCTCCTGGGTACAGATCTAATCCAATTTGTTAAGCCTTGCCATTGGGCAAGAATGCACGCATCTTCCTCACCCTGAAACGTGTCACCAAATAAAGCAATCCATCACGGTTCAACGGTGTTCCCCAACATCTGAATGAGAGAGTGTTTGCGTGAGCACAGACACATGTGTATGTTTAAGTATTTGTATGTGTGTGTTTAAGACCATGAGATCATCTTTATTTTGTGTTTCCTCCAGGTTCTCACCATGGCATGGCTGCTTTAGTGCAGCAAATATTTCCATTAAGATCAAACAGGAATGCTGTTCCAGTGTTAGAACAATGATTTAGTCTCAATCTTTTCTGTATTTGCTTTTTCCAATAAAAAACCCAAAACAACAAAGTATTGCAGATGGCACTGAATAAATACGTGAAATCACTTAGCATTTCTCAGGGAAATAAAGGCTCGTTCACTTTATCAGGCAAACAAAAAAGATAGGACAATAAATAGTCTCAGCTGCTGCTAAAGAACATTTGCATTAATTAGCAGCAATGAGATGCAACCTTGATATAGGTATTTTTATTATACACTGGTTATCACATAGCAATATGGTTGCGGGTTTAAGTCTAGCTTGAGGCTTTCTACATGGATGGTCTCCCTGTGCCTGTGTGGGTTTCCTTCATTCCTTTCTTCCTTCCTTGAGTGTATGAGTGATCGAATGGTGTGTGTGTGTTGTGTTTTAGTACTTGCTACATACTGAGCAACAAAATACTTATTCTACTAGGAAACTGAGGACATTTTGGCTGACAACTTCAAAGGCCTATTTGGGGGTTCAGGCTTGGTTTGAAGGTTGGGGTTAGAATTGGGTTTAGGTCAGGATAAGGGTTTCAAAATGTAGCTACTTATCAAATCCTGCAGTATCTCACATTCTCTCATTTGCGTACAGGTTAATTTCTATCTAGTTTTAGATACACCAGACACACATCTACCGGCGGCCGTATTACCGGCCAATGTACTGATCACAGCACCTGATCTGTTCACAGCAACATGCTGACAGCTCTGCAACAAGCACAGTACTACTCGGAAAATTAGAATATCATGGAAAAGTTGTTCTATTCAGGCAATCCAACATAAAAGGTGAAAGCAATACATTTTATAGACTCATTACATGCAAAGTGAGATATCTCAAGCATTTTTTGTTGTAATTTTGCTGATTATGATTTTTTTTTATTGATTTCAAGCAATATTCAAATTTTCTGAGTTTTTGAATTTGAGGTTTTCTGAAGCTGCAAGTCCTAATCAGCAAAAAAAAACAAATAAAAGCTTGAAATAGATTGATTTGCATGCTATTCGTCTATATAATATATACATTTCACCTTTAAAGTTGAGTTACAGAAATGCATGCACTTTTTCAGGATATTCTAATTTTCCGAGTAGTACTGTATTACTTCCTGAAACCAGATGAATCAGTGACTGATTGTGGCAGTTGGACAGTGTGAAATTCGTGCAGGGTAGTGCAAAAGCCAAATGTGTCCTAACTGCATTGTGCTCTAAACAATGTGCCATTCTTCTCAGCCAGCCATTCTTTTAGTCTATTAGTAGCTTTAGCATGTATGATTGGGACTATTGGCACAAGAAAGAGGCTCTGAGAATGGGATAATGGGTTTTGAGGAGTAAAAAAAAACTATTTCTGGTTAGAGGTACTAACAATGTTGTGTGACTTTTACCCCCCGCTTTCCTTTTTAATGAAAATAAATGAATAAAACATAATAGCCCGGATCCACCAATGGCCTCAAACGTGAGTCAAATGTGCCAAATATTAGTGAGGCATAGTTCACACAAGGTCTACCCTCATGAATAACGCATCTGTGCTAATGGAAGGAAATGGTGTGTCTGCAGAGCTGCACAATCGTGCTCATCATTAGACTGAACAAACTCAATTTCCCACGTCTCTCCAAAGACCCTTATAAGCACCTTGGAGTTTTCCCTCCTGTTATTGGCTGGTTGGAAATATTGCTTCAACTGGTGCTCGGGCTCTGTGTTACAGTTGTGTAGTTCTGTGTGTTCCTGATAGATTGGACATCTGTTTTTTTTGAGGATCATTACTTTGGAATCAAATCTGCAAATATATAAAATATGCAGTTTTCTAGTTTCTGAAACATTTTGATTTGTCCGTGTGTGTGTGTAGGTGTCTCAGAATAATTGTATGATTTTATAGTTCTACACATTTGTATCTTTTAAGGTTTAAAATGGTTCAAATTCCAAAGTTGCTAAATATACTGCATTAATGATAAAACAAGCTCGAAGAAAGACAGATTTGAAATTGACCATATGCTCTTTAAATAATAAAATAAATAAACACCTATTTATTTTTGCAAATATAAGATTTCAGGGCTTCTAAACAGAAAATTAGCAACTGCTGTTTCATTAATTGATTGCATTTTAATTAAAGTGTAAAAATAAAACTGTGTTTGTTCCTAAAGGATAAAAAAAATATATACAGCAAACTCACACAAACACTTTGACCAGCCACAATTCTCCTCAGGAATATACATTTATTAATTTTCCCTACAAACTGCTGCAGAGGACAGTTCTGTTTCCCGCTTCTGCCGCAGGCGATGTTGCCTCATAAGGTTGCCAGACTATTCTTCCAGTAAATGAAGGGAAAGCAGGAGGAGCACAATGAAATAAAAGCTCCCGTGATATTTCCACAATCCTGAGACATCAGCGTCTCCAGATATTAATATTAAACTTAGAACACACCAGTTTTCCTCTGCCTCTACATCAAAAACAAATTACGCTGCAGACAGGTGACACTGAAAGTAATGACTGCCGTTTTTTACAGTGTATTGAGAGATTTGAATGTGTTATCTCATTACTTATTGTTAGGATCCGTCTGTTGATCCTAATTGTTGTTGCAGTTTTGTCTACCTTGTCCCGCTCTCCCTGCCTGATCCCAAATTACCCTCATGTGTCTCACGTGTGTCTTTTTGTCTCCTGGTGTATGTAGTATTGGTTCGTGGGAGTACAGACACTCCCAGTTTCAGAACCATTGCCAGTATCCACGCCGGGATCGATTCTTGAAACTGGGGGGGTTACTGTTTGGATCCGACTAAACTGTACGTTCCTGCACAGCATGCGTGTAAAAGTATCCACACGTCCTGCAGATTAATCATGTTTGAGAACTCTTTTTTCAGCTTGGATGCACATTGAGGGTCTTCTAGACTTTTTGTTTATATAATTGCAACCCTGCTGGAGCAAACCTTAGGAGCTTAAAGTGAGGGAACCAGTGAAACAGACTGGTCGCAAAGCAGGCTGACGTGCAGATTGCTGTGTGGTGTTAGGGATTAATGGACCAACATGTTCTGCACATTAGCTATGTCTATGTTTGCTAAGTGCAATATCTCAGGAATCACTTGGTGGAATCGCCTCTGAGTAGTTTTCATCATATTTCTAGTTTGGACTGGAGAGAGTGGGAGAAAAAGTGAGGTGTTTTTCATCTGAACTATGGAGATGGTTGCCTCTGCAGGAGGATGAATTTCTCTGGAGAGATATGCGGCATAACGCTCTAACTTTAAGCAAGAAAAGCTGTCAGAAAGGCAGTCACATGACCTCACAGGAACTTTTTTTTAATAAGAGATGCCATATGGTGCATATGCACAATAAAAAGTATGTTGGGAAATAGCATTTGTCGGAAGAAAAGCGAGTTTCCATCAAAGATGGAACTCAGATGAATGGTACTGACAAACCAGACAGGCAGATGAGCTCTCCACAGATGTTTACTATCTCCATTTTAATTAACAGACTTAATTGATGCGTAGCAAGTGCCAATTCCACTTGCTTAACCGGCACATCTGCACCTGCCGGTCTTTTGACTTTCACATGCTCACAGCTCATCGTGGATGGATTCTACTGTATAAGCCCCTCGTGCACGGAGAAGGAAGCAGGCAGACATACAGATGCGGAGCAACGCCACTCGAAACCATTGAGGGCAACAATATGGGCTAGCGAATGGGTCCATTCATCACAACATGAAGCCGAGTGATTCAAATACATTGCACTCCCTGTGGCAGTATCACACTGCACCGGGAACACTAAACTCTGCAAAGCCTTTGTGAATCATCTGCGTTCCTATATGTAATTTAAAAAGCAATAGAGAACATTTATAAGGCAATTCTCTTCGGCGGAGTGGCTGATAATTATCAGTCATTGTTTCCAGGGTTTCCAACATTAGAGAATTCTTCACAGCCTGTTTTTCAGCACTGGAGACAGCAGAGCTGTTTCACTGGTTGGTGGTCCTAAGATGCATAGTGAATCTGCTGGAAAAGCAGTAGCAGACATTTTTGGTTGTTCCTCTGTCTGTGTAGGTATGTAGGTCCCATTATGCCAGAGAACACTACAACTCTCAGTGAAAAAGTGCCACCATCACCGCCTGAACACGAAGACGCTAATCACACCCGCCCACATTGGGCCTCCTGTTTCGCACAGCTGAGGTGCGTTTACGCTCTGCTGCCGAGCATGGGGCTGAATTTCTTGCTTCCAGCAGCAGTCTGGACACTCTGCCTGGTCATGTGTCCTGTTTAGTCAAGCGCGTGCATGTCAGACAATTGTCCCAGTGACTAGAGTGTGTACAGTAAGACAGACGGAGCTGGGATCTGAGCTAAGAGGTTGAATTATCTCCAGTGCCGAAGCCGATTTGCTTTAGCTCGCCCGTCGGTTTGATGTTTCAACACAACTGACCCCCCAAAAAAGAGTGACATTTCCCCACTGACAAAGTAAATTGCAGAGCAACTGGCCAAATCTGGGTCTGCAGCAGAAGAGCGCAGAACATTTGCCTTTTGGGAAAATGATACAGCAAAGAGAAAAATAATCACACAATAGCGTCCTGACAGAACCCACAATCTGTCTCCATCTGTTCTCATTTTTATCTCGTTGCTGTCAACTGCCTGGTAACTATCTGCTCAAACACACAATCTGCATAAGAATGGTCTGCGAACAGTTCACTGCGGCTCACAAATGTGTAAGCATGAATAATTTACCAATAAGATTTACAATTCTCATTATTTCCAAGAAAAATATTCGATTCGTTTTGCCTCCCGCCATGATGTTGTGTCGCCGCTGGGTTATCCACGGAGTCGTCTTCTTCCCATTGTCAACAACCGTTGTTCCGATGGCCCAGCTCGGGTTCAGCCACTCCAAGATTAAAATTGCATCATGTAGAAGCGATTTTTTTTTTTCTCCCCCAACCTCGGCAATAAACTGCAGCACGTTCTTCTTTGGAAATGACCGTAGAAGCTTTTGTCTATGAATGATTTACCATAGAAACATCAGGTCAATATACACCTGTACCTGCACTGAAAGGATGGTTTTCCAGTTCGGTGGTCTTTACCTGCCGCCACTCTGTGTTTTATGTACACAGCCTTTAGGTGCTGAGCCTGCTCAGGTTACTGCCTTTTTGCATGTAAATACCCAAGATTTAACAGATCAATAATTAATAACAGGTGGGAGGGTTGCAAGAGAAGCTTCAGCAAGCATGCAGGAGACTGGACTGCACATATGAGCTGTATGAATAAGAATTACTGGGACTCCTGCAGTCGTGGGCACAGTCCCGTTTTCTGTGTCTGTCTGAATTTATCATCAAATGACGCAACGGCTTATTAGTTCGAAGCCCACCAGCAGAGCTGACCCGTGTGATCACAGTTGTCCATATTATACTGTATGTTGACGGACTGTTTGGCTGACACCAGAGGAGAAAAAGTCTATGGTAATTTTCACAGCACCTTTGCCGCCCCTGGCAAAGATCCGCACACTCCTGGAATATGGAATGCACCTCCGCATTCTGCACTTTCAACTCGTGTTTTTCTTTAAGCTGCACAGTTCCGTCTTCATTGATTCGGTTTCATGAAGACGAGCTGTGGCTTACGGTAACTTATCATCCTTGTGCTGGCTCTGTTCTTTGCAATGAAGTGGAATTGCCCTTGAGTGACTGCTGTGACTCCATCTATTCAGCAGACAATATACCAGCTTCTTCGAATTAACAGCTAATGTGTAAAAAACATGCAACTTCTATCTTTCATGGGTCTATTCAGCTTATTCAGCCTTGTGCATCACTTGAATTTGATTCTTCGTGACATGTAAAAGGATTTATCACTCATAATTGTCTTTCATCCCAAAAGGATCCCACCAGGTGGCTGAATCCCTTGAGATTTCTCACATTTTGCAGATGTTTTGACTGTTCCTGCTAGCACTACAACCTTGTTATTAGAAGTTTCTCTTTTGCTTTTCACCCCTCCATTGTGAACCTGAACCGTCTGGGGCCGAACCACACAAACTACTCAACTGGGAGTGGCTTCCCCTCCATCTCAGCCGCTTGTCTGCATGCTAGTACGGCTCGCTAGGACTGCTCCCAATCCCTTCCCTGCTTTTACAGCCAAGTGCCTCGATGCACACAGTCATAGATAAGTGGTTTATTTTCTTTTTCCCCCTCAGTGATGGCCTGAGACTAATTTTCCTTGCGTGTAATGACTTGGCCCGCTGAACTTTTTTGACGTACGACCAAAGAAAGGGGCTTCCGCTGAACCGCACGAGTCCCAAACAACAACGGTGTTCTGACAGGGGCAGATGTCAGGCTCCATCTCGAGCTCAGTGATGAAACAGGATTCCCTCCAGCCACTTCCTCCATCTCTCCTTGAAGATGGATAACAAGCACCGTCAAGGACAGAGAGAGAGAGCTACAGAGAGATAGAGAAGGATGCAGGTAGCATAAATAGAGAAACTGCATGGACAGAGCTAGAGAAAGAGAGACCTTTCTCTGTAAATTGAGGTAAAACCTCTTAAAATTACACGCTTCATACATCATGCCTACAGTACAGTAATATCTTTTATTCAATCATTTTCTGTCAAAGTCTACTCAAACATAATTCACTTTTATGTTCATGTTTAAATTTTACAAATTAGCTAATTATATTTTGACTTATGCAGGGGTTTATGTGAGATCTGTAGAAGCATCATTTTATTCACCAGTTTAGGTGAAACCAGTTCATATTTTATGTCGTTTTATTTGCTTTTTTACTCCCTAGCTATTCTGGGTGTATTCTGGTTTTTATGAACTTGTTCATGGGTCACCGGTAACAACGGCTGCTGAACTCTGTGATGAAGTCTGGGCACAGGGGATCCAGAACCAGGGGGGTTTATGACCTCGCCACAGTGTTTCTTGCTGAAATACTTCATGTCTTGCGCTACACTGGATTCAGATAGGTAGCTACCACTGAGACATGCAGAACGCTGCAGGTAATCCGTGTTCACAGAAGAACATCCGCGACTGTGAACGGGTCATCATATACAATAAATACATATATTTTTCTGCGGGACTGATTTTGCCTCTGATTGGCCTTTTTCATCCAAAAAAAAAGCCTTTGAATATAAATAAAAATCTACCATTGGTCCTAACTATAACAGGGAGGATAAAGCACCGACCAAAGTGTCCTATGAGTCAGGCTGACACGAGGCTCGTCAGAGGCACAAATCTCGCACAATCTGGACCAAAAAAGGCCGCAGAGAACAGGAAATGTACAAACACAGCCGGCATCTGCTATGGCACAAGAACCATTTGCATTTAGCAGCGAACAGACAGCTAAGTGGCAGAATTATGGACACCACGAGACTGGAGAAGACAAGTGCAAACTGAGTGACCACAGTTTCGGTACAAAAGGGCGACGAGCACGCTAACGCCAAAGCTGTACTGGATTGACAGAAAGAGGAGAGTTGCAATGTTACAACTGAACCTCAGGACATGTCACAGTCATTAATATCAGCTGTAGGCTCTAACATGTGAATTAGAGATGGAGAAGTATAAAGCTGCAGTTTGATTTACAAAAAAAAGTACTTATTTCAGTAACTTTTCCAGTCTGTGTGTAGATTGTAGGACTCCTTCACAGCAGACTGACCCATACTCATGAAGCGCCCCTGACTTGCATATCTCCCGGTTGGGCTTATTATCTTCACACCTCTCTGCCCTCGCCACCACCACAGTAGGCATTACCTCAGCAACCAGCCTGCCCTCGCCCACCTACGCCACTCTGCCATTAGGATGCACTGTTGTCAAATTCAAATTGGGCCCCAGTCATCCACGGCAATCTGGAAAGCCCAAAGTTAAACACTGAAGTTTGCCTTTTGGTTAAACTCGTTCTGATCACATCACTTGATGTGTGTAAGTCTGTATTTTATAAGTGAGTTGGGACTGATTAATCTAGTCTTGTGCAACCCAGCTTGTCTTTAGAGCTGGGGAATACATCTGCTGTGCTGTCTTTATCAACTCTAGCCAAGGCTCAAACACATCTGAGGCTTGAAACGTACTTTTATAGCTGTTTGGAAATTTGTCTGGGAATGAGTGGGAATGAACGCCCAGAATAGTTTAAGAAAAGTCTGTCATATTCCTGATTAAATGAAAATGATGTAACTTTAAGAAGCTGTGTTTGCAGTGCAAATGTGCTCACAATGCTGAAAATATAAATTAATTGAATTTTTTTTTACAATTTTGTATCGTAAATCCATTCCTTCTCTGCTGATGCTTCCCCCGGGGTCATGATATGACTTCCTGTTGTTCTTCCTGTAGCAGACACTGTAATCGCTGAACGAGACGTCTGTATTAAGGACGTGCAGATTGATCTACATTTAGTGACAGCAAATCAAACAGTCTGACACTGCGGATGAAAAGATTATATCTGTATAATGTCTGGCTTTGGACAGAAATGCAATTTATTTTTACACTGTGAAGTGTTCACGGCTAAACCCAATGAGTGGCGTGGTTTCAGAACAGCTCTGGGTAGGTGTGGTTACATGGTAGGTGGGACATCAACACAGCCCGACAGCTCTACAACTCTTCAAATTTGGATTTAACTATAGATGCTGACGGTTCAACTGCCAGGCACGCCCCCTGCTGGTCCGTGTTTACACATACCTCACTGTGTTTTGTCTCCTCAGGTGTGACCAATTATCCTGATCTTTTAAAGGGGGGCAGCAACCTCACTTTGTCTTTCTTCTCTCTCTGTCATCTCTCTCTCTCTCTCTCTTCCTGACTCTCACATGGTTTCAGCCCTCCACCTATTAGCAACAGCAGCATGTTCTCCATTCTAGTTTGCAAAACAGCAAATATAGTGTCCAAAACTGACTGCTGCTGCACCAAAAATGGTAAATCTTTGCAGAGATAATGAACTTAGTGCTGCCCTTGAGTGAAAGAGAAAACAAAGGCTTCTTTTTTTCCTCCTGGTTAAGAATAATTATAAAGACTAATGACAGAAGGGGAGTAGAGAATACTGATTTTCCTATATTTTTCCTCCTTTTTTTTTTTTTTTGCCTCTGGCTCCGTCTGACATGCAGTCTGCCGCACAGCATGGGACTCTGGCTGATTGCTGCAGTTAGAAATGACAATAGAGAAAATGGAGGTATATCTATCTGCAGAACAGTACATTCTGCAGTGTTGCTGCGGGGTTATGAAGTGAGTGCCAGTGATGTGCTGGCAGGACAGGGCACTGTGACATCTTTAGCGATACCTTTACACCCCTTCTGCCCCGCAGACATCAGGAACGATGCAGAATTCATAGACATTGGGTTTTAAAACCTCATCCTGGGCCCTCATAGCCGTCAAATAAAACCTGTTATGAACCATTTGATGGATTTGGGCTCATAAATCTGACAAAGCATGCTGTTTTCTGCTGTTTTCATATGACTTGTAATGGCGTAAAACCATCAATTTCAATCACACCTTTAATCTGACAATCATGCTGCAGCCATCCACCTCGATATCCCTTTTAAAACCATTATCCACTCGTTCCACTCTCTATTTTGTCATATTCAGTGCACAAAGCTCAACAGAATCCACTATTCATTAAATCCAGACGATCTCCTCATCCTGTCATCACTGCCGGTAACTGGTGGCTTCACCACCACCATTAAAGCATAATAAAAGCACAAATGGGCCTCTAGTCAACAGAGACTCATATTTCACCTCCCGCTGTGGCCATAAAAAGACGATTTGTTCTCTGAGAGTCGAGTATCCTCCTGAAGGATGGACACTTCTGAGGCACATCAGAGGGAGTGTATAGCTCCACACAATCAATAATTTCTCATTTCCCGTTTGTGATAATGGAAAAAAAGTAGGAATATTACATACATTCCCTCTGTATGCACATAAAGAGAGGGTTATTGCTCTTGGACGAGGTAAATAAAGTTATCCCTCAGCTTATAATGTACAATAAAAATAAGGCTAAACAGCTTTCTTTTTAATCAATATTCTATATAATTGAGGCTTTCTTTCTTCTTCTTTATTAATTTCTTGAAACCAACGGTGTTGTTTTGTCAAAGTTGGTGAAAAATAGTGTAGCAAAGCTTAGGTTTGCATGACACTTAAAGATGAGTTATTATGTTACTCTAAACTGGACATTAAAAGCATATGTTATAATGTTAGCGTGACTGAAATAGTCTAGCTAACAGAGCCAGGTGATGGTGAAGGCAGATCAACTCCTGCATGTATACAGACCAGTTGGACTGGAACAGGACCAGATGTTCTGCAGTGCTCGAGCGCTGCACCAAATCCTGACCCAGAAGTCACAGGGTCATAGTTATAGTACTTGCTCATGACTGCTTTAAAGCCTTACTGCCATGTGCAACTTTTCACAGCTTCCCCCAGCAGTTTATCTCTCTAACAGCTTTTTCTAAGGTTTTCTAGTTTCCAAACAAACAAACCCACTGCCATTGTGCTGAAAAGAATAACACTGGTGACCTTCTCAAAAGGACATTGTTGCTGTGACTTTTTTTTTTTTAATCATTTCACGCCGTCTGCTTCCTGTTCGAAAGAGGGGCAGATAAGTTGAAATAATGACTAGTCAGTCATGTCTTTTTGTGTGCTTAAGGCCACAGTTCATACAACAAAAATATCGCCTTTGTCAACATTCAGTCAACTTTAGCCTTCTAACTTTCCCTGACTGTTGCCTTCCACAGTGCCATCTTGTGCTCCAGAGGATTGTAATTGCTTGTTTCCACTCTCAGACAGATATTTACTGTGCCACATCCCTCATGATGAAGACTGTAAATCCTAATAATTGGAGGCTCAGTCAATCTTCTGTTTATCTTCAGTGGCTGAACAGAAAAGCTCCTTCACATAACTGATCGGCACATTCCGGTGTCTGTCCAAACATCTCTCTACGCCCAACAGATGCTTTCTGTTCTTTTTTCTGTCAAAAAGAAAGGACAGCTTAATTGCACATTGACAAAGACTGACTGATCTTTGCAGGGAGCGAGGTCCCTGCAGAATGTTACAAGTTGATGTGCTGAGATGGGCGCCGCAGTAACGTGACTTGCAAAAAAAGCAGGCGGACGTATACATTTGTGGACTTTTGTGCTAGGAAAAGTTTTATTTTACTGAGCTGGCAGCTCCATTGTTGCTGCTGGGAAAAAGAAACATGGCGCTTCACAGGAACAGCAAACTCTGTTCTACTTTGCGGTGTCTAAACATTCAACATTTGCAAGCCTCCTCATGAAGTTCTATCCTAATTCTCCATTTTGTTTTGTTGTGATCTGCCAATCACCGCTCATCCCAGACCTGACAGACGCCTCCTACATCTATTGCTTAAATGGTCACCTGGATTCTTTATCCTGAGCCGGAGCTGCTGGTCACATCAATAATTTGTCAGGGTGGGGGTTTTAGAAGATGTGGGACTGCACACAAGTCTTGTCCTCCTCTGACAGAAACGACAATCAGACAAACGCAATGCTTTAAAGCTGTATTATCCTCACTGTCTGTCCTCTGTGTCCCGCTCTCTTTTCTGCAAGAATATTTGCCTTTAATTGCTTTTCCTGAGTGAATGAGCAGAATGTGCGAACCCTTTTGCAATGAAAAATTCAAGCTAATCACGTCAGTGAGTGAATTTAGTTGCAATAAAGGGAGAACTGCAGGCAGAGTAGAAATCATCTTCATTAGTTGTCACATAACAGACTGGCTCTATCTGCCGCAATGCTCTAGAACAGCTGGGACAGGTATATTTGATGTATTTTGGCTGCTTCTGTTTGTCTTTTTGGCCCAGCTTGATGATGACGTGAAATCATCTGCACCAGCAGTCAGACAGCAGGACCATCAAATGAGTGAGGATGGATGAATAGGTGACACTCTGAAAACCATTTGAAAAACTAGAATCGTCTGTATAATTGGGGCCTTCAAACACGACAGACTATCATTTCGCCTGGATGGCAGCTATCCCTTTCAGCAGGGGCCGTCATTTTATAATTGCTCTTTTCTCTTTGCTAGATAATGTGGTGCTAAAATGGGCATACACGACGCAAAATTGTTAACTCTAAAAACATTCACGTCTGCCACGTATTTGGGATGTTTGAAAAGAACAGATTCTGTTTTACACAGTTTATATTTGAACGTAAATGCACCCTCACAACTCTATTGTGTGTGGAGCAAATATGGCATGATGCAGAGCAGTGGTTTTCAACCTGAGAGACGTGCCCCTCTGGGGGGACCAGGTGTCTGGGGGCGGGACTACAGCCGCAGTAACGTGTAGTACTAAACAAATTAAATAATTACGATTGTTTTTATTTAAAAGGCAGCAAAAGTACACCATCCCCTTGGTTTGGAACATTTTAATATATGTCCTCCTGACTTTCTATCGTTTAGCTGGTGTATATAATATATGTGTTTAACCTGTTTCATGCGCTCAACGGCAATAAAGAGGCAGCAGGTGAGGCGGGCAGTTCACCTGCCTCCTAGTAGGGGGCACTAGTGAACCCAGAAATCCTGACGCTACTCCGCAGCAGAAGAAGTCAGAAATTAAAAGGTAAAACCGCAATACCGGTTGTTTTTATTGGTGTGTTGATATAAGAATAACTGCTGCCGATCGATTGGTGAATAATCTACTCTGTAGGGTTCATAGATTTACTTCCGCCAAGGAGGTTATGTTTTTTTTTTTTTTTTGCCGGTGTTTATCTGTCTGTTTGTTTGTTTGATTGTTAGCAAAATAACTTGAAAAGTTATGAACAGATTTTAATGAAAGTTTCATGAAATGTTGATAATGGGACAAGAATCTGATGGTTACATTTTGCTAATGTTCCAGATTACAGTCTGGATCCAGAATTTTTTTTCTTAAATCACAATATGAGGGGAAATGAGCTACTTGGCGGAGGTGTGCGCTCTCCGGGGGCTTTAAATGCTGATGGAGTCATGAACATCACCGCACGTCACTGTACAGCAGATGGTGCTACTTTTACTACCGACCACTTTAGAAACACCACTGAGGAGTGAAGTCTAAATATATACAGTAAATAACGAAAACAAGTTCCCACTAAACGCTAATAATCTGCAGCACAAGGCTGGCCCACACCAGCCACTGACAAGACTGCAGGATTTCAGGATTACACATTCAATTTTAGCAGAAAAAAAAAACAACAACAACAAAAAAAAACAAACAAACAAACAAAAAACCATCAAGGATCAGGGTTTTGTTTATAAATTCAAAGGACTGAAAGTAAAGTTTAAGAACCACTGATGCAAAGGATCACACACATTTTTGTTATCTTATTTGATGTGGACATCACGTGCTCATGCACGTAGTGCTGCTCATGGCGGGAACATGTGAAACACGTGGCAGCATTTTTTCCATCCGTCCCTGCCGCCAGACATTAAGGCGGATTAGACGGCTCCTCGCCAAGCTCCTTCGCGGCACTGGAATTTAACGCAGTTTTATCGAATCAAAAAGCGCGTTCTTTGTGGACAGATTTGTCAACTTTAAGATGAATATTTCATGGCGGCCGAGGGAGAATTTGGGAGAACGTGCAATCCTCACTTCCTTGGCGCGGCTACAGCGAGGAAATCTTATCTTTGGTCGAAGCTCTGGTGATCGGCAGCTTAGTGGCGGAGGCTGATTGACTCGGAGGAACATCACCCTGTAATTTTGAGTAATTGCATGTTTCCCTTTGCATCCGTGTGTACATGTGTTGTGTTTAATCAAAGATGAACAATTAAGCAATTTCCAGTCATAATAAGGCCACAGCAAGAATGTGAAGAAATGGAAGAGTTTTGGTTTTGTTTGTGTAAAAGAAGGCGACATATTTTATCTCTTGCTGCTCTTAGATGATAAGGATTTGCCGGCAAAATGAGGTAACTGAGTAAAGGCTTGCTCTTATTTTTCCTGCCCGTCTTTGGAGGAGAGGGATATGAAACGCACTCTTCCCAGATATGTACAAACACATCTCGAGGACGGTTGTTTTAAAGAAAACTCCAATTATTTTCCTCTTTAATGAGCTCCCGTAGCGGCGGATGTGCTGTCCCCATCACCAGGGACAGTCGTCGTAGAGCTGGGCCTGACTGGCAGCTTACGCAGACGTGTTTCCCCTGAGTGACTGCAGGCTGCACGACCTGACAGCTGGAAAACAGCCTCCTGGACCGCAGCTATGTTTGTCTTTATATGTTCCATTATATCCAATATGCATTCCAAAGGAGCCAACCCATAAAATCCGGTATTATTAAGTATGCCTTTCTTTCTAATTTACTATTAAACGTGACTAAAGCATTGTCTGCACATAATGTGTGACTTCAAACTCTTTATTTCAACAGTTTCCGGTATTACAAGTGTGAAAAATTCAAATGTAAACATCTTGCACACATACTACATGTTTTTTTATTTTTTAATACAAAATACTCCAAGCAGTATAAAAGCTGTATTGTTTTGGCTGAGTGTCAACTACTGTCAGCTATTTTTTTTTTTTCTGTACATGAAACAAGTCTAATCTCTGTGTGCCACAGACATAAGCCCACCAAGGATAATAGTGTCACCAAACAGATTTGGGCTTGTAGAAGCTTCAATTGGCACATAAGTATTGAGCAATTATCAAATAAAATGTCAAATCCGAGGATTCCAGGGTGGATTTGGTTCGTGTTGGACCCCTTCTTAAATACAGAATGTGACTTGGGGTCAGCGGCAACCATTAATCCGGCATTATGTCGCAACTTAATGGTTAAAAGTGTTGGTCTAAATGTGTTTTTCTGATTATTCAGGCTGGGTTTCATACTGAATCTTCCAGACACTTGACAAAGAGGCCAGTAGTAGATGATGTAGGGAAACTGAGAATCATCCCTCTGTACAGTTCTGTTCCTCAGATGAAAGATAGATGTGAATCAGATAGTTAAGCAGAGATCTCTCGACTCAGAAATAACACAATGGGAATGACTTCTCTTTGAATGGCGATGTTTTCGGACGGAGGCACCTGTCGGAACGACGCAGAAGAGCTGTCTAAAACGACGACATGGGTGCAAACAAAGAACTGGTTTCTCTCAGGAGTCTGCGAACATCGTCCAACAAATGAGATGACTGGGGAAACTGCGGTTTCTCGTGCTTGTTCGGCTAGGCTGAATTTGACATTTGCAGGAATTTGATCCTCCAGCTCTCTTTACCACATAACATCAGAAAGCATCCTTGATGCTAAGTGCTAAGTGTCGTGGACACGACAGGACCCATGTGCATCAAAATAGTGGGACTGGGCTGGCAACACACTCCACCAAATCCTGGACTGTAATTTAACAGTGCACTAAATCATCTACACAGGGTGCACAGGCAGCAGAGAAAGTAGTTATATATTCTGAAGAGACATTTGGCACGTAAAGGCTGTTACCTACTCCACAAGGACAGATAAATGTGTTTGTTTAAGGCAGCAAAAACAAAGTTCTAGGCAGGATATGTCACACTTTATGAGAAACCCAGGTGTAGAACTCCAGGGAAGTCCTCATAGCAAAGGTCCCAGGTCACGCTAAGCATCTTATGACAGACGCTGTCCTCTGTGCAACCCCATGTCTTTCCACGAAATACTGCTCACTTGTGTGTTCTGCTGGGTCAGGTTGCACGCCACTGTTGTCTCTCGGTACAAATGAACTGTACCACAAGGAACCACAGGAAACCACAAGACTTGTCCAATATTTGGGGCCAACAACATGAGGCCAGGGATGTAAATCGACTGAAGCATGCAAAAATGCTTAGTTCTGCTGTACATGTGGGCATTTTAATATGATGCTCTGTGGAGATTTTCATTCTCCTGGAGCCATCTTTTGTTGCTTTTGTCTTTTGCTGCTGTTACATTGTGCTGGTGAGGCTGTGGTCATTTGTTTGTTTATAGGATTATATACTGTTATCACTTGGGGACTTTGGGTAATTATACAGTAGGGTGTCCTGAAACTGTAATTGAAAAAGAGGTTATAATTCTGTAGCTAATCATGTCAAAATTGTTGATTTACAAATGCAACACCCTTACAGCTTCCATGCATCTACAGTGGCGTCTAACGGTGGATCTTTGGCTACAAGCGATGATTTCATTTCTTTTGCTGTGTGATATAATTAAGACTGGAATTATACAAGGAGGCAGGACCGTTTAGCCAAAATCAAAAATCTTTTAGATCAAAGAGAGAATTAATTCTATAGTTAATGTGTAGCCAGTAAACAGTGGGAGGAAGAGGAATAATGTGCTTACTCTTTATTTTCACAGGAAGAAGAACTAAATACTGTTGTTGCCTCTTCAAACACTGTAAAGTTGATGCTAAGGTACCTGAAGAGCAGAACAGACTGGAGAAACTGGACTAATTCGCATTAAAAACAGTTGCTGTGGGATCAGGGAGGTGAAAGTCTTCAGGCACATGGTTGGACAGATGAACTCACCCCCTTAATAAGAGGGCTAAGTCCTGGATCTGGCCCTGGGTCAAAGCCATAGAGTTCTGGCGCATGTGGATATTGAATTCTCCTGGAGTGAGAACAGTGTTAAATTGTGGACAATGCTGGGAAGGAGATCAAACTTCATTTTCTGATGGGATCTATACTGAACCGATGCTGTGTGGACTATCATGATTGGCGAGCTGGGGTCTATCCTAAAAGTCAACAACAGGAAATTTGTCTACGGTGATAACCCAGGAGGCAATGTTTTCGTATTTAACCTTGGTTGATAGAAAAAAATGCAAATATTTTTTAATAATAATGGTTTTTTAATATTATTGCTATTATTTAGGTCATGGCAGGTTTGCAGTGTCACTATCATCTCTTGAGGAATGAGCTTGCGTCCAGTGACTTGAACACAGTGACCTTGACAGAAAAGTGGGGGGGGATGAAGACTGGCAGAAACATAATGAAGTGTTGGGAAATATTAAGTGCCATTTTCACTGACATTGGATTGCGGCTTAGAGGGGACATTATTCCAGAATTGCTCACTGTACCTACCATTATTGAGAAGTCAAAGTCACCTATAAGTGACATAGGGGGAAAACAAATGGCTGGAGGGGATCTCGTAACCTCGTGACAGTCGCTAACTCCCTCTTTGGCTGTGATTTATGATAGAGGGGACGCTGTTGTCGGCCATCATAGCAGACTCAAATTTGATCACCGGCAGAGGTGAAGCGCTCGTGCAACTGTATAATTGCGGAGGTTTTATTTCCCTTAATTTTTCATCAAATCTTATGCACTGGCAAAACGCACGACTCCATCAGTGAGACGGCGGGAACGCTGGTCCAATTTCCCAGACACCCATTTGTCAAGCGGCCGTTTTTCTGTGGCTTATATCCCCCTTTCATTGGACCGAGATTGCTTCCCGATAACAATGTTTTTAGTTCTCAGTCCTCTCCGGCCACTGATTCCGGGATGGAGAAGAATAAATAGCTGGTGATGTGAAAGATGTGTCATATGAGTGCACGGAAGCTTTTCTTCTACTCTTCAGCTGTTTCATGTCACGAATGAGTGAATGATGATGCATTCGAGAACATTGTGCACTTCAAGGTGTGTGATATTATGCACTGATTTCAAGGTCATCAAACACTGTGCTCTGTGTTTGTATTCTATAGGTTAGCTGACTACTATCAACTACATCATTACAATGGCAAACTTTATAGCAAGAAAATAATCTCTACCTGCAAATTGTATATAATAAAAGTAAATGAAACATTCAGGATTTACATTGTATCCTGTAGATTTTCTCTATCCTGAGTCAGCCGCTCCAGAATTTCAGGAAATTCTCTGGAATTTATTGTTTTTTGTTATTTTTTTAAAGGATAAATGTGCCTCATGTTGGATGATTCAGGGATGATGGATGTGGGGAATATTTTCACCAGCCCTGCCACACTCTGACAACACAAAAACACGCTGGGCGTCAAAAACTCTTCAAAGCTAACTGGAGGGAAATGTCATCACAAAAGAAAGAGAAGAAAGTTCTCTTTGTGCTCTGTGCTCCATATTTGGGAAAGCCGAATCGGTTCACATGGGGCGCAGACAATGAATCACGCTGGCGGGTGGTTGTTTTGTCTTTTGTTGAGCTGTTTTTTCAAAAATTGCTTTGTTATTTATGTTCTGATATGACAGTAGCTTGAAATAACAAATTAAATTAAAGCCATTATGTAGGGAAGGAATTATGGAGGAAATAAAACATTGGTCCATCTATTGAGTATTATCATTAACATGCACCAAACGACAGGTCGCTTGTGAGGTGTCGCTGCTCTTGACCATTGGCAAGATTCTCTCAGAAAACTGCCAGCAAAAAAAAGTATTTTTGTATCAACACTGCCTGATTTAAGTAGGCTGGGAGCTAATTTTACATTAAACTTGTAATCCAAAGGCTCCAAAGGCACGGAAAGAATCTTTTTCCCAGATTAGTTTTCCAGTTAAATAAGGATTTGGGACTTTGGCAGTAATAATAAAACTGTGCGACAGGGACCTGTGCTGGCCTGTTATACCTTCAAGACAGGATTGAATTCAGAGGAGCCCCCATGAGGGGAGGTGTCCGTGGTGACACATTTTAAAAGAAAAATGGGTTACACCACTTGAAGTTATCCTCTGCAGTGGCATTCAGGAACAGTCGGTCCTTTCATCCCGTGGAACTCATCTTAGCACAGCTATTTTCTGTCCCACTTGGGCAGCAGAACAACACAGACACAGCAGAACAACACAGACACGCGTGCGTGCACGCCCATGTGCACACGCAGTTCTCCTCACTCAGTTTGCAATGGAATGGGTGCAGGTAATATTAAAATACTGCAGCGAACACTCAGTATTTTAATCATCTCCAGATATGCGTTCCTGATGCACTCTGCACTAATATTTGTAATAGAAATGGAGTAAGATGTTGTTCTCTCACTGTCAGAGGATGTGGGATTGGAATAAGTAGAGAGAGAGCCGAGGCCAAAAGCAGTGCTGAAGGTAGCCGGCTGGGATGAAGACTGAACAGGCAAAGCTCAGCAGTTATCCTGTAGCGTCAGGAGCACACAGATGTGCTTTTGTTTCACCCTGAAAAATGTATGTATAAATTCTCATATATTCAGGTCATAGTTATCCAAAGTTAGATCTCTGTTTAGATCGCTGCTTTGAGTGGGGTGTCAAGGAAGCCATCCACATCAAGTTGGAAAAACCTTTTTTAAACAGAGGTGGTGGACTAAGGCACTTTCTATCACCCAAGTACAATGCAGTCCTCTGCTCCTTTTGTCAACAATCCAAACATTCACACCTGAGACTTGGTGACTCATTACCATGTGACCCAACAGACAAAGGGGAAGCACCCAAACTGAAACTAGGTGAACGACCCTGCCAGCGACTCTCAGGTGACCACCCGGATCATTAGTACGCTAATGGTCCACAAGGGCTATATTTTCAAGCTCTGCCCTCAGCGAGTTTAAAACTGAAGTCTTCTGGAGAGAAGATGAAACGTCTTCAAGGAATCCTTACAGTCCAGTTGCACACAGAGATCTAACTTTGGACACCCTGAAAAATGCATTCCCAGCAGTATCTGTTATGGTTTTATTTCTGATAAGGGCCAGAAACAGAGATAATTATTGAATAATGATCTGTAGGTAAATCTCCTGCTTCTGTTTTTCTGAGTGTTCAATATCCTTGATCTCCATTCATTAAAGACGGTGGGATTGGTGCTGTATTATCCATGATATGAGCCACTGTTCTGTACTCATAATTTACTAACAAATCTCTGAGGAGTCTGGCACTGCGGCAAATCCCGAGGAAGGCTGCAAAACCGATTCTGCACACGTCGATTCTAAGTAAACTTCCAGCGTGACCTTTCAGTTATTGCAAAGTATAAATCAGGAATCTTAAACAATTATGCAGAGATATGGCTCTTACCTTTCTCTTTTTCCCTCTGTCAAATATCAACGTTTTAATGGGCACTTGGCAGTGTTGTTTGGCCAAAATGTCAGCATTGCGCAAGAAGAATCTTATCACGGCCACAAATGATCTTTTGACACCGTGTAGGACGTTAGATGGACCAGGCTAAGCTCTTAATCATGTAAAATGAGTTGAATTCAGTTTCCCCCCCACCATAATAATCAACCTCTTCTCTGCATCTTGATGTTTGCTACATCAGTATCTTGATGGTGCAAAACACGTTGAGAGGAAGAGAATATTGCACTCGTTCGGGGCATCAGGTTGCCGCCGAGACATTGAGAAATGCCACTGTAAACATTCCACAAGGAGATACAATGAGGGCGTAAATGTTGCTAGCAGACAGTTGACCTGTAGATTGGATAAGGAAGAGAGCAGAGTCGAATTGGAGAATGTGATGAATGTGTTTTTCTCTGGCTTTCCCAATCGTTAACGAGTGTTTCTCAGGTTTTTCACATCTCTCCCGTCTGATGCATGACTTGGCAAATCCTTAGAGGGAGAAGGCCTTCAGAAAACTGACTGCAGAGCTATGCTAATGTCCAGAATTTACCACTTTAAATGGCTAACTTAAATACAACCCGAGCAGTTGAAAATACATTAGACTCTGTTCCGGCTGTTTTTTTTTTGTTTGTTTTTTAAATATGAGCCGAGCAGAAGAAAAATAACTATTGACACATGTTTGGCATCAACATTTTCCTGTCAACAAGATTTGAAAGTTCATTTGGAAATAAGTAACGATTCCTCTCGTCTACAGAGGCTCTAACTTGCATCTAGACTGAGAGATTGTCGGTCACCATAAATATTTATTTGCAGTAATGCTTCCCACGATTGATTTTCTGGTAACTTATTTCTCAGGGACAGCAGACAGCTTGTAAAGCATTGTTAAATATGACCCTCCTGTCTAATGTCGACCACGGCAACAAAACCATGACACAGGAGCTCTTCTGTTTAATGTTTTTTTTTTTTTTAACGCGCTGCTGCCATTGTTCTCAAAATGCAGCAAAGCCGGCATGAAATTGCAGATGCATTACCCTGGCTAAATTACAGCCCACAGGCTCAACCGGCACTTCCCGAAATAGACGAGGGGAAAGGGAAGGGGTGGCTGCTCATACCAAGTCCGTTCCTCACGCTCATGTCGGCAACAGACAACTCCTGCGTGTTTGACACGCGCCGTTCTATTACCGGACTGATAACGTTTCCGGTTTATGTGTCTGTATTGACCTTGGCGTACTCCTGCATGCAGATGTTTTAGCTGAAAATAGGAGAACATGACAGGAATCTGCGTACAGGTGCTTCCCGCTTGGAGTCGTGCATCTGTGTGGGTAGTTGGAGGAGCCCCGGAGACAGAAACAGGTGCTGCTCATCACACTGAAATTATTCAATTATTTCTAAACCTGTAACGTGATGAGCTTTTTCCATGCATCCCACTCCCGTGTATACTGATCTTCATCTGTCTTTCTCTCCGGATCACCTCTGCTGCTTCCTCTCCCTCCTCCCTCATTACAGGAGCTGTGCAGGGCACACAGCAGAGCCTCGTTGAGACATGTTGCCTCTCTGTGTATGCACAGCATGGGATGTTAGCAGCCTCCCCTCCTGGCACGTCATCGCCATTGAGAGTACCGTCAAGAGTGCGTGATGTTTGAGCCTCCATCCCATATTTACGTACATGTGTTGACGCGTGTGCTCTAGTTGCTGCAAGGCTAAAAGTGGGGCCGTGACAGGTCCTGACAGGCCTGCTGAGAGTTGGACAAGAGATGGGTTTGGCTCCTCTAATTAAACCAAGCTCGGTTCAGCTTTAGAAACTCTGATATTATGTGGTCAACATCATCAGCTCTGATATTTATGCATCTGTGTTTTAGTTGCTGCAGTGTTCAACTCCAAAGGACGCTCATTGCCTGGCACTTGCATACCTTCTCGCACTCACATATACGTGACTGTTTTTTCACAACAAGTCGATGAATCTTTGATATGTTTATCCATTTTAATTTTATGGCTTTTGTATAACCGAAGCACTGGCGAGCTTGCATTAGCCCTTTGCTGGGGCTGGCCCACGCTTGGACTGGGCGGAGCATCTCTTGTTTTTTCCATCCGTCATCCATCATCATCCATCTATCTGCCTCTGTCTGTTTACTAGCATCGTCTCTATTCATCTCCATCACTCCTCCCAGCAGCTGTCAGAGAGACCTTCTTGAACCCTGATGAACCTCTGTGATGTTCTCCTCTCAGGCACCTCTGCCTTCGATCTCTGCACGAGCGTGTGTATATATCTTTGCTGTCAGCGGGTCTCTCTCGGTCTCACCGGGGCTATCCATCAAGGTGGACTCTCTTTGTGGCTTTGTCTATCTTTTTCACACTGCGTATCTAGTGCCAGAACATCTCGTCCTCCTCCTTGATGGCGTTTTTGAGATGGCCGGACCTTCGGCCGGGGGTGATCTCTGTCAGAGACTTTATAGAACCTGTAGAACCTGTCTGGAGGAAGACGGTGAGGGGAAATTGAGGAGGCACTGAAGAGGTTATGAATCCCTGTAACAAGTCCTGTGTTGACAGTGAGTTTATCCCTCCAGCTCAGTGAGGACGAGACAGATGGGAGGGATGGACGGGCCTCAGCTGTGGAGACGGTTGCTGGTGAAATAACACCAAGAGGAGATAAAACGATGAAAGAGGACAACAGCACGAGCGCGAGGGTTAATGTGTGTGTACAGCTGCGTGTTTGTGTTGATTTCTGCCCATGTGGGTCTTGAAAAGACAAAGAGCAGTGCACCATGATCAGCACGTGATGAGCATGCAGAGAGAAGAGAAGCCATATTGGATTTTCTATTTCTATTTCGGCATGCCGTGAGCGAGTGTGGCCCTTCATATACTGCCCATTGAATCGACCTTTCTGGCACCTGTTTGTAGTTATGGCCAGTTCTACCTGGACACTGGGAAAACATGTATTCCCACTGCAGACCAAGGCCAATCGATTGCTGTATATAGGGCCAATTAACCTCTCACTGGACTGGCAATGATGTGTTTACGACTGGTGTAGGCTTGCTGGACCTTTTCGCTTATGATGTATTCATGCTAATTAAATATGGTAAAAAATTTCAACCACAACAACAGGATAAAATAGAAACATGGTTGCTGTTGATTAAAGGGGCCAGATGAGCACAAAGGTCAAGCCTGCGCTCGATATTCCAGAGAAACTCCTCACTGAGGAGATTTTACAACTAATCCCCAGAGTTACAGCATCCATTAGCGGCGAACCTACTTTTTTTTTTCCCTCTCCAGAAGTTCACTCAAGTGCGCCAGCTCATTGAGATGCCATTTAAGGAGGAATCGGTCATTACTGTTGCGGCGTCAACCACTCCGAAGCGCGCCGCCATGGCTCAAAGACTTGTCAGAATCGGTTTAGCATCCATTCTGATGCCTCAACATATAGCTCCGTAGGTAATTGGTGCTCCGTTCACATCCACGGGCAGATGAAATTGGTACATATTGAAGGAAGCGATTAGCCTTTGAGTTTAATAAAATAGGTTGTGAAATATATATACGGGACAGAAATGATGGGGGTAAATATAGTGGCAGGAAAGAGACATTGACAGTGCTTTTTATACTGAAAGGGGTTGGTAGGACTCTGCAGAAGCACAGTCAGCAGCGCATCCCACAATGTGAATATGATTAATTGGTGTGCTATGCAGTCACTTTTATTTTTTCACTTTTTTATCAAACTCAAAAAAATGTTTTAAAATATAGGCGAGGAAAAAAATAAGTCAAACAGGAAAATGTATTTTGAATTAAAGGAGGGACTGCAGGCAGGAACTACTCTGCAGTGTTCTGTTTGATCTATTTTGCAGAACATTGTATAAACTGTGCTCTTATTGATGTAATTAAACTGATAATTGGAGAAAATTGGTGATGTAAGTCAACAGAAGGAGCTACGTATAACCTTTCTACAGACAGGAATTAGTTGGTGAGAACGTCATGGGGGAGGTTTCTGGGGAGCAGGGATAGGAGCGAAGGAAGACATAGGTGTGTGAAATAAAAGACCGAGACAGAAAGAAGAAGAAATGGAAGTGAGAGTAGTGGGATGCCGCCATTCCGCCTGAGAGGACAGGTGCAGACCATGATTAAGACCAGGTTTCACCGGCAGCCATCTGGAAAAGGCCCTCACATCAGCCGCGAGGTATATGACGTTTGTATGCGCCCGCACCCACGTGAGACCACACGCAGGCATGCACGTGCTCACACGCTTCACAAACATGCAGCAGCGCCGTCGCAAGCATACCACTGGAGTGAATCTAACTGCCGCTGCCTTCAAGGCCTGAGGGCTACTTCTGATGAATTTTGAAAACAATAATATTTCCCTCCATTTTAGCTCTTCCCTGCCGCACGGCTGGAGGGCTCATTTAGAATGTCCACTCTGCTTCAGCTCAAATGGGGTCGCTCCCAAAATGAGCGTATGGTAGAATCTAAACCTTTATAATTTATGAAATATAATAACTGATTCAAACATCATAAACCATCTATTGCCCATCTTCAGTTGTGTGGGAAGATCATCCTGGTGTCTCATTGGCGACACCAAGGTCAATCCCAGGATGAACCGCGTGGGGGGTCAAGAGTCTGAAGCCACTTCAAATGCAATTGCCCTATACTGAGGTGGAGGAGGGGTGGTTATGATGGCAAACACAACAATACGACATTTTTTTTTCCCCCTTCACAGAGACACACACAAACCCACACCCGCTGAAATCATCACCTGTTCCATTAATGATGGAACACATTTTCTGGACCGTTAATCGCCACACATTTAAGTGACAATTATATTCTGTTGGCGTGTGTGTCCACTGTTCAGTGGAGTAAATTTTATTCCACCGAAAAGCATGATCGAGACCAAATCTTTCATTCTGTAAGATGCAAAACAAATTTGCTTTCAAATAATTTCCTGTGAATCTGAACGGATCACAGTATTGACCTGGTTAAAGTGGGCAACATTTTAGGCCAAATAATGTCAAATCTTAGAAAACTTTGTTTGCTGAAGCCTAAAAAGACATAAATACTGATACTAAAGACAGTGGGAAAAAATGCCATTGAACATCCGACCTGCACATTTATGTTGAAGCTTCATTTGAAACTGTGCTTCTAAAATTAGGTTTCATTGCCTGCTCTGCCAATTAATGGAAAGCTCAACATCTCATTCACCTGAAAGGCTGCTCATACAAGCCACTGAGCCATAGAAAGTGATTAATCGAAAACTAATAATGCTCCCGTGTGGGTTAAACGGCAGCTTGAAAAGAATGGATGGGTCTTCTGATTTTGAATGTTGGAGCAAACGAGCACACCTCCACTCCCAATACGCCCACCGACGGACCTGCGGCGAGCTCTCTCTTCTCTCACTCTGTAGCCTTTTATTCCTGCCTGCAGACACACTCACATAGCCATTATGTTTTCCACCGCAAAGAGATTCGGTTGTGCTTTTTTCGTGAACAGTGTCAGCTATAATGACATGCACATAATCCTGAACATACCCGCGCTGCCCCAGTGGACGTGTCACTTTTATCATTATTGTAAATAGTTGAACAAATGTCCCTGCACACAGTTAATGGGCCTGACGGCTGCAGCTCTAAATATGGTAAAATCGTTTTTTTTTTTGTTTCGTTGTTATTAAAAAAAAGCTTACTCAATTATGGAATCTGTATTTCCTTTTTGCTGTAGGAAACTAATGTGTGGAAAGTAGTATATTATAGTATATTCTCGTGCCTTTAACCATTTCAGTTTGCATATTTTGAACTATTTCCTTAAAGGTCAGTGACAGAGTGAATTCAGGCTCCCACTTATATAAGTTGTTTTTTACCTTAATGCTCTGCAGCATGCTCATCAGTCCACATATTCCCTCATGCACTCGGTTTCCAACCTTCTTTATTTAATAATCTCACAGTTGCAAGGTAACATCATTTAATGGAACTTAAGTATCATAAAGTACCACAGATGAACGAGCGCCATTGTTCATCATGCACTTATTTCGCACCCATTTCACTCTTAGTCATTGCTCGGTTCATTCCTGGAGCATCTTCCATAACCTTAGAACCTCTCCGCCAGACTGAATCAACGTGCATGGGGCGATCGGCTAATGGCCCACCGTGCTCTCCTAATGCCCCAAACCCAGCGGCGCTCGCTGGTGCTGCGAGAGCACTGAGAGGCCTCATGAAATCCAACCCCGGATCTTTTTTTGTACCAGCGTGGCCTCACCGGCTCGCATTTATTCACCTCTATTGTATCTAGAGCTTCTTGCCTTGAGTGAGTCCTGCACCAGTGCAGGTGGTGTGAGCGGTTTTATTGTAGCAGATGGGGGAGCGAGACAGACCGTGCTGATGCTCCACAGTCCCTAATCCGATTGGAGGATGGGCCTGCTGTTTGTTTCCCAGTGTTGGCCCTATCAGTCACACTTAGGTAAAGCCTGAGGGGAGGTAATATGGGTAGATTGGACCTGAGTGGCACTGAGAAGTTGCCAGGGCAGATGGGAGATGGCAGAGTAATACGCTGTGATGCACCACAGCCAGAGGTTCAGTTCACTGTGGATGGAGGTGTAACGGTAATAAAGAGAGATGATATTAATCTCACATGGAGAAGCAGGAAACACACGCAGACGCTGATAAACATCATCCGGTGGCGCTCGTTCGGCAGAGTCTCCACTTTTACACTGATAGAGGGAAACTTAGAAGAATGGGATTGACAGATTGACAGTACAAGGGAATATGCTGACATTGTACATCCCTAGTTTCTGAAATCGCTTCTGATAGGTCCACCGATGGCGACATTCTCGGGTCCACACAGAACGGTGGCTGGTATTACGCAACTCCAGAAGGTAGGAGGTTTCAAGGAGCCTCTATATCAAACACGCAGAGTGTGTTATGGTAAAATATGCCACGATGAATGTCTCAGAGATAATGCTGGTTGCAGGAGCATTAAGTGTGTGCAATCTGTTTATCAAATCTGTCTTTTTTTTTTTGGTCTGGAGTGTCTGAAATAAGCTATAATACGACTGACAGTCTGAGAGGACTTTGAACAATGCCTGGTATCTTGTTAAAAGATAAGCCAATACACGGTGGTTGAATCCTATCAGGCTTCATATTGAGAAATATGTGGTGGGGAAAAAAAGAGCAAATGATGTGCAGTCTGCCTTTCCTCCATAGCCGGAAGCTAATTAGCTCTGAGTGTCCCACAATATCTGGGAGTGAGAAATGACGGCAGTGTTCGTTGGAGAGGGGGTGGTAAACGCAGTCAATAATACCTTTTAGTCATGTTGCAAGGTGCAAATTACCATCTGCTTTAGATCTGTCTCTATAGCAAACCAGTTCTAAAGTATCATAAAACAGCTCCCTTCTCTTCTTTCACCCCTAATGAAGATTTATAGCTGAAATCACAGATGATTTACATAAGGGTGGGGCACGAGCGAAAGAGGAGATGGAGCTTTAAGGTGTTTGAAGCTGCGTTAATATGCGTGCATGTGGAGGTGTTAAATAATCATGTGCAAATGATTACATATCAGAATCACAGAGCGCAACAATGACAATCACGGTGTAATTGTGATGAATAGTCTCGCTCCGCCTGCAGGTAGATAAGTGCAAGTGAGACACACTTGTAATTTTGACACATGAAACAACAGCATTAACCCTGGGGGCTGTTCGACCCATGACCTCTTCAGCAGCACTTGGCGATTGTCGGCACGGAAAATGACATTGGTGTTTTTATGTTCGTGGTGTTAAGAAAAGATGTTTTCTTTCAAACTCCTGATCAAGACAAGAGTGATTCTCAGCCAACATTTCATCCAATTATCAAAGGCCAGAAATGCAGGTGGACGTTTTACAGCCAGAAGCCCGAAATCCAAGATTGTGAGGTCCAGGCGGGGGCTCCTGAGTGCTTCCCTGGCCCTACGCAGGTTACCTTTAATCATCGCCGATCCCTCCGTGCCATTCAGAAGCCCGCAGCCCCTCCCCGGTCCCCCGAACCTCTTTGATATGGATAGGTGTGAAAGCGGCTCACAGCGCTGATCCCTGCCGCAGCCGCTCTCACCCCTCTAGTGATTCCGTTTGCAGTCGCAGGTTTTTGAATTGATTCCTTTGCTTTGCCCCTTTGAATTGGCGTCTTGGAGTGCACGGCACTTTTTTTCTCCAAAAACACTTCTGTCAAATCTAGTGGGAAAATATAGGTAGGGTAATGGGGATGTTTAGAAGATGACCTGCGGTTCTGCAGAATTGCGGATGGAGGCGGCGATGAGCTAATAGCTGTAATGTTTCACAAATGACTGGTCGGATGTTTTCCTGACAGAGAAATAATTACAGTACCTCCTTTTTATTCTGACACCACGTCTCAATCCTTTCCCACTTACCAGCCATACCCGATCAGACCACTCCAGAGCTGACTTTGGTGCACCTGAGCTCACATTTTGATTACATGCTCCACGGTGCTCGACGTGTAGGAGAAAAAGGGAGACACAGCTGGAGGTGGGGGATTAAGGGGACTGTATGAATAATTACACTATGCAGGTATTCGTCTGACTCGTGCGCGTTGACCTCACATAACCGCCTAAAGTACATGGCCATGGTTGTGCATTTGTCATGCCTTTTCCTCGCCACCCTGGCATGGCTGGACACTCCCAGCCGGGGCACACACTGCCATATCGCTGACTGATTAACTACCTGAGGTCACACATGAACCAACGTGAGTAAAAACTCTCATTTCTTGGACACACACAAACACCCAAATGAGCCCTGACTGAGCTTAAACAGGTTAGTTCATCATCTCTGCTTATTTATCCACAACACACAAAGTCTGTGTGTGTTGCTGGTTTTATGTGACTATAGAATAGGAGGGGTTTCTCAGGCAAAAGGGCATCTGAAGGGCAACCTTACCCCTATCAGGAAGGAACACAAGGTATGAATTACTTATGATGCTTTTGCGACTGCTAAACCCATTCTCAAAGTTTCCACACCAAAGCCATCTCTGGGTTTTAATAAGACAGTGCTTGGCTGCAGACAGGCCCCAGCCGCTCCACCCAGCCTAGATCAGCTGGTGGGCATGTTGACATGCAATTAAATTCAAACAGGAAACAGCCACTTTAGTATTTAATCGCCACCGTGAAAGGGAAGGCGGACGGGAGGGCCTCTTCTAAGGGCTGACATGTGTTTCTGTGCGTGAGGAATAGGCGGAATAAGGAATGTAAAAGGAAGGGTGGAGATTGATAGATAGCCTGTTGAAATGTGACAGGACAATGGAACATGGGGAAAGTGAGTGTGAGCGTAAACAGAACGGACAAGTCAATATGTTATTGTTCTCTGTCTTGGGAAAAAAACTGACTTGTGGGTGCATGGACGTCCTAGCTCAACTACATCATATAAGCTAATTAATAACGGCCTCTGTGGAGATGATAAACACAGTAATATGTGACGGCCATATTATTTCATATCATTGAAAACTAACTGTGCAGTCTTTTGAAATATTAATTCAAGTAATTACTTTGAAAAATAAACCGTACAATATACTTTAATCTGGGTGAGTAAAATTGTTATCGTAAAAATATTTTTATAAGTTAATAAAAATCATAGATACTTTGGTAATTTGTGTTAGCTTGTTGTAGGAAAATGTTAAAATAAATAGAGGGAAATGGTAGAATTACCAAGAACAGGTAACCCAAGCTCAATTCCTGCACTACATATGAAAGAATAACGTTTAAGGTTTGGTGGCAGATGAAATTAATAAACATCTGAAAGGCATGTGTTTTTGTCCTGCCTTTAGAAGAAGTTCCAGCTATTGCATAATCCGAATGGGCCTTGAAGATGAGAACAAAATGTTCAAACTCCAAACGAGCTACCTTAAAGTCTCTCCTGTCTCACATGTGAAAACATATTTCCTAAGTTTGTCTTCCAAGAGAAGAAGGGGGGGAAAAAGCCATAATTAATAACTGCCTCAATGCTCGGTGTAAAAGAGAACCTCTTGAGAACGTTGAGGTAACTGTGGTGCGAGCGGAGCATTGCGCCTGAATGTAGCCTAGATTAGCTCCTCCAGAGACTGGTGTCTCCCCAGTGGATGTCTGGTCCATTCCTACCCGGTTCTTCATCTAAAACATTTGTCATTCCTTATCTTTCCCCTTAGGTGCAAACTTAACCTGTATCAGAGAATCCAGCAGTGTGTTGTTGAATAATAGTGAGCCTGTTAATCACACGCAACAGACTTTGGTCAATAAGCTAGGTCAAGAGCAAGGATTTAAAATCCAAGTTCTTTAACTCACTTGACCCTCCCCTCTACGTTCTCCCATGGGCATCCAATAACTTTTTCAAGGTCCTTGAAATTCTTGAATATGTCCCCTAGTTTGTTCGCAGTTTCCCGCTCTCTTCACCTAAATGCCACAAAGACCCTCACCTTGTATCGCCAAGGTAAACTGAGCGTGCAGTACGGGGCCGGCTGTGATTTGTGGCTGCTGAAGTCAGAGCTCTCATGTTCAGCAGTGACAAATGGGCAACCGCTAATCTTGCCACCACTAATGTATTTGTTTCTAAAACAAGATCAATACGGAACCAGATATCCATGCAGATAACAACAATTGCAACAATTTGCCGATTAGTCGAGCGCGGCGCACGTCACAGGTTTTACTCTTGTTGAGAGAAAAGAGGTCCTTCCCATCTACCAATCAATCTGCCAAGTCACACAACCACCTCTTTCTCATTATGTTATTCCTATTCCCTTTGATACGTGCAGGTTAATAGTTTAAAAGAATGAAAACCACATTTTCTATAAGCTTATTGTGTCTGTGCAGCCATCCAAGCCTACACGGGCATTAAAAGGAAGACAACACTCTCTATTGACAAACCAATGAGTGTTCTGCACATTAGGGAGAGTCCAGTTAATAGAATTAATTGCTTTCCACGTTCTGTTTGCATTTTCAATTGTTCTGCCTGTTATGCTCTCTATTACGTTCCCTGCTTATTAGTCTTAATTGAAGTAAATCTCAATAAATAAAGGGCAAACAGAACAAACACCGGCAAATATTCTTGTTTCACAGCAAATGTGGCTGGTTTCTGCGCTTATGGACAGTTCTTTATTGTCATTTTTGAAGTGAGATAACTGATTGTTTACTATTGAATTCTGTTAAAAATCGAGTGACACCCGAGGGTGACTTTCCACACTCCTGTCCGGAGGCAACTCTGCCTCAGTGCTCATGAGGGGATTTTCATGGACACTTTTTAAACATGTTTTTTATGGAGTAGAGCATTTCCACAATTCCATGTAAACGGGGAAACATTGATACTTTTTTCTGCACATTTGCGGTAATATGGACAACACCCTGACGGACAAAGGCAGATTCTGTGCCACTGCAGATTATTTGGAATTGAACAGTGCCGTGTCAGGGGAATGTGCTGTAAAGCATTTTACAATTCATTGCTAGAAAAATGGATTTTGTTTTTGTTTAAAGTGAGTAATAGTGTGTGTGTAAATGAGAAAATAAAAGTGACAGAATGAGACTATGATCAGAGGTACCAATCTTCTCCTCTGCACCCATCATGCCAGCAAATCCACTGAGAGGCACTAAGAATGTTGTGCACAATGCTCGTGCACAAAATAATCAAACCAGAAATGCATCTGCTGTTGAGGAGGATCCCCGAGGAACTGAAGCTAAAATGGCTGGAACGTGACATCACACAGGGACGGTCAAACCTGATTTAACACAAGCTTTCAGAGAAAGCGAAGGCCAAGCAGTAATCAGCAGTGAGAGGTTTCCAGTTACACGAGTAATAATGCAGCCATATTGAAATCTGAATCACACGATGTCCTATAATGTGAACAAAATGACTGCTCCATCCAGCCACTGTTCAATTCAGAGCCTATTTGAAATGGATAATAAACCTTTCTTATGAAGTTCGAGGGGGTGTCGAGTTCATTAGCAGCTTTGACAGAGTGGGTGGTGTAAATTAAACCTGAATTAGCAAGACACGAGTGAACCCCCAACTGGTTCCAAAGAGGACAGCTCTTTGGTTGTACACAATTACCGAGGTCGTGGGAGTGTGCACGCGATTACAAACGAGCCGCAAAGGTACCGGAAAAAGATCTGAAAGACCCGGAACAACAGAGTCAGGACTGGCAAGATATCAGTAGATGTAAAATACACTGAACTGGAAAACTGTCAAGTTAGTGAATGAAATCACGTTTTAACTCGTTAGCCTTCACTCATAAGCATTGAACGATAAAAGGCCTCTAAAGAGCCTTTTTAAGCTTGATATAATAAAAAAAAAAAACAGCTAGCAGTTGATGAGAAAGGGTCCACTTTATTTGCACACATTTGTGATAAATGAAACGAGAACAAAAAAAAGCACAGATTGTCTGTCAGCGTGTGAAGAACACCTGATATGGTGCTCACGGCATGGCCTAGAAATTAGAAAAGACTTCCAAGATGTGCCATTGGGGAAAGTCAAGTTGAACCGGAGCGCCGCGCGGCCTCAACCTTAAGATTCAATCAGCGTCGAGGGAGGTGTTGCGTGAATAAGCTACAACTGGCAGTGCTAAAAGGGGTCAGAAGGTTCAAGGCCGCAAATCAATAAACATGCACAAATCTTCACCTGAGACACAACAAACACACATGCAGGAAGGAAGGAAAAAAAAAAACACCGTCACCGTTGGTTTCCCAGGTAAAATAAGAAAGGACTCCTTTGTATCAACAAAGAAACAGTTACGCGCTGCTGGGGTTGATGTCATGGTAATGTGGATGCTAGAAGAGAAGGGGCGTACAGTGAGTTATGCAGCCTGGAGGCAGGGGCGGGCGGGGGTGGGTGGTTTCTGAACAAATGAGCCAATCCAAATGTCAACAGTAATGATTGGCCTGGAGGAGAAGCCGTTTTACGTTTTCTAGATGTGCACGGGTTGGCGGTGGAATTGATATCAAGATGGATGCAGCACAGCCCATTATGGCTAAATGCCTCTACTTAAACAGTCACATTGCTGTGAACAAGTGCTGGAGTTGAACAGAAGTTTCTTTTATTGATTTTCTTTACCTCCCAGGCAGCAGTTCAGTTGCTGTCAAAAACCAGCTTATAAAAACTTCAGATGGCTGTTTTAGATATCCCAGAACTGAGGATTTGCTTTCCTGCTTTCAGCCACAGGAACATTATTGTTGTCATTTCTTTATGCAGAACAATAAATAAATAACAATAACCTCTTTAATGTCGATTTAAAGTCTCTCGCAGACAATGATAAAAGAGATGATAAAAGATGATAAAAGAGATAAGAAAAGTGTGATGCCGTTATGCTGGAGGTGGGTGATGGGTTAAGCAGACAGCAGAATGTTGACTCAGAACTGCAATTTCTCAAGCCGTAATTTTCCTCATCACCTGGAATCATTGTTTCGTGTCAAACTTTAACCCATGCGTTTGTCACGTTACGCAACACCAGCTATTAGCAGAGATTGTGGAAAGTTCAGGAAAGATCAAAAAAGGTGTTTTAAAACAACTGTCCCTCTGCAGTTTTATGAGAATATCCTAAAATACAGAAAAATATTGACTGCAGACCCAAGTGAAACCAGCAAACCTGCCTAGAGGGAGAAAAAATACTATCTGATCCTCAAAAGAAGAGAAGCATATTTACAGTATAAATGTGTCAAAGCATGAAGAATACATAACCTCATTCCCCCAGGAATAACATCTAAATTTAAGGTTTTTCAGCAAATAACCAAATTTCCTTGTGCCCATTACTATCTATTCATTGAAAGAGACATAGGTGATTGATGTGCGCTCACAGTGGGCAATGCATGATTCAGAGCGCTTATTTTTGAACATGGTGTGCGCTCTCCATGTACGTTAATGAGTCATGGTCATAATCAGGTTGATGAATTATTCATATTGTTAATTTTTAAAAATTTATACTGGCGCATGAAGCAGATATCAAGCACACAAGAAGAGAAGGTGTCGTTCAGTGAAGCCCTGAAATGACTACTGACTGCAGATTTTCTTTCTAAAGCTAGCTACCAAGTTGTTGTTTAGCTAAAAACGGGCATTTGAACATTTGCAATGTTTTTGTTTCTCTGACTATTTATCTTTATGCTAAGTGGCTGTTTAAATCCCAGGCTAATCCCTATTCTGTGGTTGTGATAAGATATAAAAGCAGGACTTTCACAGACTGGAGCTGCAGAGATACTGAAATGTACCCAAATTCCTAAAGGCGACTGATGGAGTGATTCAGTACGATTCTTTTTGACAGTGATAATCTACGCGTGCTCTCTGAAGACAGTGCAACCGCACATGTGCACAGAAGCCTCCGTGTGCAGGGACCGCCACAATTTTTGTCTCATCTCTCTTCCACTTTGGCCTTTGCTCCTCTCATTTGCTCCTGTTACATTTCAATCCTCCACCTGTTTCTCCACCGGGAGGGAGCGAGAGAAAAGGGAGAAGAGACATGTCCCCTCTGGGTAGCTAAGCGATTACCGTTTGAAAGATCCAATCCCTTGCATCATATCTCTCACAACCTCCTCTCCTTCCCCATTACTCTGTGGGAATCCATTTCTGCCTCCTCCTTCCCACATCCAGCTCCTCTTCTCTCCATCTCTTTGCCACTTGCATTTACTTCCCCTGTCTCCTATTGTTGTCTTGCTGCCTTTAATCCCACTCATCATCCCGCTGTTTTAAGCAAGGCTTTTGTTTTTGCGTCCACTCTGCGCCACTCATGCAGACATGCAAACAGCGGTACAAATGAATAGCGACGGAAAGCACTAATTAGGTACAAACGGTGTTTACGTGTTTACAGGCTTCGTCTTTACAGGTACAGGCACACTTCAATTTTCTGTGTTTTAGCAGGCTTCCAAACGTAAGTGTTTGACGTGCGCCGCTTTGGGAGGCAGTTCTTCTTGTCTTATCTGGCTGAGAGCTGGTGAGTCCAGCAGCAGCAGCAGCCGTAGCCCACCGCCTTGGCAGAAGAGGGCTAATCCCTCCTTTCCCAGCCTACTCCAGTAAACACCACTTCTGCAAATCCACCTGTGAATACCCAGTTCGTCCAGGCCATTCCATGGGTTTACTTCATTTCAGGTTCACTCTATTATGGAGGACGTCGGATCACCTGTCATTATAAGTTGAGGACAATTGTGCTTTTGGCAGACGTTCACCATGTATTCACCAATCTGTTGCATTTGTCACACTTTGTCTGGATGCCTGAAGGGACGAGAGGGGAGGGAAAATGCTACATCTGTGGAAAATTGCTGACATTTGAACTATTTACCAGCTTGAACGGGATCAAATTTTCCACCGCAAGACATCAAAATGGGCTGCGCTTTACAGGAACATTTCAGCACAATATGGAAATGCTGTCATTACATCCACAACTGGAGCTCTTTAAGTAGCGGCCCTGCAAGGGAAGCTGTGATCGGAAATATTTGGGACATCGTTTTGCAGAGATTTCTGTCGCTGACGCATGCGTTTGCTTTGCTAAAATGCTTTTTTTTAAATTTACAACTTGCCCCAGTGTGCCAGGCTCCATCCTACATCTTTACTGTGGGGTGTGCTGAATGAAAACACTTTTAATTAAGAGTCATTTTCCATCTTTTGTTTTTGCGGAGGGGGAAACGGACCTCCTTGAAATGCATGCCTTCGGGGTACAATTTAATTTAACAGACGGAGTGCATCTTGAATTTAAAAGTGTGGAGTGTAGAAGGAGGAGTCATACAACAGAAAAAAACAATTTTTCTTTTGGTTTATGGTTCTGTCGTGCCGGATTACGTCCCCATGTGCCGCAGACGAGCGGATTACGGGAGCCTCCCTGCCCCGGCGTCGTGAGCAAAGGCCTGTGTCTGCTTACCTTGTTGTTATGAAACAAGGTATTCAACACCAGCAGGTCAGGAGGGCTAACACAGAAATCTGCCCTATGGCCTGACAAGACTTTGATGAGGAAATTCATCAGAATCGCTGCGGCTTTGTGATATTTTTAACCGTAACAATTCCGGCGGCCTTCAGGGGTTTTGATTGAAACTCATTACCGGGCGCTTTGCATACACACGCTACACCGCACGGATGGCTCGCTCCCCCCTTACTGTGTTACAAAAAAAAAAAAGAATGACCCACATTTTCCCTTTGCAGCAGGAATATATGATGTGACATAGCTTTATTTTCAAATCACATCAATTATGCAACCAACCGCGTGTTCTGAAAAGTCACTGCTCAGTGGCACTGTTAGAATTGGGGTGATATAATAGTTTAGATTATTACACAAAGTAAAGAATGCTTCACACTGTAAAAGTGTGCATGCTGATTGACTGACCCTTTTGAAATGCAACAAAAATAAATAAAAGCAGCAGCAACCGAAAGCCTAGAAAAGTCTATTCCATGTGTCCATATTTTTACTGTTGAACTGGGGAAAACTGGCAAGGTCACACACCCCACTTCATCATGTGGAGCAGACATAAGTGCAAATACTGTCACTCAGAACTAGGTCGAGATGTGCTCTAGTCGGGTCCATTAGCCCTCCCCTGAACGTCTGAGACTGACCCACACTTCAGCTGCTCATCAATCTTTCATGACTGTGAAATGGCGAGACGGCTCCGGAGCTGCGTTTCACGACGCCTACGACGGGCCAGCTGCATTGGCTGGCCCGAGCCTGTCCGGTGGATGGACACGCTCCGGCCGTTGGTATGTCTGCACCAGCGTGACAAAAACTACCTTGGATCGGCACAACCAGTGCTCATACTTTTGGCCTTGGAGCCAAGAGGGTCCAGGAGCACCATGTTGCTGCCAGGGAGCGCGTTATGCTTTGATCCCTTCTTCTTCTGCCTCATCTTCCTCAGCTGTCAGAGGCTACAGTCAGATTGACAGCTGTCTTTTTTGGGCCTCATTTTTAGACTAGCATGTTACAGAAATGTGTGAAAAAAAAGCGTGGCGCTCCGGTGTTGCTGTCAAGAACGACTAATGAGCATCGATTGTCATTCATGACTTTTCACCACCGCACAGATGTAAAGATTCCAGCCCCGCAGCTGGAGCAGGAACCCTGTTTACTGTCGATCCTGTTTGTTTTGATGGAGTTAAGAATCCCCGGGGCACAGAGAGAATATTGTGGGCAGTCATGTTGCACAAATGATCTCAGCCTTGCTTTTTAGACTGTGTTCAAACCATGAAAAATATCCAGGTGTAAAGAGAGGGAGAGCTCGTTTACACAGTACCTGTTTTTTATTCATATGGCCAAAAGTATTCGTCCAAATAATCAGAATCAGGTGTTCCAATCACTTCCATGGCCACAGGTGTATAAAATCAAGCACCTAGGCATGCAGACTGTTTTTACAAACATTTGTGAAAGAATGGGTCGCTCTCAGGAGCTCAGTGAATTCCAGCGTGAAACAGTGAGAGGATGCCACCTGTGCAAGAAATCCAGTCATGAAATTTCCTCTCTACTAAATATTCCACGGTCAGCTGTATTATAAGTACGTGGAAGTGTTTGGGAACGACAGCAACTCAGCCACGAAGTGGAAGGCTACGTAAACTGACGGAGCGGGGTCAGTGGATGCTGAGGCACATAGTGCGAAGAGGTCGCCAACTTTCTGCAGAGTCAGTTGCTACAGACCTCCAAACTTCATGTGGCCTTCAGATTCAGAGCTTCATGGAATGGGTTTCCATGGCCGAGCAGCTGCATCCAAACCATACATCACCAAGTGCAACGCAAAGCGTCGGATGCAGTGGTGTAAAGCACGCCGCCATTGGACTCTAGAGCAGTGGAGACGCATTCTCTGGAGTGACAAATCGCGCTTCTCCATCTGTCAATCTGGTAAACGAGTCTGGGTTTGGCGGTTGCCAGGAGAACGATACTTGTCGGACTGCATTGTCCCAAGTGTGGAGGGGGGATTATGGTGTGGGGTCGTTTTGCAGGAGCTGGGCTTGGTCCCTTAGTTCCAGTGAAAGGAATTCTGAATGCTTCAGCATTATACCAAGACATTTTGGACAATTCCATGCTCCCAACTTTGTGGGAACAATTTGGAGCTGGCCCCTTCTTCTTCCAACATGACTGCGCACCAGTGCACAAAGCAAGGTCCATAAAGACATGGATGACAGAGTCTGGTGTGGATGAACTTGACTGGCCTGCACAGAGTCCTGACCTCAACCCAATAGAACACCTTTGGGATGAATAAGAGCAGAGATTGAGAGCCAGGCCTTCTCGTCCAACATCAGTGTGTGACCTCACAAATGTGCTTCTGGAAGAATGGTCAAAAATTCCCATAAACACACTCCTAAACCTTGTGGACAGCCTTCCCAGAAGAGTTGAAGCTGTTATAGCTGAAAAGGGTGGACCGATGTTATATTGAACCCTATGGTTTAGGAATGGGATGTCACTTAAGTTCATATGCGAGTCAAGGCAGGTGAGCAATATAGTGTACCTTTACACAGCAGCGCAAAGCATTTAACAGCATTTAACGTGCTAAAAATAATTCCTTTTTGACCAAAAAAATGTTCATTTCTACACTTGTTATGATGTTTTTTGCATTTCTGAGCAGTGTCAATTAACCTTTCTGATGGTTACAGAGGACTCTGTTAGGATCCATTTTTTAATTCAGTTAGTGTCGCCTGTGCAGTGTACTTGACCTTGCTATCGGCTGGCTGATTTTTTTCTCCTTGAGTCAAAAACCCTTTTGATTAGAGATGGATTTGTGAATGGGAAGATGTTGAACAGGTTGGAGTAGGTGCTGTACTAATGAAGCATATGCAGGTGTGAAAACAGAATGTAAAAGATGAAAAATGTTGCTAAGAAATCAATAAATATGGTGAGAAATAGGTTGGGCCTACCAAGTTGGCATGTCTTTATTTTCGTGCTGGCTTAAAAAAGTCATTTAATGCTCCTGAAATCAGCCCGGAAGGCATTGGAAGCTACTATCAGCTACCACGTTGCATAGCCTCTAAACCACCAGACCGTATGATGTACTGGTTCTGACATCTTCAGCATACATGTTTATGGAAAACTTCAGTGCATCCGGAAGACAATTTATTCCCTTCAGTTCTGCAACTGCGTGATACAGACAGACTCCCATTCGTGTCCTTCACTCAGCAGGCTATTTTTCCACAGATTAAAAGACTTATCTGTTGACAGAAATCTACTTATTGATTACTGTTTAGTTCCTCTGATTTATTTTTGTGCCTCAATTTTACCCACTGAGCCATTCAAGCACTTCACTGATTCAATGATTAGATTCCAGTTGGTATTAAACATGATGCTGTTTCCACAGTTTTTCCAGGGTTCTGGGAAAACTAGTTAATATTCGAAACAGCAGAATCAGTGAAATTTCAAAAATGGTTCATTTATCTTTCGACTCACAGGAAAAAAGACTCAAGGAAGCAACAGTGAAGCATTTCAAGGCTACTCTACAGGCATTTGCTAAAAAGCAAAATTGCTTCAAATGGTGTCCACGAAAATACAAGTAAATACAGTCTCTGTGAACTGGACTGTGACAGGAAGGTTGCGCTCGAATTTCATGTTCAGGGCCACACAAAGAATCAAGCAGGTTTTTCAGCCGCGAGCTGAGGTAGGGTTAGAGGCATCATTTGCATCAGGTGATGAGAAAATGCAAATGGTGCATCTGAAGAGGGGTTTTACGGGTGGTTGTAAAGGTTGGAATGAGTGCCGAGGAAAAACGAATGTGAAATTCTTTATACCTGCACAAATGGCTTTAATGAAGTGAGTCAATTTCGATTAATTTCAGGCGGAGGGGCGAAGAGAGAGGGGGTGGGGGTGCGTAGAAAGGAAGGGGAGAGAGGGAGATACTGCAGAAAAGAAGGGTTTAAAACAAAAGATCATTTATGCTCTGCTGCACGGCCAAGAAGGTCAATTTGATCATAACAACAAACAACTGTGTTTAATGATTTATCCGCTTAGGCTGATGCAGATCATTAGGTAGGAGCCTCTGTATCACCAAAGCAAGGCAAGCGTGGAAAACATCAGGGATTCTGTTGTCTTAAGCAATATGGCACGGTTCTCTGCAGGGTGGGACTCAACATGTAGATTTTCACAACGCAGATCTCAACGCTCACTTCCTGGAAAGAGAAAGTGAGTGCCGACAGGCAGCTGATTGGACCCTATTATTTGCGGGTGACTGATCGGGGCGGGTCAGGGTAGCAGGTGGCATGCTTTGAGGGAGAACCAACCCATTTGAGAGGCCGGATCGCTGCTGGGATGTCATCAGCAGGACAAACGCACATATTGAGAGACGGAATTTGTGTACGTGTGAGTGAGCACAACCTGGTGGGGCAGAAAGACCAGGCAGATGGGTAATTTGGAGAGTTTGCAGAGAGCAGTTTGTGGACCCAGCTGTGTTAGTCAAGGAGCTGGCCTGTTCCGCGTAGCATATATCACCACTGTACCCACACCGGTGCTGCCGTGCATGGATGCATGTGCTTTTATAATGGGAATATCGCAGGCTGCTTGTCTCAGATCTTTGATGTAGACGAGAGCGGGTAAACAAGCCTGGAACTGGAATGATATTTTCCTGAAATATTGATCATGCTTTGCTGCAGAGGGAGAACGCACAGGCTACAGATACAAAGACAGATGAAACAGAGAGAATGGTACAAGAAAATATCTGTCTTGAGGAAATCATCTGGGATCGCACTGAATAAACATGTTTTTCATAAGTCAAACCGTGCCTGGAAAATTCTGGTGTTCCAGAGGGCGATGGTGTTATAACCAGTGTTATAAAGGCAAATGTAGCATCCAGGCCGGGTGATGAAAAAAAATTATTATAAAATAAATTCAGTCCTAACAAGACATGGATGTGGGGACAAATGATTATTACAGCACCTGTTGCACCATGGTTGGAACTTGGATTACTTCGATCGAAGTATGAAATTGTTGCGAGAATAGCAGCAGGTTTCAACCAATCAATTAACGCAATCTCCCACCCTCATGCAGCTGAGGTGTGAGACAGGAGGGGAGAATCCAGACAAGCAGCAAAAAAGGAAAGAATGCGTGAAAGGTGGGGAAAAAAACCTGAGGATGTGTGGAGGGAAGTGGGGAGAAAAAACCAAGACCTTAATTTTTATTTTTCTCTGCCACACTCTAATTAGACAGGCCAGTGTGAGCTGAATCCTAAAGGCTGGGAAGGAGGAGAGGAAGGGGGGAGGCATAATACACTAACCTGAAGCCAAGAAGGGAGCAGAAAACTTGGTTAATTGCCTTATTCTGCTATATAGGTGAAAGATGAGCTGCAGTAAAGATGTTCTTAAGCCATATATGACTTTTGTTTTGTCGAAAACAAATCCATTTAACCATTAACAAAGGAATCGATGTAAGCATTAATATTCAGTGATATGGTATATTATAGCAGTCATTTCACTGTTATCAAGTCAGAACAGAATGTTTGCAGACTTGGAAGACCCACAAAGACTGACGGCATAAACAACGTGTCAAATTATGCCACATTAGGACCTGCGTGAGCATCAACAATAGACTGTGACAAACCTATGAATCCTTCAACACACGATTCCTTTGTAACTTTTTAATGAGCGACACCCACACTGTTCTTCAGCAGAATGCCAGCAAATGTGGCTGTCATCTGTGACAGCTTCCAGCATAAATGCAGTAAGAGGGAGACGACTATATTTGCGAAACAAACTGCTCATCAGCATATGACTGTTTCATAACTCTGCAGAAGATGTCTTCCTGCGAAGCCTTAAGATGTCTGCTTGATTTGTGCCACCGTCGGTCTAACCCAGACTGCTGATGAGTCAGCTGGGCTGTTTTTCTCTGAGAGAAGGTTTTGAACCTTTAAAGTAGAATCATTTCTTTAAAAAAAAAAAAAAATCATCCTGGTCTGTGTGCATCTGTGTGTGAGTGTTCTCGTACAGGTTACATAATAAGGACCAAACTAAGGATTTCACAGGCAAAGTAAGGATATTTTGGGCAGGCCAGGACAATCTTTGTCTTGTCCTTCATTCAGATATTTCTATCACAAAAACAACACTTTTGTTTTTCATACTAGAGCAAATGTAATTGCTTCAGAGAAAACTGACAGGTGCAGCACACAGCAGTCAGTCGATGTCAAACCCAGCTTCTAAACTCATAAATTTAGACTGGAGGGAGAGTTTCCACCACACAGGAACTATAATAATTGTAATACTATAATAACTATATAATTGGTCTTTTACTCTATTAGTGCACTTCCACTCAGCTCTCAATGGAATTGGGATTTAATTTGACTTTAAATAAGTCATACTCAGCTGATTTTCCTTTCTAAAGGTGTGCAGTACTCACTTTATTTAGGATTTTTCTTTCAGGCTTGTACAGTCCATCCATCCATCCATCCATTTTCTACCGCTTATCCGGGGTCGGGTCGCGGGGGCAGCAGCCTAAGCAGGGAAGCCCAGACTTCCCTCTTCCCAGCCACTTCGTCCAGCTCTTCCGGGGGGATCCCGAGGCGTTCCCAGGCCAGCCGAGAGACATAGTCCCTCCAGTGACATAGTCCCAACACCTCACCAGGGAGGCATCCAGGAGGCATCCTTACTAGGTGCCCGAGCCACCTCATCTGGCTCTTCTCTTTATTTACCATCTCTTTTGTATGACTGTGTGATACTCAGTCAGTAACCTGCATAACAGCTGTTAATAGCTTTGAAGGCCATGTTCTGGCACAGTATCGAACGGACTCGTCCACCATTGTTTAAATCCTGCTGCTAAATGAAGCCTTGCGAGCCTTAACGCTGCTTAACGCAAATTTCCTGGATGTGTCTTCCCGACCCAGAAACAAAGTGTCATGGCTACCGCGGATAATCCATCTGATTCGGGGCTTTTTCTTTTTTATTTAAGGGGCTATAATTAAATTTTTCAATGATCCGGGCGGTACAGTTGTGGGGGTCTGGACACCGAATAGAATTGAAGTTCAGAGGAGCGAGACCTCAATAATGAAGCTTATTAGTTTAAAGCAAATTGCGTGCTGCCGGCCATTGCTATCCCCTTTTACCATGTACAGCAAATGCCTTGACAGAAAAGAATGATATACAATATTGTACATGGCAATAGCGTTGTCTGAAATGAAACCGCGTGCTGAGATTCCTGGGACACAACACATGTTTTTTTAATGAGGCAGGCAATTAGAATGTGATTCTGCGAGTTTGCCTGCACCAGAGATTGTTAATTTCAATTACAGGACATATGGGTATCCACCTCGACTCTCTCTAGCCTCTGTGGAGATCGTTTAGGAGCTTCATTAGATTAGAGAGTGCGACTCTGTTATGTGGGATGAAGATGAGCCCACAAATGAAGATCAGCAGCACTGTTTCACAGCTACTGGTGCTACTGCTTTCCAGTTTAATTCACACTGCACGCGATGGACCAGCTTTAACATCAAAATATTGCAGCTCGTGTCCTACAGGAGCAGCCGTTGAGGGACAGTTGGACTCCTTCCCCTTCCAGTGTCTTTGTCAAAAACGTTTTGTTTGCGCAGTCGGCATTTGCACACTGGCTCGATCTTCGCTCCGCACTTGCCAGTTTTGCCTCCAAACGTGATGAAGTTGAACCCTGGCAATTAAAAGTTAAACTTCTCTCTGCGGCTTCACCATTCTGGGGATGGCGTGCCTATTAGTCCTTACTCGTGTGTGACAGAAAGAGGGATGATAAGATTAATAGGGGGTGTCAGCAGCATTTATTGCCAGCATTACTGGGGATACAGGTGAGCGAGATGGTGCACGCCGCAGATCAGGGTTCTTCGTTTGTGCCTGTTAATCATCCACGGTTACATGATGACAGGGAATCAATGAAGGCAAACCATGGATGTCACCTATGCACAGAAAAACACAACCAGCTGGAGGAAACAGCATCCGAAATGTTCCGCACTGGCATCACGACCAATTAAAGTTGACATTAGAGGGACGTAGGAAGTAAATATAGCATGATCTGAAAATTTACATAAGGATGGAGGAAAAGCTGTAAAAAATCAATGCCATGCTCCACAAGTACAGAATTGTCAGTGTAATACCATCATTATTGGAGACAGGGCGTCAGCTTAAAAGCCATGATAGGGCACATCATAGAGTTGCTCTGTTTATATTTCACAATTGGATGAAGAGAGAGTGAAAAAAACAAAAACAAAATTAATCAAATGAGCTTTTGCTTGTTAAGTACGGGCTTTGTCTCCGGCTGAATGACAATGACGACACACATACCATTGTGAATAAATGGCTGTGTGAGTGCGCCTCAAAACAAAAAGAAACCAGAGGAATTAATCAGCGAAATGAAAAGCCTGTGCTGCCAGATAAACTGCATTTATCTGTATAAAATGTGATGGTGCTTGTCGAGCCACAGATACGGCGGCTGGGCCTACATGTGACAGTCTGTCCGTGCGGCGCGCCTGTAGCTCCGGCGAGAGTTTTCCTGCATAACTAATTCAGCGTCTCCTGGCATCGTGTTTTTGGCCGCGTCCTCTGCATATGGAAATGCCAGGACAAACAGAGGTCGGTAGAAACAGTGAGGAATAAATAAAAACATACTTTTAGAAGAACTCAGATGACTTGTTATAGGCGGATATTTGGCGAGTCTACAGCCAGATTCTGCACAGCTACAAAAGACAAAACTGTGTGATTGAAACTAATCTCTTTTCATCGTAAAATAAACCTCCATGTGGCTTTACACCCCTCCAATCCACACATGCAGCTCTTCTTCATGACATTTGTCAGGCGCTGTTGCTTGTCTTGCAGAAAACCTGCGTGGTCAGAAGCGGTCTACTTGGCCTACCTCAGCCGTGACACTCACTGCTTATCTTGATCATGATGTCCTTTATGATACATACAAAAACACCACCCGGGCATGTTAACAAGGTCAGAGCTGTGATTTCTGCCTAAATTATATGCTGCGATGAACAGCTCCAAATGCTGATAAATTCAAGAGCGCTTGAATCTGATTTTCATTCCACTAGCAACTAAGAGAAACACTACAAGAGGCACACAATTTGTTTCATATTCGGTCGTGACCAAGGACCGGCGGTGGAAGCCTTGAACATTTCGGCACATTTGTTGCGGACGGCACGAGATGGTTACAAAATGTCTCTGTGAGGACAGCGGGGGTGGAGATGCTGTTTTTTTCTATGGAGGCAAGCAGAGGCAAGGCAAACATGAGGATGTAGGCTTAACATAGGATACGTTGTTTGATAGAAAACAAATCCCTTATCGCTTAGTTTAAACACCTCCAGTCGGCCATGTTTGGAGATGTAAACAAGTGTATGGTAAAAAAGCATGACCTTGGCACAGGAATACTTGTTTCAGTGTCACAACAATTGGCCTCCAGATTGTCTGCAATGTGAATATACCAGCGGTCATACGTAGAAAAATTGTTATTCTGTCAATGCTGTGGTTGAAGAGGGGAAAAAAAAATCCCTGCATTTAAAAAACGAATTAGATGTATTCCGTCTCTTCCCAAAGGTACACAGAAAAGGTATTTAAGCATGACAGAGCTGGAATTAGTCAACGCCAACGGCTGCAGGTGACCTTGAATATATACGTAAATCTATGAACACATAGAGGTGATACGGACATACATTTAGATATGCTAACGGTCAAGTCTGGATTTTTCTTTCGTCGTTCTAGGACGTAAATTCTGCGTTATTTCTCAAGTGTCAATTAAATCATTATGCATAATTTATAAAATAACCAAAGAGCTTTTTCAATGCCAGTCTTAACACTCCAGCAGCAAATGTTTGAGGAAGCATGTTCAGATTGTAATTCCAAAGACTCATAATCAATCTTTGTTTCCAGTTCTGAAATAAAGCAGTTTGTCACTTTGAAATGAATTCTGTGTGACATTACGCTGCATGGTTTCAATCAGACGAAATGTGTAATCCGTGTTTCCAGAAAATACTCCTGCAGCCCCCATCTTCTTTTGTTTTTTTTCCACAACCGGCTCTGCAACTATGTTTAAATTCAGCGTAAAACGTGACTAAAATGTTAATTCCTGTAGACTGCAGGTACCCTGACGCCTCTCGCACGCACACAAGCACACGTGGCGTGCTTGATGTAAATAGTTGCAGATCTGGCTGAGTATTACAGCAAGTGCAGGATGGTTTAGTGGCTCCAGGGGGAGCTACCTGAAGTGGTAAACTCCCTCAAGAAATCCCACATAAAGCTACACTGTGTGGCTGCGAGATCTAGAAATAGTAATTGAAAAAAAATCAAGATATCAGGAGCAAAGCTGGCAACGTGAGTGTAGTGTACAAATACTGAGTATTTGGCTCTGCTGCAACAATTTTACCTGTTTAAAGCTGTCATTTGTGACCTGCTTTGGTCACACTAAAAACCGCTCTTCTACTTTCTTTCATTCCTAACTGAACAACAATATTCCATGAACCATTTCAACACCACGTGAACCTTCTTAGCGCTGAATCATCTTATTTCACTGAGAAAATGTGCCCAGCAGCATAATTCCGTTGCACAAGCATTCCTGTATAATTTAAGACGTGTGCAGATGCACGTAATGATTGTGACTTATGGCTATTCTTAGAGACAGCCGGTTCTGCTTATATAACTCTGTGATACGGCTCTGTTTTCTGTTGTTCACGCTGCAACTTTTTAAAAGATTTATTGAACAAGAGAAAGTTGACGGAGCATGGCGTATCCTACACATATTTACACCCGAGACCCGAGTGTGACTGCACAGTTCTCCACTTAGTCACTTTGCAGCTCCATCGGTGATGTCTGTGCAGCGGATGATTCGAAGAAGCTGGTTTCCTGACATAGTTTTGCTGTGTTGTTCTGTTTGGACAGTCCCTCTGGAAGCCATGGCTGCTGTGTTTTTGGTTTTTCACCAGCATTCATATACTAATACAGGCCAAACAATGAAAGTCATTATTGGGACAGCTGGAGCCATTTTCCCCTCTCCTGCCTGTTATCCCCATTGCATTATGTATGGAATTATATATGACTTCAGAGTCAATATTCAATCTACGACTCTCTGCATTAACCTTTGGGCATCATGTGAAAAGTTGCAAAGTCTTAAGGGGTGAAAGGCTATTAAGGTCTCTGTTGTGATGCTTAAACTCTGCCACCTTACGCCTGCCAGACGGAACATTTCCATATGTCCACTCCATGTGTATATAATATATAGAAAAGATTTAAAACAATGAGTCTTGCAGAGGAGAACAGAATGCCTGTGTTTTCTGCATGGCAGACTGCATTAGTACAGCAGCAGTGGTGCTGTACATCTCTGCAGGCAGCTTTTAATGGATTTTCAGGCAACAATAGGAGGCTCAGATGGTGGCAAGAAATGTGATGAGATAAAAGTCATTCTGCATATAAAGCATTTGTGACTTTTCTAAGTGCGTATTTCATTAATGGCACTTCTTTTATTTTGGTTTTATTATTTTGTAGTTTTAATTTATATGAGATTATTCAAGAGAAAAAAAATTGATTAGATATATAAAATGTTTCTACTGGAGCTGCTTTTACTCTTGTTCTGTTACTGTATTTACTGGCATAATTATCGTAATAATGACATATTTTGGGCTCTCATCAGGATTTATACTCAACTGTTTTCCTTCAGTTGACTAGAAAAAGAATATAATCAGAGCAGAAAAAGTTTGAACAATTCAGTTATCAATGTATCTGTTGTATATCACTAACATGCAACGATAGAAAGATTCTCAAGCTTGAAGCTTTGATTTTCTCCCTCAACCCTGCACCCACAGTGATGCAGCAGAGGTAAGCTGTAAAGTCAGTAAAAGGGTGAATAGCCTCCAGTATGAGCAGCAAAACCAAACCCGCTCCAGCAGACCCTGAGGCGCCGGACACAAGGTCACAGCTGAAGAACACAACACATCTCCCTCCCTCCCTCCATCTCCACAGCCGTCTATCTGGCAATGCAGTCGAATTTATTTGTTTCTATACACCGACGACCTTGTGCATTGAAGGGATTGAGCATTTATCTTAATTATTTAAGCAGGCCAGGTCAGCAGTTGGGGTGGGGGGAGGGGGGGGTGAGGGGATGTTTTATTCATGTCAAAAGTGCACCTGTGTTTTACACAGAGGTCTTCTGAGACTGAAACAGACTTGGGGGGTTCATTTTATTGTCGCCAGTGAGGTAATTCTTGTGTTTTTATCCCTCTAAGCATCATTACAGCACACCTAAACTGCAAAAGGAAAACCTCTCTGCGAGGCTCTTAGACATCACTTCTGATGAAATGTTGTCATTCTCGCTTCTCTTCTGCCCATTTGCTCTTGACTTACCTCGCGTATTTTTACCTGAATCACTGATTTCCCGCGGCGATTTCAACCAGCTGCCAGAGTCACGGATTTGCTCCTCTTCAGGTGAGGGAACAATACAAGTGGTTTCAGATCATGGTGACGATATTTTTCACATCTTGAATCAATATAAAAATGCATGAACATGTGTTTGTCCACTGCCTAAAAAGCAGTTCAGATACATGTGACCCCTGAATACCATAGTGAATGTTGATAGTGAAAATTGCACATTCCAACCAAAACAGAAGCACATTTTGCTCACTTTTAATGTGATGTGGTCTCGCTCGCTGCGCGCTGACATTTAAGGGAAGAGCTATACTGATTGGCCCGGTGGGGACAATTAAAGGTCATCATTTTTGCATTTTACAATTCGCAGGATGGGGCATGTTTTTCCTGATTGATCTGAGGGGGGGCACTGGATCTCTTTATGGGCCGGCTGAAGTAAACAATATCACACCTACCCAGAGGGCATTGCGCAACATCAGCACTTGCTACATGAGCGCTGTCCTCATTGGTCGCCTTTTATGATTTTGATGAAATAAACAAAATTCCATTTAAAGGAACAGAGCAGGCCATAAATCAAAGGACGGCTCTTCAAACTGTGGTGCGTTACACAGATGGTCTGAAATCATTTATCACTCTCCTGATGACTTTGGTTTGCTTGCAGTGTTTTACCTCTGGCGAAGTCAGCTGTGTCATTTGTATTCACTTTTTCCCATCACAATGTATTTACAGTCAAGTATACAGACATAAATCTTCTCTAATTAATGGTGACAGTTGAGGGAAATCAGGGCCTGTTATCCTGCAGCCTCGCCTGTTAAGCGTGAGCAACAGTGCTGAGTGACAGGGAAAACTGTGACACACATGTTTATCTGCTCTACCCGGAATGCAAATCAACTGATTCACCTGAATGCGTTTTGTATTTATTCATTTAGACTCAGAGGATTGAGAAGACAACAGATGAAGCTGCACCCTCTCTCTCACCTATACAGCACTTTCTGTTTCTGGTACCATCACATCAACCTTCCCAAACAAAGCAACTAAGACTGTTTAACCCCTTTCAAAACTTTTATTTTAGGTGTATTATAAAGCAATTAAAACCATTATTCTGAGTCTGGATCACTCCTGATTCATTTTAGATTCTGAACCAGTGAAATTTCTTTATAGCAGAGAAGAAGCCATACTCACCTTTATCTGTTTCACACTTCAGACAGCCAACTATGCACCAGTATTCGTTTTCGTAAACTAGCTTCTTCTCTTGATTCACTCTCATCTAATTTTTTCTAATCTAAAAATAATCTGTTTCTTTTAACTGTAAAAGTTCTCATAACTGTTGTAAAGAAAATGGATGCCATCGCTCATGCAAATGGGTCCATTAGTGCTTATATGTTCCAGTAATAAAAGGCTTATTAATATGGAATTACAAGAATTTTCCTTTGGCTTTTTTTTCCCTTTTAATGCTTTACCTATAGCACAGGTTTTCTGGTTGCCGGAATTGTGAAGTGTAACATCGATATAAATGGAATGGAAACTGAAACGTCTGCAGTTAGTGGTCATAGGCAAATGTTAAAATAGCCTCTGTGACCTCCAGAAAATGAGAGAGAGAGAGAGAGAGAGAGAGAGAGAGATGGGTAAAAAGCCTCCATGACTTTACACGAAGGCTCCCTTCTGATTGCTGGCCAGTACCACGACTACACCTTCTCCCAAGGACAAGTGGTGTAACAAACCTATCTCTCACACACACATCAGAATATAATCCCATGAAACGTTCGTATATGTTGCTGGAGATGCAGGATAAGGAATGTTTTAAGCAGACACAGATAAGATTACCTTGACCAAAGAAGGGTCATTAAATGAAATCATGTGACTCAATGGACCTGTTGTTGAAACTTCTGCTCTTCATCATGACAATTATGAACTGTTAGGCGACCTTTAAGATTACTTATGTTTTTCATAAACATGAACCTTTATTAAGCCAGAGATTTGTGGATCCTGGAAGGTCAGGCTATTGCCGTCCATGCAGCTGGGCTTACTTTATGTATTGCAGTGCTGATTACAATCTTTGCATGCTTTCCTCAAAGTGGCTCAGCATATTTAATTCCCACATATGTTCATGATCTGTGTCAACTTGGTAACACACACTTTGACATAGTTTTCACAAAATCCCCCGTTCACTGTTGGGTCTCTGTATATTTCCTTGTGTCGTCTGGGCGAGAACATGCAGTAGCTGGAGTAGAATGTGGGTGAAGGTATCCAGTAAACAGCTGGAGCAGACCCCTGCAGCTCAGACACCCGATGAGCTTCATTAGCAGCTTTCTACTGTGATTCAAGAATCGCATTAAAAATAATAAACGCACAGTGCTCACAGGAAGATACACACTAACATGCACCGCTCAAAGGCCCCTCCATAAATTCAAGTTCATGGACTCACAATTAAATTCCCTTGCTGTGGAAGAATAACATGCTTTTAATTCTCACTCTTCATTTTTCCTTAGAGCTCCAGCGGGCCACAAGGCTGTAAGGAGGCAGCGTGCTGAATCATCAAGGTTTCTATTAAGTGCCTGCTGGGTTGGGCTATGGACCCCGAAGGCTCAAAAGCTGCCAAGTTCCCACAGTTCTTAAGTGCAGTACAGATTATCAGCAATCCCCTTTGCACTGACCAAATGGCCTGATCAGGATCACAAAATCAACCAGAACATAGGTGGAGCCCCCAGTCTAGTCCTACAGACAGGTTGCATCATTTTCCTAATAAAAGTAAGCATGCTTTCATGTCTCGAACCTGCGAGTGAGAGGCAGATGTTATTTCGGCTTGTGATAGCATTTTTCAAAGTAATTTAAGTCAGTCAGTGAAAAGGTTGTTTCTGGATCAGGTCCCAATAAAGAAAACAAGTTAAACCAAAGCCACCAAAAGTCTGAGCGGGTTACATTCTCCTATAAAAACCCCACATAACTGCAAATACCCAATGGTGCAAATATGAAAATGAAGACATTCCGGCCAATCTGGAAGCAGTTAATTTTTCAAAAGCACCTTCCTCTGGCTTTTCCCTTAGTCACCCCGCACACCCACCAACCCAAGACACTGAACACGTGCAGGGCGTGCAGAGAGGAAGGCTTTGAAGGGACTGCAGCCAATTAAAGGGAGCGGTGCTACACTTTGAAGAAGTGCTGCACACAAGACAAAGCAGGGCGTTTGTAATCTTGCCCGGTGTCTCCTGGCCGACCTAAGCTCATCCATTCTGGCTACAGCAGGTGGCAAAAGGGTAGAGGGAGAAAAGAAGTGCTGCCTCGCTCTTGGGTCACTTCATCATCGCCCTGCACCAACCTACCACTGCATCTCTCACCCCTATTGCCTTCACATAGCTATAAATGTCAGCGGTGGCCCCTTTAAGGTCCATCTCCACTCAGAACCAGACCCATGGGGTTTGATAGATGTGTCCACTGTTGTGGTTTCCCCTAGGCCCCTTGGGGTGCCTCAATTTGCTTTATTATGGTCGTCACTCAATCGAACTTCAGTCACTGGCATAAAGGGAGGAGGTTGTGCTTCCTCCTTCTTAGTGCCAAGCCTTTTTGTTTTTACTAATTTTAAGTGAGTGTGTGTGTGTGTGTGTGTGTGTGTGTGTGTGTGTGTGTGTATGTGTGGGTTTTATGTGCATGGTGCACGTACACTTGTGTGTTAGCCTTAATTTGTTTTAACATGTAAAGCACTTTGCATTGCATTTTATGTATGAAAAGTGCTATATAAATAAAGTTTGATTTGATTTGATTTTGACAGGCGCGATAAGAAAGCCGAACCAAAATTTCATACTGAATAGTTTAAGTCTTTGCTCACTGAGAAACAGTGATATTTAGCTGTCTCTCCGACTCCATAAACACAACCCTCGATGTGGATAGCAGCTATTAAAACAGCAGACACAAAGAATAGTGAAGCAGCAAATAAAACTCACTGCAACAGGGATAAGAGATAAGAGAGTGTTCCCACTAAAGAGCTGCCATGCATGCGGCAGCTCCCATCGGACCGCTGCTCATCTCCCCCACTTCTCTTCTCGCTGACATTTACTTACTGCACGGCCATGTCCCTTCCTAATATCTTTTAAAGAAACGTCCATCTGTCACTTTTTCATCTCTCTTATTCTCCTCAAGGGCGATGGGTATTTTTGAACCGTGGAGAACTTGTTCGTGTCATTTTCCTTCCAGCTAAACAACGAAGAAAGAAGCCTGACACCCCCACCCCCACCCCACCCGCCCCAAACCTGTGGATTTCCATTCTCTAACACAATTGGTTTGAACAGTGGGACTTTGTTAAGCATAGTCTCACTTATGTTCAGCCCTATCAAGGAGTCAAGGCCCTTTGCTCTCCTCCTAGTTTTTATTCATATATAGCTACAGTGGTGGCCGAAATGCCATATTTCAGAGGTTATAGGTGTTTTTTATTGTTGAATTGGTTTCTGTTCTGGAACAATGAAAAATGATGACCTAATCCATAAATCAACTCCATCGAGCAAATTTGGGGCAAGCTGGACATTAAACCAGATCTACCATCCATTGCCCTCAGCTGGATTTAAGCATGGGAGAAGAAAAGAGAGAGGAACTGCTGCAAAAGGTGGACACACCAAATGTTCATGTTAATTGTGGGTAAAAAGCAGACCAGCTTCATCTGATATTTATACATTCACCATTCAAAAAAAATTCCCTTCTCACCCTCTGCAGGTGGTTCCTCCTCCATTCTAAGCTCGGGTCCTCTACCAGAGGCCTGGGAGCTTGAGGGTCCTGCGCAGTATCTTTGCTGTTCCTAGCACTGCACTTTTCTGGACTGAGATGTCTGAGGTTGTTCCAGGGATCTGCTGTAGCCACTCCTCCAGATTGGGGGGTCACTGCCCTGAGTGCTCCGATCACCACGGGCACTACTGTCACCTTCACTTTCCAAGCCTTCTCCAGCTCCTCTCTGAGCCCTTGGTATTTCTCAAGTTTCTCGTGTTCCTTCTGCCTGATGTTGCTGTCACTTGGTATTGCCACATCCACCACAACGGCTTTCCTCTGCTCTTTATCCACCACCACGATATCTGGGTGGTTCGCCATCACCATCCTGTCTGTCTGTATCTGGAGGTCCCACAGGATCTTTGCCCGGTCATTCTCCACTACCTTTGGAGGTGTTTCCCATTTTGACCTTGGGGTTTCCAGCCCATACTCCGCACAGATGTTCCTCTAGACTATGCCAACCACTTGGTTATGGCGTTCCATGTATGCTTTCCCTGCCAGCATCTTACACCCTGCAGTTATGTGTTGGATTGTCTCAGGTGCCTCTTTGCACAGCCCACACCTTGGGTCTTGTCTGGTGTTGTATATCTGGGCCTCTATCGCTCTGGTGCACAGGGCCTGCTCCTGTGCAGCCAGGATGAGTGCCTCTGTGCCAGAATGAGTGCCTCTGTAGGCCAGCCCTCTCTAGCCACTGGTAGGAATTCTTGACATCAGCCACTTCAGTTATGTTCCGGTGGTACATCCCGTGTAGGGGCTTGTCCTCCCATGATGGTCCCTCCTCCAGCACCTCCTGATCTTGCCATTGTCCGTTGGGGCCTTGTCCTTGATGTACTCATGGAGCTTGGCTGTTTCGTCCTGGATAGTGGCTCTCACGCTCACTAGTCCTCAGCCTCCTTCCTTACGGCTTGTGTACAGTCTCAGGGTGCTGGATTTGGGATGGAACCCACCATGCATGGTGAGGAGCTTTTGTGTCTTAACATCTGTGGTCTGTATCTCTTCCTTTGTCCACCTTATTATTCCTGCAGGGTATCTGATCACTGACAGGGCGTAGCTGTTTATTGCCCGGGACTTATTCTTGCCATTGAGCTGGCTTCTTAGGATTTGTCTTACTCGTTGGAGGTATTTGGCTGTTGTGTGTGTATATATATATATATATATATATACAGTATATATATACACACACACACACACACACACACACACACACACACACACAATAAAATTAACTGTGACCTGAATGTGTCAGGTTCAAACGTCACTTTGTGTGTTAAGATGTAGAGCAAAAAGCAGAAGCTTGGAGAAACTTTAAAGGGGTGGCATCAGCCTTAATGGAGTCTGAGAGGCACTGATGTATGCCACGTCCTCTCTCTCTCTGCCTCTCTTGCCCTCTTCCATTTTCATCTCTATCCCTGAGTTGCCTAAACATACATTTTAGAGCAATTAGAAAATGTCAGCATGGGCAAGCTCAAGATAAGCATTGGACGCGTAAGTATTCGCTTTGACACCTATATTGCAGCAAGAAATAACCCAACAGTCCACCTCCATAATTCAATCTTTCTGTAACAGCTTTCTCTAAGTTAAGGCTAAACCCCTCCCCTCTTCCGGCATGGAAACACAGACACTATGGCCATCACTGTGCTGATGCTCCATCCGTATCGTCCTTCGTTCTGCTCATGTGAAGGAAGAAAAAGCAGACATTGTTTGGGATTGTGTTGGTGTATTGCTCAGTGTCCTGGGTGAAGCTAGCAGCTCCGAATGAAAATAAACATATCAGCCTGGCTTTCTTCCTAGAGTACTGACATCAACTATGAAGCCTCTACGGGGGAGGAAAAGGCAGAGAAAGGGAAAATTAGCTCTTTTTGTCATGGCTGTGGCAGTCAAACAAAGATTTGCTGTTTTCTCTCTGCCACACAAAACGACTGCTTGTCTGAAGATTGCATATTGTTGCACTGCACGTAAACAGAGATGGAGGGGGTTAACATCAGAAAATGAAAACAGGTGAATTTATGTCAGCGTTGTCACATGCTGTTAGGTCTGAGCAGATTAATCTGGTTAGTCCTGGTAAATTATGCATGCTTATTTATAAATGGTCAATTATTTTCTGCAGAAAATGGCTGCTGCAAACTGCACTCTCTCTCACAAAGGCAAAGCAGACGTTGACATGAATAGTTTATCGGGTGTGCTGCCGAGTCATTCTTTGAAAATATTGGACATGCGTTAGTTTTTTGCTCTGAAGCTCCCTCTGCGGAAATGTAGGGCCTGGTTCAGAGAGGAGGTGACTGATGAAGAAGTCAAGGACAGAAGAAATATTTCCACCACTTCTAACATGATGGCATCAAATTCACTGCATAGACCTTTTCAGGGGAACTCTGCAGATGGGAAATCAAGTGTAACCATGTGCGATGAATACAATTCAAGATTCTCTTAATTTCAGGTTGACACCTAATAGACAAACCACTTCCTTGATGTGTTCCTACCACCATTTTTCTGATTTACCTCACATTTTCAATGGGAGATTAGAACCCAGAAGTCTTGTCCTCCCTGTGGTTTTATATACACTCAACAGTTAAGGTGATATAATTAAGATGCGTTCTAATTTCACTGTCAAGAGATAAGGCATAAAGCACCTCACAGTTGCTAAATGGTAGTGGAAACGCAACCAGAAAAATCACAGGGGAGCTCCTTGAGTAGCTGTGTTACTGCAGCACTCAGCATAAAAGACCCTAATTTGACCCCAGTGGTGTATTAAATAGTCTGTTTGGAAACTCCTATGAGTCCTTTGAGAGATTCTTGACAAAATGGCCACCCTAATGGTGACATTTTTTTTCTTTAAAACAAACCTGAAAGCAACCTGAAGTATATAAATTGAACAATTCGAAGAATTCCTGTCCGCACAGAGAGTTTAATCTCTCTTGCAGCGTGACACCAGATGAAAAGGATTCCTCTCTACATACAACATACAGTGGAGCGAAAAGGCTCCAGGCTGCAGCAGCAGTGGTGTCTGGGATACGCAGTCTGGTTAATCACAGCGAGCTCCAAGCACTACACTAGAGCTGTTCTGGGTTTACACGTGCTGCTGCGACAGATACAGAGCTGGCCCCACGCGGCAAAAAAAAAAAAAAAAAAAAAAAAAAAAAAATTAATAAAAAGAAAATGTTGTGATTAAATCTGTCGGCGTCTGCGTGAAGGAAACAGGAAGGTGTTGAGCATCATGCCTCGGGCTCAAGCCATCACCAGAATGGAAGCATCGACAAAAACAAGAAAACCTTGGCTGGAGGCGTGCATACATTTATTCAGTGTCCGACAATTAGCAGGTACAAAGCTGAAGGCAATGAGGTGTTGCAGCGCTGCAGCGGGACTGAGACGAATGTTTCTCCCAGTGAGATGGCGGATCGCATCCCTCTGTCACATGGCTGCAGAGGGACGAGTTGCAGTCGCCGGGGTGCTGCTGGCAGATGTGCTGTGCAGCGGGGACACAGGTGCTGACCAATTTAATGAGCAAAAAAGGAGACCGCGCGGACTAAAATCCCTCATCTGTTGCTGACGCACCTATGATTAATCTATTTCAGGGTCAGCTCTGCTTTATTTACCCCCACCTCCTGGACTAACCAGCTTCCAAATCTGGCCATATGGAGCTCAAAGCGAGAAGGTGAAGCCCCTGAGCTCTGACCTGTTAAAAAGCCACTGATGAGGGATTTGCTCAAACTGGCGCTTTTAGTGGTGATTATACAAATACAGTAGATTGCTAGTCGTGCAGGCAGCTCTAGGCTTGTATCTTTCAAAGAGTCCAGGAATCGATTAAATTTTTTTTTTTTTTCATAACTCTGTGTTAGTGGACACTGTCTAGTTTTTGTGTTTATGTCTCCGTGTGGGAGGAATCATCCCCAAACAGCATGTGAATGAAAGGGATGGAAAAATTGCAGGCTGCAGTCGTTGAAATTTGCAGGCCCACGCTGAGTTTCAGCCTTTCTAAATTGAGGATGGTCGAAAAATGGTCAAAATTACTTGCTTGACACTTTTGTCTCATCCCTCTACATTTTTTTAAAGATTCTGGTCATCTTTTAGAGGAAAGGCAGTGAGACATGATACTGATTATTGAATGTTAGATTTTCAACTGGCAGCCCCAGCTGCTAAAGATCACACCATGCCAAAGAGAGAGGATGACTGCATGTGGGAAGGTTCAGGCTGGTCAATGTGTACGCGCATTTCTGCTAATGTCCCCTCTGAAGCCCGGAAAGTCATTATAAGATTCATAAAGGGACTTGAGAGCACCTGTGTGTCATATGGCACGCTCTTTAATCAAGCTGAACTTCTCATTACATCAAGACAAGGCTTCCATTGAGCCAGACGCTGGCCTGCACCTACATGGGTGCATTAACAGACTGTGTGCACTGTGGGCAATTTGTTGTGCTCTGTTCTGACTTACTAAACATGTCCAGTACAGCAGCACACAGCTCCATCATCTTTCTAAAGGGTGAGCAGTGGGCATTTGGAGACAGATGAAAAACCGCACATTTGTTTTCCTTCTTTTGAAGCCCCCCTCCTCTTGTCTGGCCACTACACTGGACTTGTAGAGCAAACACATTTATACGAGCGAGGGGTGAGCGTGGGAGCTCCCGCATGGGCACAGACAGATGAAAGGTTTAGTGCCCTGCTGGTGACAACAGCGCTCGCAGGACTCCACTTTGATGGCTGCGCCCTGTCGTCAGCACCGGCCTCATCCGGCTAAAGCCTCTTGTACGTTCCTGATCAGGAGAGCGTCATCATCTCTCTCTCTCGCTCTCTCTCTCTCCCTAAAACATCAGGTGCAACCCAGTTTTCCATCCAAGCTTCAGCTTTATGCGATTCTGTCCATCATCAGACATGCACTGAGAGCATGATGGTGGATCAGCATTGATTACAAAGGAAGTGAAACTGGAGACGGCTGGTTCTTGGTTATCACAGTCATTTATCAACTTCGCCTCTTCAGTCTCTGTTAGGGATGTGTACACATATCATCACAATCATAATTAAATCAACTGAAGTGACAAACCCGAAGCTTTCATGCAAACATATTTACTGCAAGAGCTTGCGAAACATTTTCTTAGCACCACCTGGTGTAAAGACTATAAGTCACAGGCTCTTTCATGGAATCCGAATTGGTCTTTAAGACTGTTTTAAAAGCCTGAATGCATCTACTCCTCCTAGAGCGGTCAATAAGATTCGGAATCACACAGATAAATCGCCCTAGAAGCGAGTGTTATGAGAGGAGATACTCCACGTCGTTCAGTCCAGAGGAATACGGGAGGAGTGTGTCACTCCCTACATTTGACCTCCGAGGTAACAGAGAATTCACTGCAGATGGTCCGACTGCACCTCGTTGATCATTGCTTTTTCACCACTGTGGTGAAGGCCAACACACACCCTCAAATAACGTGGCCAACGATAAGGGCCAAGAAGGCCGCTGACCTCGGGGGTTTAGCTCACAGCTGAAGAAGTGCTTAGATGTGGTAAATGTCTTATGTTTGTAAAGGGCAGTTAGCCTACATGTACATGCATATATCAGCATATCATTACAGAGTTAAAAAAATCGAATTTGAGTCACTTGCGAATGAGACTCATTGACAATGTTACATAATATATCTTTTAAATAGACTAGCGCAACTCACATCATAGAAATTCTTTCCAATTTCAGCAGCTCCAAATTAAATTCAGGATTGTATCAAGCTATTTTTAATAGCTTTTATGGAGTAGCTCGGTCCGACCCGTAGTTATACAGAGCTAATAATTTTTACATTCTGAGTCAAAGCATGAAGTTGTTAACGCCAGACTACTGAGGAAAATGAATCTGATGAAATACGTTATTAAGATTTGTTTTTTCTCATATATTGCTTGTAAACTCTCAGGCAAGTATGTTTTGGATTGAAGTCACTATTTAAAATCAATAGTTACATCAGTGTTGCAGTTTGGAGGCATATTTGCTCATTTGTTTGTTTGTTTGTTGGGGTGCCTCCTCCTCTGATTGGTCTGTTTTGCCGCCAGGTCGTTACGGTGCAGCGATCACACCGCTCCATGTTGGGAATACGCAACGAGCAGCTGCGGAATTCCGGTACAGTGGATCCGTCAAAGAAAAAATGCGCCTGGAGGCTTTGGTACATGTTTGAATCAACACCTCAAAAGCCTACAAACGCTGCCCGGTTCAAATAAAGCTTGAGGACCCGCTAATGAATAAATCAGCGATTGTTCCATCAAACCGCCGTGTTTCTTCTCACGTTTAAGTCAAGTCTGGGAGTGCATTTAAGATAATTAGAATGTCTAGTGCATACTTACTGTAGCAACCAAAAAAAAGAGGTTTTCTGTTCATCAAATGGGATTTTATGTTGCCTTCTGCTCACAATTTGTATTTGCTTCAAAATATTTCACCTTGATGTGTGAGCCAGACAGTGCAGTTAGCAGAAGAAAGCATATTTGCAGAACGCTTCAGCTTCTGTAATTAATGTTAACAGCCAGCACGCATGTGTGCAAATAAAGAAAAATGCAGCGCTGCGAAAAATTTAAAAAATAATCTTTCAGGTTATCATTAACCTTCTCACTGTGAAGGGTGCTTCACGTGTGAGAGGAGAGGCACCGCATTTGAGATGTGGCTTACTGGGCGTGTGTGCACATCTACGGGTACAGGCTGTTAATGTCAACACGCCGTGGAGGCTGAGGCTTGCTGTCTTTGAATGGCTGAAGAGGACATGAAAGGGCTCTCTCTCCCCGATGCCCAGCCCTTCCTGTTACCCCTGTCCACCTTCTCTCCCTGCATAATCCAATGACGTGCAGACTCTCTCTCCTCTCTGCCTCCTTTATCCGTTCACACACTGCCATATTGACGTCTATGGGCCATAAGGCTCTCTCTTCTTTAAAAGGAAAATGGATTTTGCAGGAGCGGTGAAGCACTTTTGGTGTACTGAATGTCCCATGGGGCTTCTGAATGGATAGATCTTAGCTACAGCAGGTATAAAGTGAAGACTCCCCCGCGCGTGCACACACACACACACACACACACACACACACACACACACACACACACACACACACACACACACACACACACACACACACAAACCTCACAAAATAGACCCTGCCTTCAAAGTCAGTGTTTACAACTTTCCCTTCTACAGTAACATACACAGATACGCGAAGGACCAAGATTTGGACAGGCATATATGTGTCTATTGTGTGTTTTCCTTAAACACACAATTAGATTATTTTTAATGCTTTAACTAACATGAGCATTTGGTCCTGGATTTCTGCTGTATAAACTCCTAGATTAGTAATTCTCCATATCAAATATGTTTAAATAAACTGAGGCAGCCCTGATGTTCTCTGACCAGATACAAGAGGTTTAAATTGGATCCCTAAACATCTCACACCGGGCAGATAATTGATTCTGAGCAACACTGGGTTGAGAACACACCCTGGGTGTCAGGAAGAGAAAATCAGCCCTGAAATCAGTTTAATTACTCAGAATTCTGAGCCCCACTTGAGTTTGCAGGAATGAAAATGTGTCACTGGTTTTAACAAGTCAGTAAAGTGCTCAACATGCAATGAAACCTAAACAGAAGTAGTGCAGCAAGGGGAAGGAAAGCTTAGATAAGGTAAGAATATCAGCTCTGTTCCCGAAAGTCACAATCCATACTGCATTGCCTCGAGCTACTCAAGAAATGAATCAGCTGAATATTTCTCAATAACATAGAAAAATGGAGACAAGTGGGCAGAGATTCGTCTTTTTTCTCTTACTACATTAGGTTTCTCCACTCTCCCCCTTTTTTTGATTATATTTTGCTCAATTATTCTGTCACTCAATAGGCAACAGCATTAGTGCATGGAAGACGTGCCTTCATGCTAAATTTAATTCACAGCGTGAATGGGTGTCTTTTTTTTTCCTAACAGCAGCAGCTGTGGCAGTAGCGTTAGCAACAGTAGCAGCAGCAACATCAGTGTCAGAGAGGAGATTAGCACAGTGCGGCTGTGACGTAGTTTAAGCAGCAGGCCGGCCATTAGTACCCCAAAATGAGATAAATTACTACTGACTTTGAGCAGTGACGGCTGTTGTGTCTCATTGATTAAAAATACTAACAGAGGTTATGTTTCCTCCATCATTTTATATTTAGTGCCTCTGTGGTTGTGGGTGTTTTTCAATCAGGTATTCCATTTTATTCCAGCTTCTCCTTTACAAACAGATCAGACGGATGAAACCGAGATAACACACCCACTCCCCCACCCAATTAATTGCAACCCCATTGTGTAGTACATTCTATCACTGTGTTATTGTTATTCTGCTTAAAGGATTTAAAAGAAATGTATCCAGAGGGAGGGCTGTGATCAATTTCACCGACTGGATTAATGTTCCAGCTCCAAACTGGATCTCCAAAAAAAAAAAAAAAACCTTTTCAACAAAGTTTTTTTTGTTGAAAGTTTTGGAAGTTTATTTTAGGCTAAAGGAATATGGAAGCTTTAGCACAAAAAGCTTAGATGGATGTGAGAATAGATTCCGTAGATTCACTTCCATAAACTGGGACATGACAAAGATCAGAACCCGAAATTTTAGAAATTTAATTAAACTTAGTGTACATGTCCTCTGTTACTATCCTGCTAATGGACATTTCTTGCACAAATGGGACATACAAAGATGCTTTTATATAGACTACTACAGTCATGTGAATTTAATTACAAAATGGATTTGATGTAAATCCAAGCAACCAAAGCTTTTCAAGGACAAGAACAAAATAAACCAATACCATGGCTCATTTATACCCACAGTTTGTTATGATACATACCATAATAGTCACTTATTTGCATGCAAGCCTAGCAGACGCCACGCTTCTCACGTGGATAACAGCTCTGTAGAAGTGACGGGTAAAGACATGGAAATGACGCTAGTTGTGGGTGAAGCAGCTATGTGGACAAAATAAACGATACAATTCCATCCGCAGACCTGGGTACAGTTGGTGCCAAAGGATTTTGTTTGCGCTGGATGCGTAATGGAGTCTGTGACCCTGGCCACGACCCCGATTGGTGCTTGTAGTAACACATGGTAATTATGTATAACTTGGACGTGTTGGTGCGAGGTAATCTTGCTTCAGCGGTAAACAAATAAAATTAAACGCCGTAGTGAATTAAAGCACACAAGAACCTTGTGACAAAAAGCTTGTTTCTGCACGTTCCACCTATAGGTACACAATAGTTCTTGTCAGCAAAGGGATTTCTAAGCAATCAAGGGCTCATAATTCTTTGCACTATTATGCACAGGAGCTCTTTCACACCCATGCTAATATGTTTTGCTAAAGTCTGTCTTGCATTAAATAGGTAGTTTCTTGAGCTCCTCCTGCAGGTAGAGGGAGCTTCCTATTACATCCACAATTATCTCCCCCAGCTCCATATCCATTGTGATTTTACAGCATTAATACTTCCAAAGATGTTTAAGTTGGGCTCGTCTCCACAGAAAATGTTCATTTCAATTGAGTGCGTAAGCTAAAATCAGATATGACTACATGCGATTGGGGGCTGTGCAAAGTTCTAATTAAAGCTCAGTGGAAGCTGCAGCCACAGAGGAAAGTGAGGCTGCAATCAGCATTCTCACATCTGGGCTTGTCTCTCTCTGTACCACAGAGAATTTGGTGCTTCGGGCCAGTCACCTTTATTATCGGCTTTTTAATTGGGAAAACATGCTCTTCACTGCCTGGGTAATGGATTTATATCTTGTCAAACAACGGGTTATTTTTAATTAGCGCGTAGACCTGGCTCACACGCGAATAAGTTCAGCAAATAAAACGGCTGGCTGATGTTACTTTTAAACTGTTCATTTGGAAAAATGAACTTTCAGCGCTTGCGCTTGTACATTTGAGCAGTAAAAATCAAAAGGAATTCACAGAATTCATTTCATTTCATGAGTAGTATTGACTCATAGTGGTAGTATTTATTTATAGTTCTTAGCCTCTGTGTCTAAACTGCCCTCCACAAAGACGAGGGCTTTGGAATCATAGATTCTTTTAAGGTATTTGGCCAAAAGTGTGACTAAACATCACTTCACAGACATTGAACACTGGTTAGGCCATTGTAGACACTTGACCCAACACAGCAGGATCTGCCCTCTTGCATGCGGGCACGATAACCGAAAAAAAGGATTTGCCTGCAGCCTCAGCTTTTAGAGTTTTGTTGTTTTGCTTGTTTGTTGTTAACTGGTGCTTACTCACGAAGCCATTCTAGAGGAAAACAGAGATGTGCAGACATGGGGAGAACATGGAAACTGTGGATAAAAGGCTGACATCAAAACCACAACCTCTTAGCTGTCAGTGCCCACACTTCACTTTTTTAAAATTTGTCACTTTTGTTTTAATACTTGTTTTTACCCACGTCCTGTTTTTTTTTTTTTTTTCCCATCCAGTCAGCGCTGTTTCTCTTCCCATCTCCCACTTTCTGATTTATCCTCTGGGGGCTGAACTCACTATAAATACCACAGAAGAAGGGTGACAGGGGAAAAAAAATAAAGCCTGCACGACAAGATTCTAATTCTGAGGAGCTGACATGGTTGCCTCTTGCAGGTTAGAGAGCTGTGCACTGTCACCACTCTTCACAGATCCTAACATTACACACACACACACCTGGCCTCCCGTCCTAAAGCCCTGGATCAGCCTGCACCACAACACTCCTATTTTAACCTGAGTGGGTTTTATGTGTACGTGGAACTTTAAATTTACAATCATGACGCTCAAGAGGAACCTTAATGAAAAAGGAAAAGGCATTAACGCCCTTCAATATGCCACCTAACCAGTGCTTTTACCAGAAATACCACACTCCCACACTTCCCTCTTTCTTTACTTGTTTCTCATGCAGAGAATGTTTACTTTATTGGATATTTATCTCATGAGAACAGACGGTATTTTTTTTTTCTCCCTACAGCGAGAATTCCACTGTTTCCCTGAAAAAGCTATTTGAAATGTAACAGGCAGTGAAGTGAGAGTAAAGTGGTAGACAGCTGTGATTATGTCTGCAGGTCAGCACAGCAGGGAAAGCAACTTTTTTCAATCTCTTGGACATGGATCAAGTGGGGTGGGGGGGTGGGGGGGGGGGTGGGGGGCCGTATTTCTTGCCTAGAAATTAATTGGTTTCATTTTCTTTCTGTGGGTGCTGAGGGCCGTGAGTGGGACGGTTACCAAACGGGGAGAATTCCTCACTTTTTATCCACAGTCACAGAAAGTGAGGCAATGGCATTTGGTGACAAAAAGAAAAGCCACAGTGTTCTGGGATCTGGATCTCTGTGAAGCACCCCGAGACAACCCTGTTTGTAAGTTTATAAGTTGAATTTGCAGAACTGGTGGTCGATACCAACTTGACTACCAATAATGTTTAGTCAAGTAACCTACAAAAGGCTGAGCTGCAGTGGGCATAGAAAATATTAAAATTATCAACAAAATACACTATATTTCAAACTGTTCAGGTTTTGTCATATTATTAGTGAATTTGCTGCTGTTTCTGGTTAGATATCGTTATCATATCTTAGTCAGAAAGACTCGTAACATGTACATTTGTTTCACATTCTGGGCTCTTTTTAACCCTTCTGACTTTTGGGATCAGGTGGTTGTTTTTTCCCTTTAGTGCAACTGTTTTAAATAAAGCTGCAAGTTTAAAAAAAATGCAGCAAGTAGGTATCATTCAACACATCTGCTTATTTTATGTCTGTGCAAATATATCAAGTCACTCTATGCAACCTAAAGAGTCAGAACATGAACAGTAAACACACAAACATACACACACACACACACACACACACACACCAACAAATAATCTCATACACGCGCGCAACAACCTCCAGCTGGGGAAAGGACATGGAACTGAAATGCATCAACCCTGCTGGCATGGCCTTTTGAAACTGTAGCTGCTGTAGGTCTCTCATCGCCCACATTTCTTTCATGTGTGCTGGCAATATTTCCACCCTCAGTGGCTCAGATATAGGCTGCAGAAATGTTTATGTGACCTGCACCGACATGTTTTATTAGCTATCTGAGGATTCTTTCCACTTCCAAAGCACAGAACCATCACATCTAATGACCTTGCAGCCATTTTAAGTTATTCCAAGAAAAGAAAATTCTATTTTCTTCTCTCAAGTCATGTAATACATACAGAAATGGCCTGTTTATGTAATTTTATCTTCCGTTTATTTTTATCCGCATGCTTTCTTGACCCTGGGAATGAGACTGTAAAAACAGACATCTGATAAAGAGAACACAAGCAGACATTCCATTTGTCATATTCATAAACCTGCACCCTTCTCCTTGAGGGTCATCTGGACCAGTAAAATTAGGGCTGTCTTACTGCTGTGTCTTTCATGGCCGCCACACATCGCCTCCCGCGGTGTCGTAGCGAGATGGTAGCTGGCCACCATGTTTGCCATCTGCTCTCTTACACCCGACAGACTAAATGCCTCAACAGGGTCGGCTATCAGTCCAGTTTATTCGAGCAGTTGGAGGGAGGTGAGGACACTGGAGCCTCCATTTAAGAGCGGTAATGCAGAGTGGCGCCTGTTTTTATCGCTGTATCCTTAATCAAATGACCTCTGGGGACTCCAGTCTGCTGCTGCTATGGCATGAAATTTAAATCGCTCAAAATCCTGCAAGGTCAATGTTGGAGAAAAAAAAACACCTTTTAATTTGGCTTCATGAGCTTCCCTAGCACCCGTCCTTGAGTGGGGGTGTGTTCAAACATGGTTAAATATTATGTAAATTTGGGGTGTGCAGTACTTTCACCAATCCTACTTTTTTGTAGACACATTTTCAGACATGTGGTGCGGCATGTGGCAGCAATAAAATCTGTCTGTTAATGAAAAGTAGAGAAGCAATTTCTGACACTCCCACTGAAGAGCTGCTCTCAACCTTCCCAAGCCACTGACTCAGCTACAACCTACACTGGAACTTTTATAAAGGGCACTTGTGCTCCCAGCGACTGTCAAAGCTCCAGTGGACGCCGTGTTCCCAGCATGGACGCAGAAATTGGGCAGCTTGGCATGTTAGCTGGGTTCAACAAATACAAATGAGCATTTTGCAAACAATTTCAAGAGTTTGGTTATTTAAAAAAAAAAAAAAAAAAAAAATGTTGCTAAATTGTACAGAATTGTGTTACACATTTGCACTAGGAACAGAATGAACAGAATTGTGCAGAGCTGCAAATTCTGACATTGTAAACAATGTTTAGCAAATAATTGGACACGTTGCAATATATAAACATAAGACTGGCTCCACAAAGTCAGCACTTAAGGTGGATAATGTCCATGTCCTTCAGGATGGGCTATGAATGCAGATTGGCTGCCAGAGTATTTATCAGAAGTGAGTGCAGGTTGCTTGTAAAGGTCGTGACCTCATGGAATTATAAGCGCTACAATTGAGTGGTTGATCTATAGGAATCCTCAAGGAGTGTTTTTCTGAAAGCCTGAGGAGGGAAGGTTATTGACAAAAATTTTGCCTAACAATGCGAGTCCCAGCAGACAGGAGCTTTGATGCTGGGCACATATGTGGCCTTTTACAAGAATCTTTTAAAAAAAAGAGAAGACAGCCAGCATTCAGATGTTCAAGTACTTTGCTTACTTTTTAAATAGTTCCTATAGATTTCTGTGAAATTTGCAAAGATTCTTATCATATTTGTGATGTTGGGCTTGTAAAAACTGGATGTCTAAAGTCAATCATAAACAAAAACAATAACAATTGATATTTTTGTAGCCTTTTTGGAGATTAAATAAAGAGAAACCAGATATTTGTGCAGTAAAAGCTATTTTAGCTGCCACATTAGGACTACACAAAGTCATAAGAACTCAAAAGTAACTGATGCATTGATTTACTGAAAATGAAACACCTAACTTATCCGCAACACTTGATAACATTAAGCATCTCTGGCACAAATACAACAGAATTCTGGGAAAGTCAAGATGCTCAATCTCTGCAGCTGTCGCTTCTAAGTCATAGCGTTCCTGCAAACTGATGCTGTACTTGCTAAAAGGCCAGCGCCAAGCCTTCATTCATCACATAGCTTTCTTCTCCATTATAGCCCCCCAGTGTCGCATCTGTGGCTAAAATTGGACATTTGATCTCACAGACAGCAACAATTGGATGGCACATCTGCAACATGAGGCCACTTGACTCTCATCCGCTGCAATTCCACAGCTTCTGAGAGCTCTTTTTTTTGTTTGTTTTATCTATTTTACAGCCACATCGTCCATTGCCAGGCTCCTTGTTTTTTTTTTTTTTTTCTTTTTTTTTCTTTTTTAATAAAGGCATAATGTCAGCACAGGACAAATTCTGAGTTCAAGCAGAAAAGTTTGTAGACAGAAATGCTAATTAAACTTCGACCTCTGGTTAGTTATAAAGAACGGAAAGTTTTGGCAGTGAACCCATCCGTCAAGCGCAGTTTAATATTCTCCCCAATGCTGCACTGAACAGGGTGATTATGCTAGCTTTTTTTTTTTTTTTCTTCTTGGTTTAGTGATAAAGCTCACTTTAAAATAGAAGGAGCTGCCAGGTTCAGAAATAGATGCGTTTTTTCATTACAATTTACTACTGAAATGCTTCCCGACACCTGAAAATATGTTCTTCATGGATTCAACAGTGCCAAAACCTTTAATAAGAAAGTTTGTTTTATTCAAAGCCTTGTTTGGTTCAGTCACTGTATTTCGATGTACAGGTTAAAAACAATTTATTATACATACAACATTTGCAACAATAAGAAATTCCACAAACTTCATACAGAGACTGCATTCAAACTGAGGTGGTTTCCCTTCTACATACTGTCACTGACTGATAAATCTGACCGTGTATTAATAAGAACTGTCTGTTTGTGTGTCAGTACTTCTATGTTATCGTAATAATGTATTCTACCCATGACCTTCCCCGTTAACCAGAGAGAGGATGCATTTTAAAAGGTGAGTATCTGCATGTCAAGCCTGGCTTTATGACACTCACGATGGAGTGTGTTTGATTTTGTGATTCTATTATTATGTGGAACACATATGCGCACCCAGCTTTGCAAGTGAGCAACGAAGCGACAGCGCAAAAAGGAAGAAAGGAGACCTCATTCATCTTCCTCAGCGACTGTAGCTTCATGTGTGCTCACAACATGCATATCATTGTTCATATAGCCTGGCCTGAGTGAGACAGAGACACAGGAAAACAATACAGTACAAGGACACACACACACACACACACACACAGAGCCGACTGTATCTTAAAAGAGGAGGAAAGCAAATGCTAATATATCCAATACCACACTGCAGATTCTTTCTTGCAGGTATATGGCATTGAGTCAGTTATCACTGGAGTCAAAACAACTTGTTTCTTCTCTTTGCAAAATGGAATAAGTGATGGTGCAGAGGAGACATGCGAGGAAGGACATATGGAGGGCGAGAACATCAAAGAAAGGAGCCAGAAGTGATGAGGTGGTCACTAAACCTGGGGGGAAAGACACTCAGACAGTGATTGAATTTTGTCAGAGAGACTGCACAAGCCTTCTGGTCCTGCGGCACCATCCGAATACCACACCCTTCTAAAATTACCTCCGCTCCAATCGCACTCCAGTGCGCAGTGTGGAGTTCTCTGAAACAAGTCTGATCACAGACTGCCTCGCTGCGGACACACACAGCCATAGAGGCGTGCTCGGGTCTCTATATTTTATAGCCACACTCCGATTTAACCTTCGCTCTGATGGTAGAGCTTGGTGTTCCCTGCACCAACAGTGCAGAGTTCCAGCACAGGACAGGGTTTTTAGATAATGCAGACAAACCACTAGATAAGTGCTGGAAAACAGTTCTGTTTTGACCGTGAATCCTGCAAATGTCCGCGTTACCGCTGATGCATTTTGACTGTTACTTACAGTAATGAAGCCACCAGCAACATCCAGAACAAGATAGAAACGTGATAGTAGCAAAGCGCCAAGGAAGGCGCAGCCTTGAGTCTTTAAATGCTCTTGCAAAACCCCAGTCATAAGGTGCTGGTTTCCTACTTTAGCTGCCACAACAGCCAGTAACCCTGTATTATTTCTCAGTGTGTCTCATGGACAAGGTCCATTGCTAAATCTTTTGCCAATATCAATGAGAGTAAATGGTTCAAAATCCACCTAGTTTTCCAGTGAATTGCTATTAATGAGATTTAACAAGGCAACAGTATGTTGGCAATGATTTTTTACATATAAGGAAGAGTAATATGAAAGATGACCCACATTTTCATCTCATCGCAGTACAGCATTACTCAGCATTAGATGCACTCAGCATTAGCCGCTGAGTGCATCAATATAAGCTCAATAGGTTAGTCCACTGGTCAATACCAATATAGCTTTACAACTGGCTTCTGTGCAGAGTTGTCAGCAGTATATATTAACACTTTAGATTAGGGAGTACAAATTCACCATTAACTACCTGCTAACTAGCAGGAAGTATTAGCAGCAAATTGATGTCTTATTATTCAACCTAACAAAGGTTAATGGTTAATATGTGTTTCCCAGAAGTGTTACCGTTGTTTTTTTTTTTTTTTTGGTTTCCATCCATCCATCCATTTTATTCCGCTTATTCGGGGTCAGGTCGCGTTTTTTTTGGTTTAAATATCATAAAGAATCAATATCATGCCCCATGCAGACATCATTTTTGTCTGGTTTGCATGACACCACATCTACCTGTGGAGTATGAAAGGCTGTGAGTGGACAGATTAGTGTTTGTGTCTTCTTGTTTATTGTAAAGCATCATGTAATATATTATCAGAGATTCTAAGTGAGATCCAACATTTCTAGCCTAGATTATGTTTGTCAAAGCCCAATACTGGGTTCATTTTATCTGCCGGACAAGTGAGAAATATAGATGAGTCATTAAACTTTATGCTGCCACTGCTTCTGCCATCAGGGAGCTGGCTATTAAGAATAGCGGCAGCGGACCTGCTGATTGGTTATTGCATGTTCATACACACACACACACACACACACACATACACACACACACACTTAAATGATTGACGACATTTTTGCACGGCTGACAGGTATCCCACAGTGTGCAGTGGTAGCGCAGGGGCTGGGGCAGAGCAGACACCCATGCTGCTCAGTGACAAATGATATCAAATGTGTGTAAAATCTGTTGGAAAAAAAATTAAAAAAAAAGGAAAGGCAAATTTAAGACAAGTGGCCAGAAAATATATGTTAGATTCAACAATTAGAGCATATTTGGAAGAAATATTTGAAAATAGTCTCGTTGGGGTTCTTAGAGAAGTCTGCAGTTAGATACTCCTACAATATTAATGCACTTCGTATCTCTGAATTTTGTTCCAGTTGTTTTTATTAAAAGTGTTTTGGTTGCATCACAATAATTGCGAGCTCTTACTCCTGCCCCGACACAAACTGTCGAGCTCATTAAATGGATGTACTGTAGCCTGTCATGGGCCTGCACATGACAGAAATCTCCGTTTGGAGGAAAATGTACTTGGAATAAAGGCTGGAGAAGTAATTGTGCGTTCCCTGGGTGTCGCTCAGGAGGTGACACAGAAGAAAACCAGCCATTGGAAGTCCTCAGCAACCCGGTCCTCTCAGTTATGTTGGTACAGAAAAAAAGGGGCTTTTTCAGTCATCCATAGCCCAGCCTTCTTTTCATATCTTCTCTTATCCTGCTCTCCATGGAGCCCTTCTTTCTGCACAAGCCTATTAGAGTGCACATCCAACCAGGACCACATTAAAATCCCCACCACCCAGTGCCCGTGGACTCGGATGAAGATCCCACTTTTTATCAAACAGTTTGATCCATCATAGGCGGCACAAAATTCCATCTCGCCAGATCAGACACAAAAGCGTCCCTGACCAGTGCTCTGTAGTGACTGGTGTGTCATCTGTGCGTCATCCAGAAACAAAGGAGGGAGAGGATGATGAGGATGAGGCAGGGACAGTCAAAGACATGGTAATACCACATCAATTTTTCATCTCCCAGCAGCTGTTTTCACAACCTTTTCTCCGAGCTGCCCCTGCGCCTTCTGCTTTGTGGCACATCCAGCTTGTCTGCTGCAGAGCGGCGGCGAAGGTAGCATCGTTGGCCACGGCGGAAGGCTAACTACGCCTGGGATGAGGGGTTCACCTCCCGGGTCTTTGGTTATGTTTGAGAAGACGACGGAAGCGTGTTGTGCTGAGTGGACGCTCCTGGCAGGTTTGCCTTAGAGGGATGCTTATCCCTGCAGAAACTGTCCACCCCTCTGTGCCAATTTGGGTCCTGTTGCTGGTGCATGATGGGAAAGAAAAACACCCCTCCCTCCCTTTTCTATCCCCTGTGAAGAGCACCCTGACCTGAATTCAGATTCAGATGAATAATATGGAGTAGACGGAGGCAGACACGGCTTTTTTTGGGTTCATCATTTCAAATTCCCCTCTTGGACATGCAAGGTGAGATTTTGGGTGTGAGGACGACAGCTCAATGCTCTGGCATGCAGACCGGGCGTGAAAACTCAAGAAAAGACGCCGAGAAGACAGAGGAAAAACAAGCAAAATGTGACTGCGCAGTTGAGAGCTGCAGCCCCAGATTCACAGTCATACTGGGAATCACAACACTTTTTAATAATTCAGGATGAACAGAGGAGGGGAAAAAAACCTGCAGCAGGCTAAGAACCCATGAAAATGACAGGGAGGAAAAGAATTTAACAACATGCTTCTCACAAGATTTTAAATTCTGGAGATACGCTAAGAGGATGCTTTACATGGGCGTATAGAGCGGTCTCTCCTAGCGGAGAAAATCAATGTGCTGCTTGTTATTTATGACCTTGACTCACTCAGATATTCGAGCAACAGTCTACCTGTTCAAGAGGTCTTTTGCACGTGCAGCTATGCTGAAAGATGCAGAGAAAATTCAATTAACCTGCCCTGTCTGTCTATAAATTAATAATTATAAACTTGTCATCAAATTGACAAATTGATTGTTTTCCAATCAGGCACTTAAGGCACCTTTCAAGTACTAATATAAAAACTTTATTGCCCACTGGCTGACCCCGCTGTGGAAAGAAACAAATATATTTGTCATTTGTCAGTCTGTCAAATGACTGCATTTAACTGGTTTGTCCTGGTTGAAACCAAATCTCACCGATTTCCACTGTCTTTCATCTCCTGCTGCCGCCAATAAAGAAGTGAAAAACAAAACAAAAACCTAATTATTCTGACTCTTGTGAGTCTTTCAGACTAACAATTCCAATTTGCATTAATTATTCATTTGGAGATTGCACACATGGATGTCGCCGCCAGAAGGGCTTGTAAGGGTGGAAGTATCAGGGAAACTTGATAATTTTGTTGATGTTTTCAAAAAAAAAAAAAAAAAGCCAGTGACTGCACTTAGGTCTGTCGTAGAACTAAATAATGGATTCACGTGGCAGATTAGAGCTCAGATGGTTGTTGCACTTATCTGCTTTCTACAAAGACTTTGCTGTGAGTGGAGATGGTGTATGCTGCAGAACAGGAAGTGTTTACTGTAGGATTGAACATGCTGAGCTGCAGGATCAGAGAACCGGTGCTGAGAGGTCGCAGTCTTTATGTCCTGACATGCTCTTCAGGGAATGCCATTTTACAAAAACACCTAGGCGATCGCACCCACGTGAACACACAGCAGCGTGCTCGCCGCTCTGAGGGCTGTCTTATTAATCATAGCCAAGGGAGAGATTTGAAATAAACACAGCAGAACACTTGACTACAGGTGAAAGGAGCAGACCTGGCTGTGAATCAGCACCAGTCCAGATGATGCTGCACGAACAGGGATGCAGGAAACAATGTCAGAGGCTGCTATAGTCACAAGAATTCTGAGTGAAATGTGCCCTTTAAAGAAGCCTGTTTTTTGTTTTCTAAATTCTGAAAAGTTCCTTTAGTTGCATCCCTGACTGGATCTGCTGCATGTTCTGCTGGCACCAAAAGCCACAACAGCAAGCTTTCACATGCAGTTGTGTGTGCATGTGTATGTGCACCTGTATCCGTGATACCCAAGCTACTTTCAGAGAGTGGAGCAGTTCTGATCAGCAGGATGCAGTGCCATCATCAGAGGGTTTTATAAGACAAGGCGCAACATGCAGAGATGAGAAATCCACAGAGTTGTATGTGCACGTGTGTGTTGACAGATTGGACTGTCGGCATATCTGCTTCACCCTGCCACATCATGTAGCTTGTACTGCAGAGAAACTTTGGGACAAGAATGAGGTTTTAATCACAAAAAGGTGTGAAATTTAAACATTTCTCACAGAAGTTATTTTAAAGATGAGGAGAAGGTCTCTGATACTTTCCACCTCCTCCACAGGATAGAATATTATCATCATTTCATTTAATTAGAGAAAGAAAACTTCATAGTTATGTGCTGTTTGGTTAAAAAAAAATTAATCAGTGGATATTATTGCAGAAATGTGATGAGTAAAAACCTTTTAATCGCATATTTGTAATAAATGACTACAGACCCGGTTAAGTGTAAGGGAACTGTGGCCCTCCGTCTCTGCAGTGCAGCAATAATGTCAACTTACTATGAAGTGAGCAACTAAACTATTTGAATTACACCGTCTCTTCCGTCTGTGCCTCCGTGTTTGTTTCCGTGACTCGCTCATCTTTGAGAGATGAGGGAAATACTCATCAGCACCAGCGTAAACCAGTAGGGATGAAAGACCAGCTCTTGTTATGGCCCTTTATTCCCGGAAACATGAGCATGTTTCCGGGAATAACGGTGTGTAAATGAGTGCTACACATCAAGTGACACATTCACTGGGCTGTTGTTTTGCTCTTTTAAATAATTGACAAGCCTTCGTCTGGGAAGACAGGGACAAATCTGCAGGCCGGAGGTGTTTTTAGCACCAAATGCTATCAATTCTACAACACTACAATATTAACACGATGGCAGTTCTTAAATGTATAACCTCCTTGTGAAAAAAGGCACACACACACACACAAACACCAACCAAGAAATACGTTTTTGTTCTCGCTGTTCAGCTGACTGGGAGTGAGTGACTGTAACATTTACCCCCTGGATTATATTTTACTTCCAAGCATCACTCTAAAGGCTTACAAGAACATTGTCTTTCTTTTGGTATTTTTCTTTTTTAATTTCTCCAAAGCAATGTGAAAAATAGGATTTATGCAGAGTTATCTAGTAACTGAAGGGAGACTAACGCTCCCATTTACTACCGATATTTAAGAAAGCTAATCAACAGTAGGCAATGTTGGCACATCCCATAAATATCATCTATGCACTTGTGTTGGAGACATTAGCATGACTGGTACACTGTAGGCTGTTCCCAGCCATCTGCATAAGAAAGAATCGTGTTTTTGAACATGTTGGAGCTGTCAAGGGTGTACACATGGCTTAGACAGTGATCTTATACTGGAGTGTTAAGGGAATGTAGCCATGTGGCAGCGTTCACTGTCAGACTGTTCTCCGCACACTCATGGGAATTTCACAGGCAGTGACTGAAGACCTTGACTGGGAGCAGAAGCTACGAAATGCAGCAAACATGGCAGAGAATAACTATTAGCCTGACAGCTTTTTTTTCTGCTTCTTTTCAATTTGGTGAAGGTGGCAGGATGTGGCTCTCTTCTCAAGGTCCCTTGAAACTGCAGCAGATGGGTGGAACCCACTCTTCCCACCCACCCGAAGCAGGAAAAAAACAAAAACAGCGTTTCCGTATTGCTCACAGTTAAAAAAAAAACACCCAAAAACTTTGCCAGCATTACCAAAGCAGGAGTGCCGGTGTAATACTCTGCTGTGATCACTGAACAAGATGAGTGATCTCGGGGGAATCTGCAGTTACTAGGAGCACGTGCAAAGGTGTCACAAAAGCCATAATGTTCCATAATTCATGAACGATAGCTTTTTACAGCCAGTAAACACATGTGCATCTGATACCTGCAGCCAGTCATTTCAGAGCAAGAAGGTCCTGGGTTTGATTCCCGCTTGGGCCAATGTGAACTTAGCATGTTTTCTCTGTGTGGGCTTTCTCCAGGTTAATTAGAGCAATTAATAATCGTATTCTACAGCTGATGTAATTTTCTTTTGTCAGGAAAGCCATTAAAATGTCCGTTTGCTATTTAAATAGTGCAGTCAGTGCATTTCATTAATATGCAAATGACAATTTGTATAATGCTTTCTGATATGCCTAAAACACCCCAGCACCTAAATACATGATGATTTTAGATCTTTTCTCTCCATAGAACTATCTCTGGTGTCCGGGGTTGAAAAATGTCTGCAGTGGGACTCGATTTAGTGGAAAAGCAGCAGCGAGATGAGTAACTTCTTTGGAAGAGGGGACAGAACTCTCAATGGCAGAAAGGGCAGATGCCCAGGTGCTGGCGTAGCTGAATTGCTGTTCTCAGCACACAAAAGGCAATGTTGTCTGGGGATGATGGCTGTGGGAGGAGGTGGGGGGAGCTGTCAGAGTAACAGAGGAGCACCTGGGATTGCTGTCAACATTCCTCCAGTTCTTCAGAACCCTACCTGCCTTCTAAGATCTAAGGCATTCTCTCCGACACTGACCTTTAAACTCCAATTAGCCACTTAATCGGAAATTAATTATTAATGTTACAAAACCAACGGGGCTGGGGTTGTTTTTCACAGTCCCCTTCATTATCATCCACTAATGGCCGCCCTTGCATCTCATTTTCACAACAAAAGGTGGACGAGATGACATTTGCGCAAGAATGTACGGGTGATTTCCTTTGCATATTCTCCAAATCGTTACACTCTTGGGCCCCGACACCTTCGGAATGTAATCATTGTGATGTCTCTTCAGGCTTCATTAATAAAGTGTCCTCAGCAGCAGGAGAGCAGCACGTCCACCCCTGAGCACTGTAGCCCCTCATGCCTGATTCGGTGGTAGTTCAGATGGTAAAAACCCGCCAGAGGATCACACAGTATTTGCCACTAAACTGGCAGCGTTTGCATTTGAATAACCTCCTCTGGCAAAAGATTATGTTGAGAGAAGTGGGATGCTATAACAAATGTGATTCAGCCATGACATTATTTGGAGAAATATCTTGTCTTTCGAATCTTGACTTTGTGTTCTACAGTAAAAATAAAAAAATGATTCATTGCAGACTACTATATTTCATTTTTAGCATTTTTTCTTTCCAATCTTACACCAGCAGAAGTGCAGAAAGCCTCAGACTGACTCACTTATACAGCTGTTGAGCAGCAGTTGCTCAGATTTGCTTTGTATATTTCAGGTGGCTTAAAAAGATTAAGGGATCAGTTTGAGATTTTTTTTCCCCCTCTCCTCTTCACATTATCCTCTTCAAACTTCCTCTGCCTCATCAAACCCTCCACCGTCAGTCCACACCTCTCATCCGCACAGATAGTGAGCTGGAAAGTTGAGAGGGAGTGATAGCGGAAGGCCGACACCATGAGAGGATTAAGCAGATGAAGGAAGGAAGATGGAATTTTGAGCCTTCAAATAAATCACTTCCTGGTATTCGACAATAGCAGAAAGTTTGAAACTTATTATGGTAAAAGACGTGCACTTGCATTGTTTCAAATCATCACTGCAGCATCTGCTGGTCCCTTCCGTTTGTTAATATGATCAGCATTCTGCTCTGTAATCATCACCATGGTGCTCTGAGAGCTCCTGTGCACTGGGTAAAAACGTCTCTCCGAGTGGAGCTTTTCAGCATCTGTGGTTATTAGATACTGTGGGGAGCTGAAGTGAGGCTGTGTCGGCTCAAGAGCTTCTCTTAAACCACAAACACACTTTCATGAGATGCACCTGAGAGTGGAGCTGTGGAGCAAAGGCCGCAGGTGTGCTCTGTGTTCAGTACCCCGGATATAAAAATTCAAATGATAAAACCATGAGAAATTCTGTGTGAAGTTGTTATTGTACCACAAGTTACTAACTGATCGCTGTTACACAGGTAAGAAGAGATAGGACTCCAAAAGTTAGTAAGAGAGTTCCATAAAAATGACCTCATCCACCAGTGATTATATCTGGAGTCAACCTGTTCAGATCTGGACGTCATATTGGCCAGTAGTGTTCAAGCACGTCAGTGTGTCTATCACTGTAGTCTCACCAAATGTCACTATAGCAACAGGCCATTTGTCAAGAAAAAGCAATCACTCCTATAAGAAAAGTGACTCCAGTAGAGTACCAGTTCCACTCCACGCCATGGAAAAGCAGCATGTGTCGGCATGCACGAAACATTTGTGAAAAATTTGGTGTGTTTCTTTACCTTATGAGTTGGAAATGAGGAAGTAAGGCAATGAAAGATCCACTGAAAGTGGACTGTTGGACTGGATTATCCTCATATGTCATCAGCTGTGTGCCCTGCAGCACCCACCAATAGAAGGTCACATGATCATCCATATGCAAACCCCTTATCTGACCATAATGAGAGTTTGTGCTTGCACGATAAAATCACACTTGTCAAATACACAAGAAATAGGATAATTACAGAGAGATAAATGCAATACACCATACAATTCAAGATATTGTTAAATATAAAGAGATATTTGTCTTTTAAGTCTCCATAGTTGGATGTTCCAGTTGCATTTAGGCCAGACACACATTTGCACGCGTTTGGAAAAAAAAAAACAATATTAAAGCAGGAAAAAAAGGGAAAAAACAGTCCAAACACCAAGTAACCCCAAAGGAGAGCTAAAGTAGCTAAAGCTGCAGCTCTATCGTTCTATAGCCCCCAGTAACATGTGACCCCGGCACGTCTTAGCACTGTTCATCTGCTGGAGATTCAGACTTTCCATCTCAGGGCTGCTCCCACGGATCATCCCATGTGCCCATGCCATGGCCAACTAGTTTACACAGAAAGGGAAAGCTAGGCAAAGAGAAGAGAGATGCATGGATAGCAAAGCAGCGACAGTGATGGAGTGTGGATACACAAACGCGCGATCATCACGGCTGCTGTTTAGGCCACAGTAAACCACATTTTAGACGTACAGGCGGAAACACAAACAACCATCACCGTTCTGACTGTTCAAACAAAGATTTGAGGCCAGCGTTTTCTCACCTGCATAGACACCCGCGCTGCACATGTCCAGACGTGTTTATCGATAGCGTGGACATGACTCTGCCTGGTCGCAGCGTGTGCCTACACGCTCGTGTCCTACGAAAAACGATATCAGCCGCCGGCAGACCGAGTGTGAACCCAAAGGCCATCTCGACATCTACACCTGTCTACACCTCATTATCATGGTAATTACAGTCGCAACCTAGCCGCGCTCTGAGATTAAACTTAGACTCGCTGCCAGCGCGCATGGTCCACAGCATTTGTGTCTCCTCGCTTTTGTGAATGTGGATCTGCCACAGAAAATGTCGTGCCCGATGAATCAGTGTGTTATTTTAGGTGCAAAGAAATTTGGAATTCACAGAAGAAGTTCTGCGCCATGGCTGCCAACACCGCTGCATCTCTGCCTCGCCGTTGAACTCCGGGAGACTAAGCACCTTTGGCTCACTGGTGAAATCTATACTTTGGAGTCGTTTGTCTCGAATTAAATGATTTCCTGTCGGGTGCTGTGCGACGAGGACCAGTGATGCACAGGCGAAAAACTTTGGGCACATCGGGAAGCATCTATAAAAGCCAAGTGTTGATGATGTGTTACAAATTAGCGATGGGGAAACCATTTTCCAGACCGCTAAATCCATATTGGCGTTTTTTTTTTTTCTTTTTCAAATGTCACTTCTGGAATGCCTCAAGGAGGACATGTCCAAGACAACGTAGACATTTTGCTTTGGAAAAAATGTTAACGATGTAGGTTTAAATATCTCTCATTGCTGCAGGGGGTCAATCCACACTGTTTGAACAACAATAATCGATCTGATGACAGCGAGAAAAAATAATGTTGGCTTTCTCTGCCCCTGAGACACACATCAGAGATGCTCAAACATACACACAAAACAGATGCCTTTCACAAGGGAGGCTACCTTTAGGCGAAATACATTGAGCAGCAAAGGTCTCGCAGACTCCACAGAGCATGCATCTGTGTTTGTTCTCACGATGTGTGCCAAGCAGTCTTTCATAAAATGGTGTCCAGGAGGCTCCAGGGTGCCTCTGGTGGGGCTCTGGGGGCCTCAGCAAAAAATGAGGAACATTTTAATTTCACTATTATTTGACTCTGGTGATAACAGCCCAGTGGGGGCATGTATCACTTTTATCTATTCTCATTAGAGGTTTTTACCCTCTGCTGTCATTGAAGCCAAGTAAGGCATAATGGGGAGCCCACAAGATAAGAGTCTACTGAGGGTGAGTTGATATAAAAAGTTGAAACAGCGCTCCCTCTTATCATCCTATATGAAGGGCCAAAGGTCTGGAATATTCATACAGTGCAGCGGGAAGGAGAGTAACACTGTGATCCGCAGTTCGGTCCATCACATTCACACACTGTCACGCAAATAATAATAACGCTCGAGCAGAGATAGCCCGGTGACCGGGCTACAATTGATAAACTGCAGTGCGGCATCATCTGGATTAATCTCGCAGTCTTCCCGGTGTATTCAGATGAATATTTAAGTACCACAAACCATCTGCTGGGCAAATTAAAGACGCGCTCAAAATGACGCATCGTGGCATGTGCACATTGTTGTGCACATTTGCAGGTCAGGATGATGCAAATCGTGATTCGGAATTTAAACATTTCTTTGACGATCGTTCGGAGACGCAAGCAGCAGGACAGCAGCGTTACCCACATGATTGCACTTCACTGACAGCAGATCAGGGTTTTCACGTATGTTTAAATAAAAAAATAAATAAGTCTTACTCACCCCATTTAAACATTTTGTAGACCTAAGTGTATTTCGTTCTCCGTCCTCTGAGAATCATGTATTCTTATATTCCAGACTTACAACTTGAGCGCTTCAGTTTTGAAGTTGATCCGGAGCGGTTGTTAGTTTTGTTTTTCTGTTTTTGTTCCGTCGTGTGTCAGTTGTCACTTCTTGCGATTTTCCATCCGATCCACTCCAGTTGCGAAAAACACAGACACCAAACAAGAACCTCCGCTTAATTTCGCACTAAGTGCGGCGCACCTTGCAGCCACACCGAGCGGGGAAACGATGCTGCAATCAAGTCGAAGCAAACGCGCAAAAATCATCTCCTCAGTCCGAAATGGTGACAACTCTTACACGCAGGTCCGACCCAAGCCCCCAGTCAGACTCTCCTGCGCGTTAAAGACCGTATGGGCTGCAGTCCTGGAGGCAAGTCAATGTTGCGCACATCACCCAAAAGAGAGAAAGAGACACAGAACAAAAAGAGATAAACCGCAGATATTTAGGCTAAATTCAGGTGAACAATCATTTTCTACCCTCTTTGCTTTTCAGAGCCTTTCAAAATCGCATCATTTTTGTTATAATCTCTAATTAACAGTTATTTTGATTCACATTCCTCCTCTGATGTCGGATTAGAAACACGGACTCCTCAAATCCCCTTAATAATGTTGACTTGGAAGCCTTCGGTTTCCTTTAAATCCCCCCTTTTTTTCTGCACTCCGCTCCTTTCGCAATTGTTAAATTTCTGTGATCTTGTCTGTGGAGATCTCTTTGCTTTCCAACTATATAGATCAGAGCTGTTCGTGCACTTGGTGATGGAGAAAGTATGCCGCAGGCAACTCAAGGGCGTAGATTTGCTTTGGAAAAGTGGTGGGAACGATTGTTTGAGGAGACCTGACTGCAGGCGCGTCGCACCGCGGTGCTCGACACGCCTACTACATGAGACACATGTCGCAAAGCAAATAACATCAATTTTATCAGCTGGAGATGTCTAAATAAATAACACAACCCAGGAAACATATTCTGTCATATAAGTGATGTTGAGGCATGTTTATCATCATGACTATGTCAAAAATCATTCAAGAGTACAAGAAGCATCTAAAATATGTGTGAGTACGGGAGTAATGTGAAGAGTTTTAATTGGCACACATCCTGCTTCATTCATACCTGACAACTACACATTTCTGCTTTTGATTTGTTCAGCCGGCCGTAAACACCTCAATTAATAATGCTAAAGCATTAAAAAAAAAATGCTTTTTGTAAATGAATTCTTATTCATTAACTAACATAATTATTATTTGCTATAAATAAACAAAAAAAATCAATAGTAAGCTAGAGTTTACGTTTGAACATCTTACAATTTAAGAATTATTTTAAGTTTTTTTTTTTTTTTTTTTTTTAATCATTTTAACAATTTATGAACTCGAAAATTACTGGAATAGCGCAGACGTCCACCAAGCAGCTCATTTTCCCACCAAAATGTATTTTCCTTGGTCCGTTATCAATTTTTTTTCTAAAAAAGACGGATAAATGCCAGTTGTTACATAATTTCCTTGGCCACGGTTAAAGATGTACTGTTTCATTTAGCCCGTTCTATATATCGGTTACATCGGCGGTCTGCTTTTCTCCCCTTAAGTCTGCAGTCGATTGATTCTCACTTCCTTTTCCCCACATGTGTGCAGAAATATGGCGGCGCACTCGACTGACGTCCAGCTTTTTCCTGCCAAAAAGCCTACAGGTAAACTTTAAACCCAATTTTTCATTTTTCATAATCCATTGCAGCCATTTGACTTAATCGAGCACCGTATGGAACTACAATATTTAGCCAATTACAGCAACGTTCGCTGAAATTCACGATTAACTGAGTGAGCATAGCAATAACATAGTTGTTTTGGTGTTGACAAACTGTGTTACACAAAATATTAAGAAACTATCTATTCGTGATTACAGTCTGATTGCATGGCATGTATGAGATTGATCTGGAATTTTTCACCGATTCGAGTGATACTCTAAAGTTAGAGGATGTGGTTTGTCTGGGAAGGTTATTATGATTTTTTTAAAACAAGTTTTGTCATCAGTAAAACAAAATTTGAAAATGTACTGCTGATAAAGCTTAATTTTCATTTTAGGATTATAATTCTAACTGAATATAATTGTACATATCTCTCCCCAAGCAACGTCTTACGCTGTATGTTAAACTTTATTTTCTATCTTTGGCTAAGTTATTCAGCTAATATCTATATAAAATGGTGCGCTTAAGTACACACATTTAATGTAACTGTTTAATTGTCCTGTTCCCATCAGTCAGTCAGTTTTACAGTAAAATATCGATCACTTGCAGATTTTATCATCCTAATCCTGTGGTTTTGATCGTCTGAGAAGACTGAATTATTAAAGATGCTGTTTCAGGGTCTGGGAAATGGAGAGGAGTTTGCATAGTTTAATGTTCATAATTGATTAATTATTTAATAATGTAAACAATAATTAGACGTTGCCATAAATGTCTTTGGTTTGGCTGGATGAAGGTAAAAAGATGGATCCATGCTATACCCTTTTTATAAAGAAAATATTTTATTTATTTATTTATTTATTTATTTATTTATTTTGCAAGACAAAACATACTGAACCAAATCTCCATGAAAGCTGTCAGAATTTTCATGAATACACAAAAAATGAGAAGCTTCTTTAGGGAGAAATTTGTATTGTCCTTATTGGTGATGAGTTGTATAAAGAGTAGAGTTCAATAGATGCTTTTAAAAATAGGTTTTCAGGAAAAACACACTTTAACAAATTGTTGGACTCTTAATAAAAGTTACATTTGGCCTATTGCTGTGAAGGTAGGAGATTCATGTTTGAAAGAGCAAACTGACATTCCTGAACTTTATATTCCATCTCTACATTTTGAAGATCATACCTGAAGCTCATTATAAAGCAGCAGTCCAGCACCGAGTTAGCACCGAGAGATTTACAGACATATTCTGCTGAACACCTTCATCTCTGAACATGGCATTACAGCTGTTTATTTGACGTGACCTTCCTGTTTCAACCTGTGTTTGTTTCTGAAAAGCTCAATCAATCATTTCACTTCCTTCCAGTTCGCGGACCACGCCGGGTAGCCAATCAAATCCCGGATGAAATCCTGCAGGACCTAGAGTTACAGGAAGCGGTCAAAGCTCTGCCTGCAAATTACAACTTTGAGATCCACAAAACGGTTTGGCGGGTGAGGCAAGCCAAATCTAAGCGAGGTGAGTGTGGTCATATTTCAATATCACTGAGAACAGAGAAACATTATGATCACTGTATGCCTGATTTCAAGCTTGAGACACACATTAATTATGTTTTGTACTAAACCGACACCACTTTTATGCAATTTTTCAAATTAAAAACTGGTTGGGATGAAATATATTTGCGGATTATTTTAGCTGCAATCGGGGTTTAGGTGCTTTAGGTGGCCTTGGCCTTTAGGGGGCAGCCTATTAACCACAGAAGCTGTACTGTTTACTTGCAGTGTATTTTGATCTCACTGGGATATAAAATGTCATTTGTTAGTTGAGGCTATTAATGAATGAGAAAATAATTAAATTTTTGTGAAATATGTGACCGCACTGGAAATCCATCATTAATTATAAACCATAAAACCTTAAAACTAACAAAATAAAAATAAGGTCTAAATAATGCAGTAAAAAAGTTTAAAAAGTACTGATTTTAAGGTGTAGTTCAGGTGTGCTTTTTCATGGCATAGTGATTAACCCCTCATATATATATATATATATATACACACACACACACACCCTGAGACTGTACACAAGCCGTAAGGAAAGAGGCCGAGGACTAGTGAGCGTGAGAGCCACTATCCAAGACGAAACAGCCAAGCTCCATGAGTACATCAAGGACAAGGCCCCCAATGGACGACGTGCTCAGTGAATGTCTCAGACAATGGCAAGGTTAGGAGGTGCTGGAGGAGGGACCATCATGGGAGGACAAGCCCTTATACGGTATACGGGTACCACCGGAACATAACTGAAGTGACTGATGTCAAGAAGTCCTACCAGTGGCTAGAGAGGGCTGGCCTACAGAGGCACTCATTCTGGCACAGAGGCACTCATCCTGGCTGCACAGGAGCAGGCCCTGTGCACCAGAGCGATAGAGGCCCAGATATGCAACACCAGACAAGACCCAAGGTGTGGGCTGTGCAAAGAGGCACCTGAGACAATCATCAACATAACTGCAGGGTGTAAGATGCTGGCAGGGAAAGCATACATGGAACGCCACTCAGGGCAGTGACCCCCCAATCTGGAGGAGTGGCTACAGCAGATCCCTGGAACAACCTCAGACATCTCAGTCCAGAAAAGTGCAGTGCTAGGAACAGCAAAGATACTGCGCAGGACCCTCAAGCTCCCAGGCCTCTGGTAGAGGACCCGAGCTTAGAATGGAGGAGGAACCACCCGCGGAGGGTGAGAAGGGAATTATTTATATATATATATATATATATATATATATATATTTTTTTTTTTTTTATGGTATTACCCTACATCCCCTGTCCCAGCAGATAATTTCAGGGCTGTTTTTTTTTTTTTTGTCTAACCCCCTCCCCACTAACAGTTGTAATGAGATGTGTGCCCTTGACTATCTTCAAATGTCGACCTCCAGCCTGAAGGAAAAAACAAGTCCTTCCCTTATTTAAATGTCAACGTGTGTAGTTGTACAGTCATTCCCGTTCTAGGTGGAAATATTATGGTGTGATGATTGAATGCTGATGTGTTTGTATGGACTGGGAGGTTTGCTGGCTCCCTGGTGACTTTTTTTTCTTTTAAAATCTGAGTTCAAATATCAGTTTCTCTTCACTTTGAACATATCTCACCTTATGACCGCTCTGTTTCTTGCCTCTCCTTTGTGTCCATCTGTTCTGTTCTTTCATTTGCCTGAAGTTATAAATAGTGGAAGGTTTTCTGTGCGTGTGTGTTTTTGCCCTTTTCTTGTCTGCACTGATTGCAGCTGTTTCGATGTGCTGCTCAGCTCTGCCCTTCGGTGGAGCGGCCTGCTCCCGCCCGTCTCCCATTTTGATTACAGTCACATGTTCTCCTTAGAAAATACAATGGAACTAATTTAATTTGGCAGTAATAACTGACTTCATTCATACATTTTCTCGAAGGTTCTACTTTTAAAAGCTTTTGATGATTGGCCTTGATTACTTAATTTTGACTTAATTTGATGATGTGTAGAATGAGAGGAAACGAGGGAAAACTTTTGATAATAATGAGCTTTTTGCGTAAAATAAAAGCTTCATTGCCAAACCTCGTTGTGTTTTTTGCCCGCAAAGGTGAAGGTTACGTTTCATGGCTATATCTGTTTTGTTTTCATGCAAGTTCACCGTGTAAGTTCTTTCTGATTATCTTAAAACTAGGTTTATAACACTTTAAAATAACATACTTTTTATTTTAATGCGAGATTAAGTTAGGTTTTCCAAGCTGTTGCCGCTTTTTATACATCTTGCAGCGCTTTCTTCTCTTTGATTTGCTCAAGTGTTCTCACCTAGAATCTTCTGGTTGTTTCCACATTCTTTTTGTTTAAACTGATGACTGACAGTTCACACTGTGAGTTCTCTGCCACAGGACAAACCTCCATTTCATAAAATTTTGCAACCTCCACCAGTGAAATATTTTGTTTTTAAGGTGATTTAAAGTTATAAAGCTAGAATGCCATCCATTAGGACTAATAGCATGTCTTAATGGTTTGGTGAAGAGAATATGCTGATTTTGCAGCCAACCCACAGGAGGGCCTTGTTTAAGTTCAGATTGGTTTAGATGTGGTATTTGTTCAGTGAAAATATCACATTCTGTCCCTCTTCTTGTGGAGAGGCTCCTAACTTCTGTCAGCTGCAGCAGAGGTGTTCTCCGAAACTTTTTTCTGTTAAGAAAGTTGCCCTTTTCTCAGTAATGACTTGTCTCTCACTGTCTACATGAGTGCTTGGTGATCCCCTAACCTTTCATCAGTAGGAAACGCTTGTGCTCTGCTGATTTATCACTCTTTCACACATTGTTTGACTATCCTTGCTTGCTTATTGTCAGTCCCCTCTTTTATTGCATATTTCTCCCTCTGCGGACTCAGAATGGTTTCAGGCTCAGATATGTATAAATGTGTCTGCTGCATGGAATGTCTTCAACTTCTGAGGGTTCACAAAGGCATTGGTCTATTGACCTAAGGTGTGATTCATGTTGGCTGTTTATCCAAATTTTATCTCCTGTTGTACCACAAAAGCTGCATTGCACTCTTTCCCAATTCACATTTTCATGCAAGGAATTGTTTGGTGCTTCTTGGAATTTTTTTTCTTCTCAGACTAGGCTTTGTGGTGACAATTTAAATGAGGAAACACATATTTACCATCAATTCCTTCCAGGATAAGGTCTCAACGAGTGTTTGGCATCAGTATGCTGTTAATAAACAGGTAGTTAATGGGTAATATTTATAACCTCATCTAAAGCATTACCAGCAAAGTGTGTGGAGATCATTATTCATTTACAATGAATTTCAGTAACAATTTATTTTGGGAAACACATATTAACCATTAACCTTTGCTATGAGTAATAACGCGTCAATTTGCTGCTAATAATTCTGCTAGTTAGCAGGTAGTTAATGGTAAATTTGTGTTCCCTAATCTAAAGTGTTATCCAAATTTCAAGGAGTAATGAGCAGTAATTAAGAGCTTATGGCTGGTGAACTGTTGGTTAATGGTGTAATAAATAGGGAATGTGGGCATGCAGGATAATGTAACAAGTGCTTTGTAATGAATAATTGAGCCACTATTGCATATGTTAGTAAGCAGGTAGTTAATGGTGAATATGTGTTACTGGCTTGGTAACTGCTTTTTACCCCAAACACAAACAGAATTTTTTTTTTATGATTTTTTTTTACAGTGTCCTCTCAGCAAAGGTTTCAGGAGGACCAGTGCTTGATTTCAAATTTAAAGCCACAGCATCACATTTTCTGCATTGGATTTTCAATCTTGAACTGTGTGTGTATGTGTGCGTGTGTCTCACAGCTGGTGACAGGCATGCAGACAGACAGAATAAAGAGAGTTTAATGTCTCTGTACAAGCCACGAGCTGTAGAGCCAGACCTCTGGTGATTGGTTTGGACTATATTTCCAACAATCTGTCAGTTGCTAAAATGAGCCAACAGTCCTGCAGTGGCAGATGGGAAATTGCCCAGAAATGTCACTTTTATCTGTCAGCAAAGCACTGCAGAGCAGTGGCACAGGCTATGTATAGCCACACTGTGCAGGATTTATTAAATAACATATTTCACTCAATTTCATGTAACTTTTCTGTGCTGTCTTTCTCCTTTCAGTGGCTCTACAACTTCCAGAAGGCCTGCAAATGTTTGCCTGTGTCATCGCCGACATAATTGAAAGGTACAGTTCTTCAGTATTTCAAAAAGGATTCAGAGAGTGGGAGTATGCAGCAGGTATAGAAGGAGAGCCAGTGTGATACGGTCTTAAGAGGCTGCAGCCACTTGGTCATCATTTGGAGAACCAGAGCTTATCCTAATTCTCTGCCTTTGGCTCAAACGGAGAATCCGCAACAGCGAGAGATGATTACAGTGTTTTACTAGCGAGCGATTCTCCCGTCTTCTTTGCAGGAGGGACAAGATATCATTCTTGTTAATTATATCTCGTTTGATTTTGCATGTCCATATTAAACACCAGAGCTCGATTCCATAGACGCAGAAAAATGTTTTCCCCACATTTCTGTCCTGCAGAGGGAATTGCTGCAGCATTCATCTTCTCCAAAGCTGATAGTTTGTCTTTGTAAGACACTGTTTTGACCTGCATGCTCAATAAAAAAAGATTCTGGATGTGAAGTTTTTGGAAACGAGCTTCAGTTAGAGTTCAGGCTTTGTGCAACTATTTTGGTCTCTGTTTTTCAGTCAGAGGGTTTTGTTTCCGTCGTGAAATGCTCAAATATTCTCAGCATTTTAATAATTTCTAATCTGATGAAGATTAGTCATCAGAAATCATTAGCCTTTCAAGATGAGAGATGATTTCCCTCCCTAAACATGTTTTTTACCAGAAAAAAGAGGAAAAGTCAACCTTTGTCTTGCTCATAAATAAACTTCCACATATCCCTCTTCTTCTGTTTACCAGTATTTTCCCCCATGTTTTCTCCAGCAGCGTGAAACTTCTGTCATCTCTCGATCGCTGTCTTTTTACAGTCATTCCTATTTTTTTTATCATAAGATGATGGAGGGAAGTTTTGATGAGGTCTGATCTTATCTTGGTCCTGCTATCAGCTTGTGCCGTTTGCCGCAAAGCTCTTTAAACCAAATGTCATCACACTCCACATTTCTGTCTTCGACTTGACCATCATGGAGTCAACCTAATCAGCCGCATCTCGGCTAACGAGAGCAATTAGCGAACACTAATTGGTTGCGTCACCACCATCTTTGCCCTCTAATGTTCATTTTGCTTTATTTTTTTCAAGCGCTTCTTTAGCCACATGTTGTCCTCCATTGCTTGTAGCAAAGAGGATCTTTCCCTTCATTAGGTCCTGCTAGATTGCTTTGCTGGAGCTTTTCGGCTGCTGACAAAAATGTTGGAAACAGATTATCTGTAGACTTTGTCTCATAGCCACAGCAGAGCGCAACAAGGCAGGTTGTAGAGTCAACTAACAAAAAGGTCATATGTGTTACGAAAACATAGTCTTTAATTATCTTCTCTGTAGGATTAGGAGTATTTATAGTGTAAAACTAATTGTGTTTATCTACAATGTATAGGTCAAGGTCATTTAGCTTTAATTTAAATTTAGCTTTAATTCTATAGAAAAACAAATTTTTCGACGCAGCAAAATAATATTTACAAGCTCTATAAACAGGAAGTAATTTTGTTATTTTACCCTTCCAGCCATCCATTATTAAAGTCCTCCTTATTCGTAATCAGGGTCAGTATTTAATCCATCTTCAGACCATGTTATTAAAAAGAACACAAAATTTGGGGTGGGGGGTGGATAAGCATCAATTCAACATAAGTAGGCCATATTATAACAACACAACCAAAAACGGTCTGAGTTCATATTTTACAGTTGCTATGACAAGATTCTCCCACCAGATAAGATTGATCATTGGAGAGAAACCAGGATCTTCTGTTCTAAAAGATTATTATCTACCAAAACACAGGAACACTCAAGTATTTCACTCACAACTTGTGATGTCAAAGCAATTAGTTATTGCATCAAGCAAATTAGTTGCTAAGAAGATGAAAACATCCCTGCTACACCCATCCTTATATGGATGGAGCATGAGAGATACTGGAGAGGGTGATTGACAGTAACCTTTGGGTGTTTGGCTCAGTGGGCGGCTGACTTTGTGTCACAGGAGCTTATGCTGAGGGTTATCAGAAATCTCAGGAGCTGATGGCAGAAGAGCCATCAGCCATTACCATCACCGCCGTAGCACCTTAGACTCAGGAGACGGATATGAGGTGTACCTCGGACTGGGGGTAATAGGACTGAGCTCAGTGTTGGGTGTTCGTTGGGTGTGTGTTTTTTCTGGTCTGTATATATAAACTAGTCTTTCTTGAGCGAGCCTGACTCACAGAATGAGGAAAGACCACTTTATGTATACAAACATGGAGCATGTTTGAGCCTGCTCAAACCACGACAATTTGACAATTTATAAGCTATAACGTGTCGCGCAGTCCCTGTGACACGCTGCTTACGTAGATGATGCGGCTGTTTTCATCTGTCACACACACCTCCGCCGTAAAAAACTAAAGCAAATCAGGGAGTGCAAGACATAGTCTATCATGCTGTTATATAATAACAACTGGGTGATATGCCAGCAGATATTGCAGGCTGGTGAAACCTGAGCAATTTCAGACGGAAAACCTCTTGCTAGTTTTTGTAGATTTCTATCTGCAGTCCAAATAACCACATCGATGCGTCTAACCCAGTCCATTTATTCCCCACGTTGCCTGATTCTCCGTATGCCATTTCATTCTTCACTCTTCCAGTGTTGTCACTGTGATATGAATTTAAAGATGGATGAGCTCTGTACAGGTAAACAAAGATGGGAGAAAAAAACCAAGAGAAGAAAGGGGAGAGGCAGTGATGCATGCCTTGCCAGTGCAACTAATGTTTTCTTGTCTTTGATGCTGCGCCAGCTGTCTCGTTGTAGCTTTGAAAGATACTTTTATGAAGTTACTTCAGTTTTCACGGCTGCTGCTTTGGTGACAGCGGATGACTATAAAGAGAAGAGCAGACGGCGGGGTGTGTGGGACCGTCGCCACGTCCTAATCCTGAGAACAGCACCAGCCTTAAGTGTTACATCTCTGTTCTCTTTGGCACAAAAACATGCCTTGAACCTCGACAGGGAGATGTTGGCCTTTAATCTAATCCAGGGACTTGCACCGAAGCGGATGGTGGTAGAATTACAAATTTGCTGCAAAAGAAGACTGTATTTAGACTTAGGTAGTTGTAGAAAATGCAAAAAACAAAAAAAAACAAAAAAAAACAAAAAAAAAAAAAACAACAACAATGCAGTGGTTTCAATTAGGCTGTAGATGACTGGATTCTAGAATGTGCTTTTGAAGTTGTCTGCTTGGCTAGTTTGTAAATGGATTCTACACCAGTTTCATGGAGTCAAGAGCAGAATGTACTTATAAAGGCAACCATAGTCCCATTTCCACCAATATTTCCAGGAACTTTCTGACTGGAAACTGAACTAACTGAACTGATTAAATTGATGATGATGTAATGATTTGATATGAGATGTAATGGAAAAAGAGGAGTATGTTCCAACAGCAGAGCCACAGTGGTGGGATGCATATATGGGTGAGCTGTAGAGGATAAAAGAAATATCCACACTGATATCCCTCCTGCGCTGAACTCCTCGACACAAACGTTCCTAGAGTAGACCTCGACACCTCCGTCATTTACTGGTTGCATTATTGTCATTTCAAAATGCCAGTTGCCAGATATCCTTGTGAGTTCTCTGCGTATTCATGATTAATATAGAAATGAGAGCAGGAAGGAAGCTTTCCCAAAAAAGGTCCTGACGACTAAAAATAGAACAGTGACTAAGCCTGCAGAGATGACAAAACCAGCCCAGGCAGAGAGAGTATACTCTGATTAGTCTGGCTTTCGCAATGTGTAACAAGCAGAGAACACCATCATAAATGGTGTTTACCAGTCATAGGTGGAGGGCTTATGGGATAGCATGTAATCACCATCATCACCTAATATTAACATGTGGCATTATCTCCCCTCAATGGCAATTAGTGTTGAAGATAATGATTATCCTTTTAATTTTTAATTCATTTTTAAATTAAAATCTCCCTCCACTGATTGGCCTCCCAATGACATTTTTCATTTTGTCAACACCGTAAAACTTACCGAGGCCTTTCAGCGGTGACCTGCCAAATGTTCAGGTGTGAGTGAGGAGAGCGGTTGTGTGTCTTCCCGTCTGCAGACAGACTGTAAAAGTTCTGCTACAGCAACACCAATTTTGAATAGTAATTTTTTTTTAGTCCACCTAAACAAGCAAGTTATGCATCACGCTTGCACGTCACTGAAAAACTAGTCGAAAGACATGCAAAGTTAGCACAAGCAGTTCGCCGCAGAGGCACAGCAAAGTCAGTAATAGATTATTTAGGAGCCTCGTTAACACGAGGTGTCGGGAGGACACCAGAGCAAAGAAGATAAGCCTGCAAATAACTGTACGGTCTTCAGAGATCCGCTCCCAATAAGCCTGGTGGAAGGAGAACGCTTCTGCAGTCTAATGGAGTTCATAAAGGTAAATAAAGTACTTGAGTACTGAAATGAGTGAAAATGCTGAGTTTTAATTGGAATAACTCCTAGGCTGTGGGAGGGATTGGGGGAATATTATTGCCAGCGGTAAAACTTTCCTGATATTTTTATGCCTCTTTCGTAAAAATCATCCTGTTTATAAAAAGAGCAAAGAGTTGGGAACCAGAGGTATGACTGCCAGAAAAGAGCAGGACTCAGTCAGGTCTGATCAGGAGAGAGAGCTGGGGAGGAGGCAGGCGGCTTCGTTCTCACAGTTCAGCTTTCCGGAGGTGGTTTTTGCATGTGTGATTCAACGGCGCGTGTGCTGGAAACGCTCACTTCACAATCCAGCGCTTTTACGGGTCGCCGTTTCCTTCCTCCGCTCATCGTGCATCAGAAAAACTGTCAACCCGTCCACGTGACGGCTCAGGTGACAGCGCGCGTCAGGCGAGCCCACAGCCCCGTAGAGTAAAAGGGAGCCTGGTACGAGTCTCCGACGCCTTTCTCCCCTCATGGCTCCCACGGCGCAGCCGAGCTCTCACAACAGATAATCGAACAAGCGATTGTTTCTACAGGGCCGTGCCTTTGCATGCAATGAAAACTCACATTTATTCTTTTTTTTCCTTTTCTTTACAATTACCCTCCTGCAAATTAGATGCAGACTACAGACCTGCTAACAAAGAAAAAATCAGGAGAAGGGAATGATTCCTCCTCCCACCTTTCCATCCATTTGAAATGGAGCATTTTGTTGAGCCATTTCTGTTCTATTTACATACAATCAGCAAGTATATTCCAGTTCGGCAAACTCTATCCATCTTTCGTAATCAGTTTTCTTCACACTGTCTTTGTTTTTCATAACTGGATTCACGTGTCAGGGATAAGAGCAAGTAGGTATAAAAAAGGAGTCCCGGGAAGATTCAAGACCTTTCTTGCCGGCCGCCTCTCGCTGATAAGCTGAGAGATGCTGTCACAGGTGAATTTAATTTTAGGATCAGGAATTGCTCTGGGAGGCTGTGAAGTGAGTGCGCCACACCTTCGCCTCCGTTCACCACACAGACGGAGGACCGGAGGAGCCGCAGAGATATCCAAGGGTTCGGTCTTGCTAATCACATCTCATCTAGGGGGACATCATGTACAGGCCGAGTGGAAGTTCTAATACATGCTGACAGCGTGTAATATGATATGTTAGGAGATAGCACCTCGCAGGCTGCCGGAGCTCCCGGATGCAGAGATCCTTCTGCTGCGTTGCTTAGACAGTGTTTGGCTTTTGATGTCAAGTTAAGAGTAATGGTAGATAGCTAAAGGTGCTGCTTTCTTCAACTTGCTTTTAAATTATAAAGCAATCATGTCCCACAATCTCTTCTCTTCAGCACAGAGATGCAGCAGTGTCAAACGATAGCGCTTCTTTCTTCACCTCTCTTCAAAAGACACAAACCTGCACGTTCAAGCATTTATACTGGCTGAGAGCTCTGGAAAGATTCTGCAAAGAATTAGATGAATAACTTGTTTTCAGTGACTCTGCCGGTAGTCGAAGGACATACATGACAGTTCGGCACAATGCTCTAAAGGTAAAGAGAGTTCCAAAGTTCCAAAGCTTTGAAAAAGCTTTAGAGTCATATTTCTCCAACAGCCAGTGAATCAAATGCAGGACAGTTTTGCCATGGACAAGCCCCCTCCCCCGTTTCACATCTTCATCGAGCATTAAAACAGTAGTGGAAGACACTTTATACAAAGTGTACAGGAGTGTTTTAGTTCAAGAGTTTAGCTTGATTATTATCACAGTTTGCTTTGTGTACATTCAGCGGGAGAGAATAAAAGAAGAATTAAATGTCTCAGCCAACTCTGGCTCCAAGAGAGCTTTGTTCTTCCATTCTTGTAGCGGCTCAATCTCACTTAATACCTCCATTATCTGTCCTCCCTGGTGCCTTATCTCACTTCCTGTCTTTATACACACACAGATCAGATAACCGCCAAACTTGATTTAGGCGTCTGTTTTTTTGTTACAGATGCAGTGATTAAATCGCTTCCTGGTCGTAGGCTCGGCTCCGTGTTCTCACCTCAGCAGTGTCGGCACAGCTGCAGGTTTTGCCATCTCACCGTTTTGTTTAGCAAATTGGATTGCGGCCCTTTTAGCGTGCCCCCGCCATGGCGTGCGCTCGGCGGTTCTATCAAGCTTTTCTGTAACGACCCAGGGCTCAGGCTTTTGAATAACTGCCATGGCAAACAGATGAGACACGTACAGAAATAACACTAATGATCTTGTTTTTTTTTCAGGGATTTAAAGGATTATCTAAGAGCGTTAGCCAAAACATCTGTCTGAGCATCAATGCCTTGAGCAATGTATGCTCGCTCCTGGCAGATGTTTAGTGGCTGCAGTTAAACTGTCATATTTTACAGGAGGGCCTTAGTTCCCAGATTTTCAGGGTGGCAGACAAGCATCCAGGGATTCCTGCGTCAATATGAAAATAAAAGTCTGAAAGTGTCTCCGACTGTGGGAGGATGGGAGGCCGTTTAATCTTTCTGCCCAGTCCCTCCTGTGCCAAATTTGTCTTTGGAGTCTATCGTTTTGTCAGGATCCTTTTTTAAATGTAGAGAAGGCAGAATATAGAGATCAGGTTTGTTCATTTTTCAAAACCTACAGCAAATCAGTCATCTGTCAGAAGTGACGCTCCCGGACACGAACACGTTTTCTCTCCCTGGCGACTTCTTTCCATTTATTTTTGAAATCGCGGCTTTTGTCAGTCTGATTTAAATTTCCATTTCTCAGGATGTCTTCTGCTCCCTTCCCACATATCAAAGCACTCTTTAGTTCCATTTACAGCTCATTTACGGGGGAAATAATAGCCGTTAATATTTCCCGAGGTTTGATACCTTTGGGAGAATCCTGTTTCAGAGCCAGATTACTCCGCCGTGTGTCGGAGTCCACTTGAATATTAGAGGGAAAAAAAATCTGTCTTGCCTGCTCGTGTTCATTTGAGCCGTCTGTCCACAGTATCCGTGACAACGGGGGAACACACACCTTGGTGACCCCAGGTCCAGTCATTTAGCTTTTTTGTTTTTTGACACATCATTGTTGATATGACTTCTCTCTAATGCTCCGCACAGACTAAATAGTAAGATGTTGAACTGAACCGTAAAAAAAAAAAAACAGAGTCTTCATGCTGCCTACCAATAATAACATAGTTGACACCTGCTTTTCTTTTATAGATAGACATATGTTTATAGGATTTTGGAGATATCGGTCTAGTTCATCTTAGCGGAAGAAGATGGATGGATGGACGGTCTAGTTGACTTTATTTGATTTGATCTTTGCAAGTCAGAATCTTGTTAAAATCCCAACTGTGTGGTTCTTAAACCCAAAACAGAAATACGACCATAGCACACCGGCTCTCCTCCTGTGGTTTAACGCCTCTATAACCCACTTTTACAGGAAGCTGTACTTTTTCATTCTGGCCAATTTGCGCTCCTTCCCTTTCACTTCCACAGCCAGCTGTGCAGCAACAGCAGCTGAGCGGACCCAGACAGTCATGGTGAAATAGCACAGTTTAGGTTGTCTGCATGGTAGACTGGCCTTTTGACCTACCCGGGAGGAATCTACATACGATCACTGCTGCCAGTCAGAACTGACTTTGTAGGTCCAGAGGCATCAAAACAACATTTTTTTCAAGTCATTGCACATAATAGGACACATAGCAGCCATGGCTCATAAGGAGGAAACAGAAGAATTTATGGTTCCACACATTTATTCCTCTGTCTCATTAACACATCTGCAGCGGGGAAATTAGTTTTGAAAGTTCATCTGTGCTCTTAATGCAGACCCCAATAAATGTTTTTCTTCACATGCTCTTTTTAATTAACTTGTGGACACGTAGGCAAATGCTAGAGAACCGCACAAGTTAATGCACACGGCACAGGAAGACAGATAATAAGACAAATGTCAGTAAAAAAAAAACAGTAAAAATAAGCATTTTAGCTTTTCTATTATATTTATTGACACTTAGTACAGGAGTAACAGAATAAAGATGATAAACCTAATGAGACACAATAGAGAGATGAGATAAAATTGTGAGAAGGTAGATAAAATATTAATTTGAAGACTGGAAATGAGGCCTGTCTGTTTTCCAGGAAGCATTAAGAGCGAAGCAGTGACACATAAATAGTCTAATTAGTCACTGTTGGCACTCGGATTCTCCCACTTAGCCTAAAAATGTTTAAGGCACGACTAAAGGTCACAACTTCTGAAGAAAAAGGACTCGAGAATATGTCATTTTAGGCAAAAAACAAAACACCAACAAGCCAACTATTTTGCTGCCAGCATGAAATATAGATGATGATATTCTTGTGGTACATCGACAGTAATTTACGGCCCAGTTAGATGGTAAAAGCTCCTAATGTATCAAGATCGCCATTAGGTAACATTTAAATATTGTACTTTAATGTTCGGTACCGATGGAGAAGGCAGAGATGGATCTGTTGGTTGCTGCTGGGAAAATGATGTTACATTACCTTTTCCTTTCCTGGTGTTGAACCATTGTGTGGACCACATTAGGCAGGTATAAAACGCAGCACTTTCAAGACTAATGCAGCTCAGCTGAGCCTGGCCTTGGATTTAATCCACCAATCAGAATTTACATGCATGAATTATACATCCAGAATAATGCACAGTGCACCTTTTCAACATTTTCCCTTTTCTCTCCTCAAAATTCCAAACACAACATCCATAATAATGATATGAAAAACCTTTTTATGAAATTTTTGCACGTTTATTAAAAATGTGAGCAGTCATATGTACAGTATTCACAGCCTTTGCTGAATACTTTGTTGATGCACCTTTGGCAGCAATTACAGCCTCACCTGTTTTTGAATATGATGCCAGGTGCTGGGCACACCTATCTTTGGGCAGTTTCACCTTTTCCTCTTTGCAACTCCATCGGTTTGAATGGGAAGCGGCGGTGCACAGCCATTTTCAGATCTCTTCACAGATGTTCCTACAGATGTGGGACAGTTCCTGCCACCACTGTGCCTCACTGTAGTGATGGTATTGGCCTGGTGATGCGCCCTGCCTGGTTTCCTCCAAACACGCCGCCTGGCATTCACACCAAAGAATTCAGTCTTTATCTCATCAGACCAGAGAATTTTTTTGTTTCACAGGGTTAGAGTCCTTTAGGTGCCTTTTGGCAAACTCCAGGCATGGCTGCCACGTGCCTTTTCCTAAGGAGTGGCTTCCATCTGGCCCCTCGTGCTTCTGTACCCTTCCCCAGATTTGTGCCTTGAGACAACCCTGTCTCTGAAGTTTACAGACAGTTCCTTTGACTTGGTTTGTGCTCCGACGTGCACTGTCAACTGTGGGAACAGGTGTGTGTTCTTCCAGTTTATGTCCACTGAACTGAATTTACCAGAGGTGGACTCCAGTTAGCTGCAGAAACACCTCAAGGACGATAGTGGAAACAGGCAGCACCTGAGCTCAATTTTGAACTTCACAGCAAAGGCTGTGAATATCTATGTACATGTGATTTTTCTGGGGTTTTCTTTCAATATAATTTGCAAAAAGCTTGTTTTATGTTGTCATAATGGGGCGTTGTGTGTAGAATTTTGAGGGGGGAAAGTGAGTTCAATCCATTTTGGATTAATTCTGTAACATAGGAAAATTTGGAAAAGGGGAAGCGCTGTGAATATTTTCCACAGTAAATTAAAAGGTGAATTTTTTTAAATAAGGTGCAAAAAGGCAAACGTTCACAGCTATAAACATGTCCCTTGCAACATTATAAATAAGCCATTTATACGAACTCTACATCTCCATATAAGCGCTTTATGCTGTTGCTGTTTTCTCTAGCTGATCTAAGCCCCAGAGTAAAAAGTGTCAGAGTGAAAATTACCAGCCACGTCCCAGCTCTCACTGACAGCTGCGAGCAGCTAAATTTAGACTAATATTAACAGATGTGAGTAAATGCTTCTGCCAGGGCGAATTGAAGGGTTGATGTTGATTTTGCAGGATCTGCAGCCTAAAAACTTCCTGTTTAAGGAATCCTTATCTGTTATCTGAGGAATTCTTCTGTTTAACGTTCACGCGATTGTGTCGCAGCCCAATCCTGAAGACGCCCTAATAAACGTATTCATGTCCCACAGATTCACATCGAATGGCGGTTTCTCACACATATTTAGCCGTATGCTAAAGAGCTAATTAACAACGCCCGTTAAAGCTTCCCTGACATCTTAATTAGATCTTAATGACATTTCAGTGGGCTGAGCTGGGCAACATGGATGAGGTAAAAATTGGGGCTGATATGAGGGGGAATGAGAGAGCGACCGGTGCCAGAGGCGTTTATGGTTCTTTGTTTACCACATATCAAAACGTATTAGAAGGAGGGTTGGATTCATCCCACTTCACTCCCTGCATCATTTCAGTCTGTTTTCTTATTTTCCTAGCCTGATGCAGGACTGTGTGTATATATGCTATTAATAATTACTCGGATCCTATCTTTGATGGGCGGCTTAATCAAATTTATAGCATTTATTACTGTGAAATTTCACTCTATTCACTTTAGAAATGACTGGATCTATCACGCTAGTAGCGCCGATAACGGGATAAATCGACGGCCGATTAGATAAAGTAATCTCCTTAGTGTTGTGTTTTGCCCTGCGGATTCTGAGCAAACCAAGATTACTGCGCTAAATAGGTCTTCATCCTGTGGGCAGAACTAGAAATGGATGCACATATGTTCAAGACTATAAAATCATCAGCCTGACAAGAGGAAAGGTAATTGTTTCAAATTTCAAAAGCAAATATTTATATTCCAGATTAGCTGTCACTGTGGGCTCAGATGGCCTGTGCCACCTTTCCAGTTTAGAGCAGCCATTACAGGCGCGGTGACCAGCAGAGGACACAAAGCTAAGATTACATCAGAGAAAACAAGGACGAAAAGGCTAAATAGAAATTTTCTCTGAAGCCCCTTGAGGAGCAGGACTAGACCGGATTGAAAAATTGGGCAGCGGGAGATGAATTACAGGCGGCGTTGTTTGCCACAGATACAGCTCCACGTGCAGCTGCTTTTATCGTTTCCCACCTCTTCCCCGGCCCCGCGTCTCATTGCTATTCTGCCCCTACTGTCTAGCCTAAATCTGTCAGATTACAGCCACGAATACACAGGAACAACAACGATTTACAACCACCCCCTCGTCTCCCCGTGCCTCTCCTCAACAAAACCTCAAGCTGCTCATCTTTTTATTCCTTTTCTGTTGCCTTTGTGGGTAGACTTTGCATTTTATTTGCCCGTCAATGTCAATAAAAGGGGGAAAAAGGGTGGACTTTATATAATTGGATGTGGAAGTTGTTTCCACAGATCTGGGTGGATGGATCACAGATTTTCCCCTTTGGGGGGCCCTCAGACACTCTACATCTTATTTTATATTTGGCAGCAACACTGGATTTCTTTTTAGGGCTGCTACCTTGCATAATCGGTTTCTCCTTTCCTTCGCCGCAACCTTCTTTCTCACCAGGCTGACTGCCGAACTACCAGCCTTCTTCTGGCAGGGCTTTGACTACCAGACAGCTCGTGTCACCCTCGGGTCCTTTACTGGTGGTGATGAGGAGCAAACGAGTTGCCCCGTGTCATTCCTGACTGACAGCGCTGTCAGATGTAATATAACGCTCTGTCTCTATCAGAAGTGGCTTGGTCTTATTCTGCTCCCCTCACTATACATGTTGATTTATGTGACGCTGAACATGCTCCGTGCCAGCTTTAGCTTTCTGTTCTTCCAGGTTCACGGATGCAGACACCATCGTGATGGGGGACGTGACGTACGGTGCCTGCTGTGTGGACGACTTCACCGCCAGAGCCTTGGGAGCCGACTTCTTGATCCACTATGGTCACAGTTGTCTCAGTAAGTGTTTTTTAATATCCCCCAGCACAAAGATATCGCTGATAAATGGAAGTGGACAAGCCTAGTTTGCTGTTGCTCTAGCCTGGAACAACCATCAGACCTTTAGAACCTGGACAGCGTATTTACAGAGCAGATCAATCCAGGACATGCATTAGGGTCGTCCTTAGAAAAGCTTGCACTTAACCCCTCCCACCGTCTGTTAGAACATGGGAGGAAATGCTAAATCAATAGTTTTGATGCATCTCTGGCAGAACGGCCTCAGCTCCCCAAATACCAGAACCGACCAAGAGAATTTTAACAAGCCGGTTTCCTTTGTCTCTGTGTCTCGTGCACAAGTTTGACCCGGAGGAAGCCGAGAGAGACGATTTTCAAATAAATGCGGATGAGGATTCCATTCTGAAGAGATTTAGTTTAAATGCACTAATGGGTGTGTGTTCCTGACTGAGCGCTCAGACATGGGGACATCAGTAGGTGAGGAACTTGCAGAAGCTTAAAGTAACTCACGTGGAAACTGTGTCCATGTGCTCTTTCACGTTCTTTAATATTCACATATTCAAGTGTCTCGACTTTAGTTTGCACTTGGCATCCATAGAAAACACGTCACACTCTACCTGTACAAAACATTCCTCAGGTGATTGTTGCACACTAAAATTTGCACTACTTGTATACTTTGTACACTCTGCACTGCTCTGCATACACAGTAACCACATCCACTGGACATCTCCATGTACATACTGCATCGAACACTTTTCTGTTTTATTTATTGTCTTATATGACCTTTTTCATATTTCTATATATTGTATATACTGTACTTTATTCTATGTAGGACAGTCGTAAAAAGCATTTCACTACATGTGAAAATGTAGGGCTTGTATGTGACAAATAAATTTTGAATTTGATTTGAATTTGAATTTGAGATCAAGCAAACAGCTGTTTTTTTTTTTTTTTTTCAACACCTTCAACAAACCCGACGACGTTTAAAACTGTTGTCCCTCTAGCAACATGTGGCCTGCGGCAGACCCACCTTTACAGACCCCTCTGCCGGCTTCCTTCTCCTATCATTAATCACTCCTTCTGCCAGTTAATTGACAGCTGAGCCCCCTCACCTGCACCCCCCCTACACACAGAGTATCCAATTACTTCCACCATTCTTCTTTTCAGTGCTGTTTATTATGTAATTTATTTTGTAGTTATGTAGTTATTAAATCACATGCCCCCCCTCCCCCATCCAGCAGCCATATTGCATTTAATTCCCTCCTAGACTACTGTCACAAGAATTTCTAATTTTGCTTTCCTGGATTCCACTCTCCTCTCTTCATGCTCACTGCTCCTCACCTCTTTCACTGTTACATGACTCTTACCCCTCACAATTCCAAGTCACCAGAAGAATAATTCCTATGATCACTGCGCTTTAGTTTCCTCTCTTCTTGTGCCCTTTCCCCTCATTTTTTTCAGGTTTTTGCTTTTCACAGCGGCTAAGTCGCTGCGGCTCCAGCTACCTCAGCTGCGGAGTAAATTGAGTGTGAAATTAATGGCATTAATAGCCTTTGCACGTGTCCCTCTGCTTCCCTAAATAATTAAAGCCTTTCCATTGGCTTCCCCCGGTGCTGAAAATCCCAACCAGGACTTTGGTTTAAATTGGCCGTGTAAAACTTTACGTGTCTGCGTGTGAGACACGTTTAAGGCACCATCATCTCGCTAAAAAGCTGAGTTTTTCATCTTTTTGTCTCCGCAGTCCCCATCGATTCCACAGCAGGCATCAAGATGCTCTACGTGTTTGTGGACATCCAGGTGGACAACGCGCACTTCCTGGACACAGTCAAGTTTAACTTTACACCTGGACAGTCGCTGGCGCTGGTCAGCACGGTGCAGTTTGTGGCAGCGCTGCAGGTGATTGAAGCAGCTTTTGTTGAATCATTTGGGCATCAGCTAAATTAGCTCAGCGCTAACCCTCCTGTGCATTTCTACTCTATGTTTTTAGGAACACGCTCCCAGTCTGTTTAGGCTCTGCTCAAGTGTGGGTTTCAGCACTTATTTGAGATATGAAAGCAGGCGTGAACTCACATGGCCTCTCAGTTCAGTGTCGTGCTCATTCGTGCCCTTTACATCTATAGCATTAAGCCTGTACGCTTTTTTTTTTTTTATTTTTATTGCACCGGTTTCTGTTCTATAATACATTCTGATGCTTTCACCACGTCAGACCAACATGGTTGTTCACTAATGCAACCACAGTTATTTTTAAACTGCACTCGCCTCATGTGGGTCACATTTCATGCTGCTGCATTTGAGTGCATCCGTGTGTGTGTGTGTGTGTGTGTGTGTGTGTGTGTATGTGTGTGTGTGTGTGTGTGTGTGTGTGTGTGTGTGCGTGCTTATATATGTATGTTGTATATCTCAATGCGTAGGCTTGTAAGGTTCACGCTGTATGGGCGAGAGACGCCGAGAGTTCACCCGTACTCCCCACAGACTGGTCTTAAATTAGCCTTAAAATGTTGATCTGACCAGTTCACCTCCTAGTTACAGAAGCTGCTCCATTAGAAACTGCGCTGCCTTATCCTTTCAGGAGTAAAGGACGCACTTTCTATTTCAGATCTTTTGACCTTGATTCATTTTTACATCACTGTCAATCAGGCCATCGTTTGTCTTTTGTATTTGGTCGATTCCGTCACGATTGCCTTTGTGCCTCCGTGCCTTCATGCCTTTCCATAAAGACAGAGATCAAGGGAATTTCTCCTAAATACTCATGTTTTACAGAAGTAATGGGGTTAACTGTGTTCGGAGCACTCCAGACTCCCACACTCCTTTAACACATTGTGGCCTTCTGTAGAAACACTCCCTGCCGGTCACACTGGCATCATTAAATGTCTGTAAATCACTTTGAGCTAGTGTAGGTTTAACCTTTTCAAAAGTTTTTTAATCCAGCCACCAGCGTTTTTTCAACTAAATCAATGGCAATGCAGCCACCAGCACGCTAACAAATCAATAATCAAATGTCTCCTGTGGTTATTTATACTTTATTCATTTTCTTCTTGTTTTAAAGCAAGACAAAGAACCTTATGAAGGATTTAATTGTTAAATTGATGAGAACGCTCTTAAAATTTCCAGATTGATCCTAATTCTTCATTTTTCCCATGCCATGCATAATAACATCTTTAATAGAGATTTAACAGGCCATTAAGGAAAGTGAAGCTAAATTTTATGGATGTGCAATCATGATGATTATACGGGAAACATTCTGATAGCAGTTTAATGGTGGGAACAGTAGAAGATTACAATTAAAGTGTCAAAATCTGATTAAAACTTTTGTTAATTCAATCTTCTGTTTGTTTTGGTGTTAGCCTGTCTGTATTAGCTTGTAGCAGTGTGTACAAACAAACTGCATCAGTTTTATCAGTTATCATGCTAACTCTTCCCTGTCTCCTCTTTCCACTTCGCAGGCTGTGAGCACCGCTCTCGCGACAGAATATGACGTGCTGGTCCCCCAGTGTCGACCTCTGTCACCAGGAGAGATTTTGGGCTGCACCTCTCCGTGCTTGGACCGCTGTGTCGACGCCATCATGTAAGAACGATCCTTCCTCCTCTCTTTGCCTTTAAAGATAAACAGGCAGCCAAGCACTACTCAGCCTTTCCTACGCTCAACCTTTCTGCCCTGGCTGCCGTACTTGTCACGCTCATCGACGTGAGGAATTATCATTATGGAGTTACGTCCCGTCAGCCTTCATTAAGCTACAGTAGCCATGACGCCTCGGAATGATTTGCAAGCGATTCATGTTTGATTATATAAAGTCAAACAGCCAGTCAACAGCCAGACAAAGTGGCGAGACAGAATCCTTCGATGCAGCAAAGTGTCTCATTACAGAGTGTTAGAGCACGGTCACCCACTTGTTATTTTTTTGCTTTCTTTTCTCTGGAAAACAATCTGAGGCTTCAAATGCTCCAAAAGCTCCCAGAAGACTCTCTGCATTACTTTTACATTAACACGTCCACCGTTCAAGACTCATTACACCAGCTCATCAGCTGATAAGGTTGGTGCTACAGCAGGGTAGCAGTTCAGGCACAGCCGCGATCAGTGCGATCCACGCTGAGGCGGTTCTCAGCACCCAGCTGATTGAAGTAATTCCCCTGGTATGACAATGATGAGGTGCATCGCCAAGACTGATCTCCGCACATCAGCAGTCAAATTTCTCAGTGCATGGGATTAAAATGTCTGCAGAAGGACAGGTGCCGCTGTGTGCACAAGGCAGGCCCTTTTGCAGAGAAATGTACATGCACTCATGTTAATGAATGTTTTTGTGCATGTGATAGAAGGAGAAGGTTGAGGACGTGCTTCACTTGCTAATCTCTTGTGTTTCCTTTGATGTTTAAGGGTTTTTTTTTGGGGTGGGGGGAGATGTGAGAGAGAATCGATTAGACTGCCTTAGAGTTGGCACTTTTCTCTCTTTCTTTCACTTTCTCCGTCTCTCAGGACGACGCACATTCAATACAAATGAGTCGCGTGCGGGCGTGGCTGGAATTTCACTCCCGTCTTTGAGTCAGAAATGCAAATGGCCTAAAAACATGCTCCATGATGCTGTGACAGCCCTTTCCTCAGCTTCATTGCTGAGTGATTGATTGTCCTGCTGTAGCAGAAAAACTGCCGGCATTTAAGTGCTAGTTTGATAGTTTAATGATAGGAGTCTGCGGTTGTGACAGTGAGCTATGAAATAAATGACACAAAAAAATGAGTTTTGTCCTCGAGACCATGATGATACTCAGTAATAGCTGCCATTCTTTTCAAAGATGCCTGTACGCCAAAGGCAGGCTCAGATTCATCTTCCTCTGAGCTTTAGGACACTTCAACCTCTCGCAAAATTCCCCAACTTCAACGAAAGACACGTGTTTCCCGCCCGCTGGGTATCAGAGTGGAATTAGCATCATTGAGAAGTTCCGAACAACTGTTCCAGCGATTATCACCTGTCACCCTGGCAACGAACAGATCAGCGAGAACGCTTTGCCACGCAGGCTGCTTTCTCACTGAAGCTTCTCATCCCTGCAGAAACCTAGCTACCTCAAATTTCCCTGCAGAAACCCAGGACCTCAAATTTCATATATATTTAAATTATTTTAGAAGATAGATTCAAATGATATAGTTTAGTTAAAAATATAATGATGTTGAAATACAATGATTTTGATCTGTTTTAAATGGTTACGGTGTAACTTATTGCTCTATTCTGCGCCTCACTGTAGTCAGATTTATTCCAACTTCTTTTTTTCAGCTCTGTTTTGAATTAGGAGAAGGGAGCAATATCCAACTATTTACCTTAGCTTTGATCTTTTTCAGGAGGGAGAAGGAGCTGCGATCTGTAAGACCTTGAGTTGCAGCTCGGGGCTTTAGAAATCTGAAATGCACACTTTTTAAGGCTCTTTGTAACGATCGACACCCCATTCCTATCAGCTGCTTTTTCTCCACATCAGTCGTAAAAGAGCAGTATAAAGATGTGAGGTAATAGAATGGAATGCAAAGATGTGTCACATTAGCATTTAAAGAAGAGTGCTTTTAAAAGAGTGCAAGACGCAGGACGCTGATGGTATGGAAATCATAAGCTTTGGAAAGTGATGATGCTTCCCGAAGTGCTTGAGTCTTCTTGTTAGAACTAAGAAGATGGTGAATTAAGGACTTTCAGTTTCTTTACTCCATCTCTTGCTCGGTAGTCCCAGTGGTAAGAGGCTCAACTTCTGCTTTTTATCAACTGTCGCCACTACAAGCCTTTATGCGCTCTGGCTTTGCAAACCCATCCACACTATGGTCCCAGCACGGACCCCAGGTTAAGGGAAGGTGCAACCATTCTCTGAAAACTGCAAAGCACCGTCATCGGAGCCATAACACCACCACAGGCTGCAGAAAACAAACTCCACCCTTTAGCCCTTTTGGTTGTGTTTTCTTAAAATAAAATAAACAGCTGAGGGAGGCCTAGATGAGAAGATAAGGCAGAGTTTATGACTGTAGTACATTATATTTCAATTGTCTAATGCTTTGAACGCTTTGATGTGTGTCTGCAGATACCTGGGAGATGGAAGATTTCACCTGGAGTCAATTATGATCGCTAACCCAGAGATTCCTGCCTATAGGTATCCTCAAGCTAAATGACAGTTTGTCTCTAACAACGGTCTTCCTTTCCGCACCTTTCACATTAAAAATTCACCGGCAGTCACAATCGGTTATCTCGTCGGGAGCGTCAGGATAAGATCACGCGAAGCCCAAGTTCCGCTTTGATGAGGCTGCGTTTGTATTCAGAGCGATGCGGTGCTGTTCTACCCATACGCGGTGCACAACAGATCACAGGTTTCTCTCATAAACAAGATTCTAATCTCACATAAAGCTCTTGTACCGAAGAAAAGGAGATTAGATGTTGAGAAATGCACAAACTTCTGTCGCACCTGATAACTTTCAACTTGCGTTTTTATCTTTTCTCGCATTACTGTCTGAAAGTTGAAAATGAATATATGTAGTAGCCGGTAACAGTTTCAGTTCAGTGGATTTCAAAAAGTATAATTAAGATGTAATTTTATATTAATTTATCACACTTTTGAGGAATTATTATACTATAAAACTTGTAAATGGGATGCTGAAAAAAGTTGGGATAATAGTGGGGATAAGAGGGGATCAAATCTATTTTTGAGTGCTGAAAAGATGAAACATGGTCCAACTAGTCCTAAAGCTACCTGTAAATTCGCTGTGTTTCCTCACAGATACGACCCATACAGTAAAGTGTTCACCAGAGAGTACTACGACCATGAAGCCATGCGCGCTCTGAGGCTAAAAGCTATCGACGAGGCTCGACTGGCCCAGAAATGGGGGCTGATCCTGGGCACGCTGGGCCGGCAGGGCAGCCCCAAAGTCCTGGAAGTAAGTCCGTGTCTGGGAGCTTGTTATTTCACATTTAGGATGATGCAGCAAGCGTAGCAATTATTCTTTGTTCCGCTGTTAGTTTCAGGGTCGATTTGTTTCCAGTTTTTCTGTTTGCAAGTGGAAATTTATTCTACCAAATTTCAAACAATTAGGCTTTTTTTTTTCTAAGCTTTAGGAACACTCTAATTTTAAAGCTGATTAAAACAGTTGTGTTTGGCATTTCCCCAGCACAGACAGAGTAAATTAGTAATTGGAAGAAACAAATAGTTGCTCCTAATTATCAGTATGAATCCAAAGTTAGATAATGAAATGAGGTACTGTATTTTTTAAGGCTGTGCAGTAAGTCCTGAATTGTATGTGCCTTGTGCATTTGCACCCACTCTGAGTGCGGATTAAGTGATTTGTAATACAGCGCGACTGCATGCTCTGTTAAGTGTGGACACTTGTGAGAAACTATTTGCAAGTCCAAGCTGTTATCCATTAGCAGCACAAACACGGGCCTGCGGAGGGTTATTAATCGATGGACTGAAGAGCCCCGCCTGGGCACGCCTGACCCCCAGCCGCTCGCTGCTTTACCTGTTCACATGGAGCTCAAATTGACCTTTCACCTGTTTGTCTCAGGCTAACGTCACTTCCCGCCTATGTTATTGTTATATTACACCAAACAAGTCCACTTTGCTCGAAATTTCACCATTTCTGTGGCAGAACTATGAGAGTGACTGAGTCCAGAGAGGCGATCCTGGCCATGTGGCTGTGGATGCTCACGTTTCCACACCGATGGCAGCAAGCTATAGTGGCCTAAGCAGGATTTAAAGGCTAGATTTGAAAAAAAAAAAAAAGGCCCAGTAGCCCTCCCTCAGTCTTTTGTAGAGATTCAGAGGTATAAAGATGTGTGTCTGCCTCGCAAGTAAAGGAGAGAACTGTCTCTTAAGTGTGTCATAATGTGAATACCAGCCGATTACTACAGGGAGAGGGATGCATTAACAAAATATGAGCCTGGCTTTAAGCAGAGATGTTTGCCTTTCTCTCTGTAGCACCTAGAATGCAGGCTGCAGTCTCTGGGCAGGTCCTTCACCCGAGTGCTCCTGTCTGAGATTTTCCCCAGCAAGCTGGATCTGATGCCAGAAGTTGATGCGTGAGTATTGACATCCATCCATGGCGCACAATGTTGCATCGGAAACAATTAAAAATTTATACAGATTCAAGCTTATTGACCATCAGCACGCCAGAGGTGCAATCAGCAATATTTCAGAAGCTTTTCCTGAACCGTTGTTTTCCCGAGTCAGCAACATTTGCAACTCCACGCTCTAACAAGGAGGAGAACTTTTTCATTCAGTACAATTTTCTTATTCCTGACACACACTGGGATCATTTATGAGAAGCCTCTGTGCGCCATTTATTATTTGTCTTTTAGTCTTTGTTTGATATATTATTCTTGTGTGTGATGCACTAAAGGATCGTGTCCTTGGATCATTTCCTAAGAAAGTAAATGAGTATTTAGGCTATACTAAACATTCAGCCTTTTCATCCACAAGAAAAGAGGTGAAGAAGGACAAAGAGTTAGTGACACACACACACAGGGAGCCTCTGATTGGCCTCCCACTGTAGAGTAATAAGAGGTGTGATATGTGAGGGAGGAGTGGGTGAAAGAAGGACAGAAGGTCCGGGGAGAGATTGAGAGCGAGATAGAGAGATGCAGAGGTAGTTGAGTGGGCTGTTTCTTTTTTTTTTTTTTTTTTCTTTTCTATTCAGGCTGAAATACGAATGCAACTCCACAATTATGTAAGTCAGGCGTGATTCATCCAACCCGACCAAAACAAAGCTGCACATCAGACTTGAATGTACATTTGCGTAAAAGAAACAGGCCGCTTGTGTGAGTTGATAAGCCAACAGCGGCGCAAAGTTTCATTTGATAAGCAGTACCTGCTGAATTAGCTACACAGACATTCTGTAGGCTTAAGGACAGTGACTTAGTTAAGAATAGCATTATATAAAACACAACATTAGCTTTTTTAAAATAAATAAATAAATAAATAATAATAATTAGAGCTATTTCTGCACATACTGTTCCATTCTCAGAGGCCCAGGAGTAACTGGACGATTAACCGTCATGTCATTTAATAGCCAGCTGTGGCCTATTCCCTCATTATTCTGTGACAAATTAAGCTGATAAAAGGTCCTGTAAGCCATTGGGACTGCTCCAAAACAAGATGTCCCATCACAGTCTGGAATCCGAGTAGTGGAAGGATATTCTTCCTTCATTAAATCATGACGAAGCCATTGGAAGTGGGCAAACTCTGTCGTCTGGATTAAGGTAAAAATGTTTATTGATGCTGACTGAGAAATAGCCTGACTGTGAGGTCATTAAAGGGAGCTTTGACTCCCTCATAATATTGCTTGCATCGTAGGTCATAAATATGTCGGTCTCTGGGCACACCGCCTGAAGTGGATCTCCTTGGCCCTTGGACTCCCTCTTTATTTTTCAGCTGTTCTTTTTTTATTATTCAGTGCAGAAAATTCTTTAGTTTGCAGCAGTGTTGAGAAAGAGAGCCACTGAGGCGGCAGGATGAAGTGGCGGCAAGGATGGTTGAGGATGCATTATCACACTGGAAAGAGCCCACCCTCAGACTCTCTGTCATTAGACACACACACACATACGAAGAAAGAGAGCCATTAGCATATGCTCTTAAGTGTGTAATTAGGCTGTCCCCAAGCAGGTTTTAAACTATACAGATATCCGTCCGTCACACACACACATACACACACACACTCCTCTCAGCTCCTTGCAGCTGTGCTGCTAAAGCAAACCAGTGTATCACCCTCTTTTATCTACCTGCTGTCTTTAATTGAAACGAAAGTATTTGTTTAATTTGGTTGAAATATGCATTTACGCTCGCTTTCTTTGTGCCGCCGCTCAGGAAGGTTAATCGCTCCTGCCTTTCGGTTGCGTCGAGCCCCATAAGCGTAATCGAGGAGAAGCCAATGCTGGGGGAGGTCCTCCTAACAGTGTCAGAGGTGTAATGGTCCGCAGCAGGAAATGCAGCGAGCCAGGACTGAAGCTCGCGGTGCATAATTCAATAAATGTCACAGTCCCCAAGAGCCCAGGCATCTCACTCCTCTAATCCTCTGACGTGTCTTTGCCTTTAAACAACTCTGCTTCCTACTGCAGGAGCAGAGCCTTCAGTTCATCTTTGTTTCTGAATAATAGTGATGGTGCCTCCCTCCACAACCCCCTCCCCCAAATCTGTTTTGATTTCACTGCACTGCATCATATCATCCGTGCAGTCTAAATTCAAGGTCCGACAAAGCCTGCAAATAGAGACTCTGCTAAAGCCAACGCCTCGGATGACACCATGTATCATTCAGCATTAGCAGATCTTCTGCTTCTGCGTGCCGATCAGCTATCTGCTCCTTGGAGGGGATCCTCGCTGCATTTGCTTTCATGCTCTGTGTCTGACTTTCCTTCCAGACCCTGGTTTCAAAGCCAGCCCTAAGGATTTAGCCGAGGAGTCTCGGTCTGCGTATTAATCAGCCTCCCCTTTTAAACCCCTCCCAGTGTTCTTTTAAGCTCATTATGCACGTACAGACACATACGGCCGAATGTGAACCGAAGCGGTTTTGCTCCATTTGCATTGTGTGTGACAAAGTTACACCAGCTTGCTTAAAGGTCAAATTATTGACTTTTTTTTTTTTTTTTTTTTTAATAACTCAGCGAGTCTAAAGAGATCAGTGCTCAGTGCATATATCTGACTCAGGAAATTAGGGGGAATGAATAAGAATTTGGGGGGTTGGGGAGCATTGAAGGAAAGCGTTATTTAAAAGTGAGCAAATGCCCAGGGGAGGAGGGAGTGAAGGGCCCCAAAGTTGTTGAATGAAACACGGATGTGGATTTTTTTCTCCGCTATTGTCAAGACCCGACCATCACTCAGAGCTGATTACAACAAAACGGAGCCTTTGAATATGTCCTCGTCTCTCTCCCTCTCTGTAAAAGGCTTTATTTTTATTGACATTTAACCGCATCTGATGTTATCTGCGAGACGTTGCTCCGCACTCCAGCCTGCTTCCAGTTTGTCAATATTTCAAACGGAGCTCCATCAGGATCAGGGGGACAAGGGCGAGATGGAGCCGTGGATTGCATTGATCTATGAAAGCTAACCTCCGTAACCCCGGCTATTTCCCCGTGTCTCTATTTTCACATTGTGTTTTTTTTTTCTCCCCCTCCAGCTGTTTACTCTCACATTTGTGCCCTCCTCTCGTCCCTCTTGCCTTTTCCAGAGTAAACACTTTTCTCCCTGCCAATCTTCCTGCCGACTTCTGCCTCTCTTCTCACTTTTGTCGTCTTGTGTCCCTCCTCATCCTTCTTGTTGTCCTTACCTCCTCTCTCCCCACTCTCCCGTCCCCAGCTCTCTATTTTGCACAGCCCGCCCTGCCTCACCCCTCTCCACCACCCTGTCTGCCAGTTATGTAGGCTACCTCCGTGGAGACCAGGCTGGTGCAGTTTTTTTTTTTTTTTTTTTTTTCAAATTCACATTCACCTCTCTTCTGCCTTCTTTATTTCACAGCGCTTCATTGTTTTTCCATGTCTCTTCAGGCCTTTGCCTTTATTTTTCTCCCCTGATTTGAGCCTGTTTCTGTTCCTGCCTGCATGTGCATTCAGGCGGTGTCGCTCGGCTGTGTTCAGAACTGTTAAAAATCAGGACAGAGCTCCTCAGCAGATGCTGGAGATCAGGTGGAGGCTGGCACGGCGAGTTGTCTCATGTCGCTGAAGATGTGCCTCGCTTTTATAATTGGACCTTGGACTCCGGTCCGGTTCACCTGCTGCTGTTCGATCACTGACCCCTCTGCCCTCTGTCCTGAATGTGAATGTCTGTTTTACAGGTGGATCCAGATAGCTTGTCCACGTCTGTCTATCGATTGGGGTACAGCCTTCTCCAAGCCCTTGTTGTCCCCATATGAGGTAAACACCCAACTCTCAACACGATCAAACATGTCCCCGCTTTGTTAGACAATGCTCATAGATTACAGAGAGACCTTTAATTAGAATTAATGAATGTCTGTGTGTATTTGTGAATCTATCGAGGCCTGCCATGAATGCTTCATCTTCCATTCTCTTCATTTTTACTGCATGGCGTTCCAAAACACAAGCATCAACATCAGCAGAGGACCAGCCCCCCCTACTGGCCACAGTCATACACAACACATCGTGCTCTCCATATACAGACTCTAGATATCTTTCTTTCATTTTCTCAAGGAAAATTGGACCCAAACCTACAGAGAACCAGACTGAGCGTCTTAACTTTGCATTGAGGGTTTTCTTTTTATGTGAGTGAATATGTGACTCTTTCACATGGTTCTTGATGTAGAATTCCATGTGAAACGAGTGCGAGGTGGGCAGCCACCTCAAATGTGATATCGTGATGTGTCACAGATGCTGTTTTTTCCTCACAGATGCTGTTTTTTCCTCACCTAATGCTGAACTTTTGCTGCAACACGCACTTTAGAAAGAGCCATTAAGCGTCCAGCTGATAACAAAATGTTTTGTTTGCGTCTCTTGAACTATCCCTGTTTTGAAGCAGGGTTGTTGCATTTTCATCTATGCATCTATTCATCTATCTATTGCATCTGTTCTGGTGCATTTGTGATTCAGCCCATCCAATACGTATGAGGGTTGGATCTCCCACAAACCGCCCAGCACTTTTTCATCTACAATGAAGATGACGGGGGGAAAAGATGGGAGGATAGAGTGGGGTGGGGCATTTATTTTCAGTGCGCCTCATGTTATATTTATAGTCAATAAGACACACTTGGCTTTTCTGTCAATGCAGGGATTAGCGGCAGAAGCTAGCTTGCACAGGGAGAGGGGGCGGCGGCCGAGAGAGGAGGGGAGTAGCGGGTAAAAACTGAATCTGAGCCTGGTGGAATAAGGGCAGTGGAAAGGCGGACTTGATGGAAAGGCTAAGAATTTGCGAAGAGAGCAGGCAAAGAAATTGAAGGTTAAATTCATGCCAGATGAATTTTGGGATGAAATGACTGTACTGAGAGCAGCATCTTGTTAACCTACATATGGTTTTTGAGCGCTGGACACTGTAAAAAAACGCCTCTGTATGGCTTTGGAGTTTTATATTTTCTCATTTTATTTACTGGAAATGTAAAAAACTGTGTCTTACACCACATATCAGTACAAAACTCATTTATTAATTTTCTCTATTGTATTAAACAGCAATTCTGAGTTATTGCAAATAATATGATGTTATATTCAGTTTGGGACAAACGAATGTGGATTAATTTGTTCTGAAATCATACCCTGTTGCTGTCAGAATCTGTATTTGGAGACGTTTTCCCTCCATATGGAGCGCTCAACCTCATTACGACAGCTCTTTTCACCCTTGTTTAACAGCTGTTTTGTGCTCTTACATTACAGCTTGATAGACATAATGTGACGACTCTGCCTTTCTGCCAGACTGAATAATATGACACCTGTCATCTGCATGTTGTCATCACTGTATTTTCTGCAGTTTAGCCACAAATACACAATTCATCACTTAAACACACTGTGCCAGCACACATCACTTTTTTTTTTAATTTTGTGTTTGCATTATTTGTGCTTGTCCCACTTTATTTCTCTCAGGCAGCTGTGGCTCTACAGGAGGTAGACTGGAAGAAGGTCTACCCCATGGACTTCTACTCCAATCAAAGCTTGGGGCCGTGGGCACCCAACCATCCTGTCAACCAGCCTGCAAGGCCAACTCGGAGACAGGTGAGTAAGGGCTGCAGATAAGCAGTAAATGGGAGTGGAATTGAGAGAAGAGGTGGAGTTGAGAGGAGAGGCTCTTCAAACGGAGCAATATAATCTCCGTTTGAGGACTTTGAAGAAGATGTTGCCACAGAGCCACCTAGTGGCGCTTTGTTGACAGGACGTGTAAACGAGTCGCTCTGTGAAAGGTGTGTCTGTGACCTTGATTTACCTTTTAAAAGAATGGGATCGGTTGTGGTTGTTTATAGTGCAGCAGTCCTTTTTTGATGTCTGCATTAGTGTGATCACTGTCCCACTGACCTACCTGCAGAAACAAAGCACAGAAGCAACACTTCCCATCAAGGAATGTTCGCAGCGCAAGTGCGCCCCCTGCGGGTGCGACGGGGAATGACGCATCGTGACTCTTGTGCGGTGCCGCTCTGCCTCAGCTCACCGACATGTGGAAGGTCAGACCAGCCAAGGAAGGATACACACTTGTCCACACGGTCCGTGTGCGAACAGAGCTAAATCCAGATGAGCTCCCGGCCCCTCAAATGGATTACCAGCCATAAATAATCCCTCATTTCACCACACAGCAGATCAAACCAAATTCACTGCTCTCATTCACGTTCCCCTGCGTGCGTTCTCAGCTCAGAACGTATGCAGCCGCCCATTTATGCGTCAAATTCGAGAAGTGGCTGTAGGTCGCACGCAAAGGAATTATTCTCCACACAAAGCAAGCGTGCACATCTTTCTGTAATGGTTTTGCGATGTCTGAATACAACTCTAATTGTTAATTTCGAGATGACCTTGAGGACATTACATGGAATTAGACGGCCTGCTAATGTGGGCGGCTTTAATCAAATGAGATCCTCTTGACTTTGGATGAAACACAGTTTTCAGACACAATCCGTTTGACAGCGCATGATGTGTTCTGCTGAAATGTGCAGGATGAAAAGCTTTCTAAATTTTTTCTAAAGCTACAGTCGTCTCATGTATTTTTGGTGGCAGATGTGTTTTTACGGCTTTATTGACGTGCGGACAGCTCCAGTCACGCCTCTCTCCTCATTATTTATCTATGAAGGAATCTGTCAGCTCCTAAATAAATAAATAAACAAGCTGCTACTCAACTGATTGACAGCGGGGCACCTTTGCTCTGACTTATCCCACAACTGTTTTTTCACCGCCTTGCAGCACGCTGTCTCAGTCGGTACTCGTACTTCTGGGAATTCTTCTCCTTGGATGGATTTTTTTTTTTTTTTTTTTTTTTTTTTTTTTTATATCTGATCACTCTTCTACTTTCCATTGCCGTTTCTCCCCGGCAACAGAGGCCGGCGTGATGCAGCTCAACATGCCAGATGTCCGTTTTTCTCATGTGTCTCACGTGTTACTTCAGCGAAGAGTGATAGTACGTGTTAGATTGCAGAGTGCGTTGCTTGGCAGTGGAGAATAAATTATTGGCGAGCAGAACTCATTCTGAGCTGATGTTGATTTATATTCTTTAATTCAAACCAACAGGGAGGCGCAGAGAAGGAAGAGGTTTATTAAATCCTGCTTTTGTCATTTAATGTATGCAAGTTTTAATGTCACAGCCTAAATATTTTTAATTATCATCTTCAAAAATTATCCTCACAACAGCAGACATTCCCATCAGATATGATTAATTAGCGTTTTAGACACTTGTACCATGCTTTCAGTTGTTTTTGCACATTTAAAATTTCAGTTATTCTGAATTATATTCTTAAAATGTCATTCTTTCTGTGTGGAAATGAATGAACAGAAATTAAAATGGAATTTCTGCTATTTCCTCTTGGAGAATATGATTTTTTTCATATAAAATCAGGCCAACAATTTCCATCATTTGTAACATCACCATGGCAACCGCACAGATATGATAAAATTGATGCAACAAATGCTTGTAAAATATTTATCTTGAACTGCGGTATTTCTTACCCCTCTTCAGCAAATCTTTAAAGCCTCTTTAAGGGTATGAAGAAAGTGAGGTTAATACTGGGATGTTAAATGGAGTTATTTTAATTATTATAATCATTTTGGCTGTCTGATAACTTTACAACGCCAGGAAGTCTCATCCACATTTGTTCACTTTGATTGCTCAGCCTGTGCGCACCACCTTGTGCCCACTAGGTGGCACTGTTTGCACGTTATTTCGGAGCCCAGTGAAGCACACACACTCGGCTGGTCAGCTAATTACGCAGCGTAACTTTCACTTTCCAGATTTTTTTAGAATCCAGCTCCACACACTTTCATTCTTAGTCTGTTTTGCATGTCATCATTTCTCCCTAGACTTTTTATTTTGACACATTTGTGACATTTGTATCACTTCAACGCTGCAGTTCTCAGTCTGCACTTGCAGTGTCGAACAATACAAAAGTCAGTTGGATTTAATAGATATGATCTGTTTGTCTGTAACAAAGTTCTAAGAATTGCCTGTACATAAATCAGTTTAATAGTGTTATGTCTTGAGCTGTTTTATTTCCCTGGGAAGGTATGAGTCACAGCAGAAGGCTTTATTTTCGAAAACATTATCACAATGTTTTAAAGATGACAGTGTGATTTTCTTGAAATCTACACATGCAGTGTTCTGACTCAGACTTCAAGACATATTTGAAAAGATCACATTTTTAGTGATGTTTTTCTTACTGCGGTTGCCCTAAATTAAATAAAAGTAAGTAATTTGGTGATTACCTGGACTTGGATCTGTTATAGATGCAGCCCATCGGGTGAGTAAATTAAAATGCAGTTCTGCTTTGTTGATTCTTTTTCGTTTTTCTTGAGATCATGAGGTGGGCGTGAGGATTGTGTTTCACTTCATCTAACTCCAAAAAGTGGGTCATTTCAATTTTTTTTTTTTATTTTTTTTTTTAGCAAAGCGGTTCTGTAACAGTTTCCACATCATCAATTCTGCTTGTCATTTAACCTTAAAGACTTGGGCGACAGTTGCACACGTCCACCTTCTTCAGCAGCCCCTTCGCTGATGAAGGATTCCGCCAGACAATCGATACATCAGCCTGTTGCACTGATGCTAAAATTTGCCAAATTGAAAGTTCTGAGCAGAAACCTGTTTTCTCGAAGTTTGCCGCTATTTAACAAGTTGTGATCGGCACCCCTGTGGGAATTTTAACCTTAAGTAATTACGTCTTTAGGCTGCTGCCTTGGTGCGTGTGTGTGTCTTTGTCTTTGTGTGTGTGTGTGGGAGAGAAACGGCCTGGGCGGCCAAACAACACTGCAAATGGAAAATCATTAAGAGGTTGGCGAAGAGTCTTAAGTGGGAAAAAAAAGTTGTGTAAAGAGATGACCAATCGTGCGTGGGAGGTCAGCCCAGCCCTGATCATCCGGCGTTACATTTCATATCGCAGTAGAACGAACCGAGCCTGAAAGGTCAACATTTGAAGGGTTCGGTGCTCTGACCGAAGACAATGTTTTCTCTCCAGAACTTCAGACACTAAGTGCTAACGGACATCTTTATCATGTGAAACCTTCAGCGTAATCCATTACTGATTGGAAAATTAAATCACTGCATAAAAATATTCCATATCTCAAAGTATTTATTGCTACTGGTACTCCTTGACTTATTTTAGCACACTTTTTCTTCCTCTACAGGGAGGGTTTCTTCATGGATTCATTTATATGTGACACATTATACATGAGTGGAATTCAAACTAGAATATCACCCAAAGAGGTAATCAGTCTCAGGATGTCCTCAGAGCAAGTATATCGGTGTTTTCAGATGTGCAGAGGTACAGCTCGGCTAACACATCAAGTCCTACATCTTTCTCTTGTCAGCGAGGATGGATCAGGTATGTGGAGCTCTCTTTTAATGATGCTGAAATGTTTCTTGCATCTGTGGCGTGTCAGAAATTCCTCCCTCTGTATGCTAACACGTGCTGGGTTCACAGAGTTCAGTTACATATACGTATAGTGTCAAAGCACAGCGATCTAAGCAGCTGAATTTCCTGCCCACATTTCCTTTGATTGCTCTTGTTTAAGCATTTCTCTGGCCACCTTCTCAACAGTTGTCTGGTTTGCCCCCTAGCGACCATGGCTGTAGACTGTTACCACTGGTGCAGTTGCTACAGTAACAATCTAATGCCACGGTAACCATGGAGACAACTGCGGAAATATGATTGGCTGTGGTCAGCACTGACGTTTGCGGGCGTTTGATTGTGTTGCTGATGCAGACTTCAGTAACGCTGGTGGTGGTGGGGGGTGGGGGGCTGGGTACAGTAGAGCAGCGTCTCCCAGCTCTTCTGAAGTGTCACACGCAGGCAGAGGTTTGCCAGGCGTCAGTAGCCATGACTGTAGACTGTTACTGTACTTCGGAGCGGTTTTAGCAGTAAGCAGTCTAGAGCCAAGGTGTTGATGCGCTGACCACGGAGGCGAGCCGGCCTACAGAGAGTGAGAGAACACATGGAGGGGTGACGGCGTGCACAAGGTCATGCAGGCTGAGAGAAGGCACTAAATCTGTACATTAAATGCCATCGAGAGCCATGTGAGCAGAATACACCCCTGATATCTTCCTGTGGTCCACAGCCATGAGCCACATGGTGCCCTGAGCAGTGACACGACTGTGCGCCGCTGACGTAGCCCACTTGTTGTGTTTGTTGTATCGATTTACATGCCGATTATCTATGAGTCAGCCACAGGATATGGGCAAACTGGAGCAGCGGGTGCTTCGGTGGCTTATGCAAGCTGAAGTGAGTAACTGGCGCTGACGTCAGCACTCGGACAATTTGCGATCTTGGACTGCTGGTTGTTTTAGTGATGTTTGTGGGAAGTGAAGTTGCAAAGGCCACGGTTGGCACATGGGGGGTCTCAGGTTTGTTGCTTGGTCGTAATTGTTAATAGTCTTGTTTATCTTCCAGTCAGATTACCCCTGCTCATTTGCACTATTGTGTCATGTACCTCACTGTTTATGACTGTTTCTACTGTATACTGTTTATATTGTGAATTCTTTAAGGTAGTTTGTTTTTATTTTCTTAAAAACAAAGTTATAGTAATTTAGTTATAGTAGTCTTATTTATTTATTACTTTGCTGCACCTTGGGTCTGAGAGGACTCTAATTTCATTTATGCTGTATGTCGAGCATGTATAGCATAATTGACTAATAAAGTTGACTTTGAGATCATTTATATTATAGTTAATAATAATGGTGTCTCTGTCCATTGTCCTGAAGGACCGACCAACACTCCTGACCTAGATTCTGCTGCTGCTCTCCCAAGTATATATAATTTGGAACTTTTTTCCTCGTTGTTTTCTTGTGTGTTTTGGTTTGTTTTTTAAACACACATGCGGGTCAAAAAGCAAACACGAGGTTAAAAAAGGTCCAAATATTCGCACACTGCTGAAGGTCCTGATCATGTGAAAACCTGTTTTAACTGTTCCATTTGATTTAAAAAATGAGTTGACTGTGTGAAGAGTTTTTAAGTAAAGATGCCAGAGATGCTATAGCTTCGGATTGTCACATCTACCTGCAGTCGCAGCGTCACCGCGCCCCCTCAGGACCACGGACAGCGCCGCGCCGCTCGAACCCCAGAACGCATGCGTAAACCCAGCGTTTTATTTATTTTTATTTTCCTAACCATTCGAATTATTATTCTAGTCATAACTCCCTCCAGGAGTCACACTGGGGAGTTTTCATCACAGGCCTTTCCACCCCCGCCCCAACCACCGTCAGATGTCTCCCCCACTCCCTGCGCGTGGAGAAACATCGCAAAGCAGTACGTACGCTCTCGGCTGCGCCTTTAAAGCCTCCTGACGTGTGATTGGAAGTCGTCGACTTGTGCGCAGGAATGACGCAAACTTGACTTCATCTCAGGAGCGCGTCACGATTTCATTTCGGAGGACCGAAAGGCGACCTTAGAATACAGAAATAATCGGTCTTTCTTCCACCAAATGCTATTTTTCGCGTTTCCATTTGTGAATTTGTCCCTTCCATTCAATTACCCCCACCCCCAGAAGCATCGTATCTCTGCTGGTTTGGCTCGACCAGTGAGAACCCAGAATATGCTGTCCTGCTCGGTCGCGTTAAGCAGCCCCCGATCCCCCGAACACGGCAGCCCCCCACAAGTCCAGACAACCAACAAGCAGGTCGTGACTAACTTCTGATATTCGTGGTTGCAGCCTGGTTAACATTCAGTCAGCGCAGCCTACACCCTCCGAGACGCGCTCCCCCCCCCCCTCCACACAGTTGTCACTGCCCATGTGCGCCAAAGTGACTCACACTGCAGTAACTTGGAGCTTCTGTCTTCTACCGTAGAGTCTCCAAATGTCACGCAGGGGAAAAAGGTGGGCTCGCACTGACTTACTGAAACTGGCAGTTCTTGTCTTCGTGCGCGGACGGATCGCCGCGGATGTAACTAAAGGTTAAATGGAAGTTAATATACGGCAGAGTGAAACGGTAAACTCACCTGATTGCTCTTCATCCGCGCTGCTGAGGCGTCTTCATTTGTCTTCAAATGATAAAGAATTGCATTAAAAAAGACTCGAATTCAAACTTAATTCATTTAATCGCCGCTTTCCCCCCGATTCTGTCAAATTAGCCCAGGTTAGCGCGTAATTTAATCAAAGGAATCAGGGATTCGTGCTCCTAACCTGCCCTCTCGCTCTTGCACCTCGGCGTCTCATGAAATTCAGCGGGTCGTCCCGACGATCCGCTCTTATAGACACGCTGTAGTACTAGTAATGGAGAGGGGAGGGAACACTCATTCATTCAGAAGCATCACCTCCATGGACCATGTACGTGCGCTCTTACGTCATCGAGGTAATGTAGTCAGCACGAGGACACTCAGGGTCCCGCGAGGGGAGGGGTGGGGGGGGCTGACGTGTGATGGGATAATCCTTGGCTTTTTATTGATTATTTTATCCAAAAAGTTTGTTTGTCATCATTTCTGTTTTTCACCCCCTTTAATTATCATTTTTCGCTTACCCGCCGCGCCCCCACCCCCGTCCTTATATCCCACAATGCAATGTGCTGTTCCTCAGTAGAACCTCTGCAATTGTTTAGAAATTGTTTTAGAGCCGCAGAGAATATGAGTCTATAATTGTACGTGTCAGTTAAAAAAAAAAAAGTCTTTATTATGCATAATCAACCAAGTGACGATGCACCTGAGAGGCTGCGGAGCATTGTACATGTTACATGTTGCAATGACAATAAAAGGACTAGGAAATCAAGATCTGTGTGTTTGATGCTGGATTATGCCCTCATCTAAAGATTTGACCTCTTCAAACTCATTAAATATTTCACCTCATCTACGAGGAGGCCAGAGTGTAACAATCCAGAATCAAACCGGATCAACGCTTTTCTGAATCAGCTGACACTTTTTTTGATGTTCACAATCTCAAAGAACTACCTCTACACACATCAGCCCCCAAAACCAACTGTTTTGAGTCACCTCAGGGGCCTCCTGGGAAATATCCCGTTTTGACATTCGTGTGTGTGTGTCCAAGCCCTAACCCTCAGTTAGAACCCACCCCTATTTGATGTCCCCCCTCTCCAGATGAGAGCGGCTCTGGTGGGATGAAAGGACCAATCAGCAGCCTGCGTGCTGCGTATGTCATCTACAGGAGGAAAGTCGATAGCTGATAGTCTCCAGTCTAAGAGAATGACATAAAAACAGGTCAAACTTTGAGGCTCCTCTCACCCTCGCCCTCCATCGTTGTCATCGCCTCCTCCACATTTGACACCTTTTTTTGTTCTCTCACTGATCATCAACAGCAGCCCTGCAGGAAGGAAGCGTCCACCATGCTAATACTTCCAGTCGGAGCCACCACTTTTCTATTTTCTTCTGTTTTCTTCAAAAACTCATCTTCTCTCCACTGTTTTTCAGTCGATGTGTGTGTGTGTGTGTGTGTGTGTGTGTGTGAATCTACAAGTGAGACAGAAGAGGAAGGATGATTCAGTTGTTTGCTGTTAGCAGAGTTTAAAGGAAGTGGTGAAGGCCTCTGGGGAAAGAGAGGATCCAGAGATGCACGTTTCTAATAATCTGCTCTCTTAATTAAGTCTGTGCCGGCACACAAAAATCTCATCCTTACCAGTATCCCCTCCCCCCATTTTTCCAGCAAAGGCCGTCAAAGATCCTGGCATCGCCTTTCCTGCTTTGGAGTTATGAATTAAGGATTTTTAAAAAAATATGTATAACATCACTGGGTGTAAAAAATCTTAGCACACCTTACGTTCTAATTCTGATCTGTCACATCTATCTATCACACACCCACCCTCTGTGTTAATCAGTATTCTGATTAGCACAGACTGATTTCCTCTTTCGCTGATATTCTAGTTTGAATTCCACTCAAATATAATGTGTCACATGTCATAAATGAATCCATGAAGAAACCCTCCCTGAAAAGGAAGAAAAGGTGTGCTAATCAACATTCTGTTTTATTCCCCCTCGTCATGTTCTCCACTTCTTCCCTCTCTGTGTCTTTCTGGGTCTGGTGGAACTGGAGCCATGGCAGCTGCTGGGGGTGGGGTGGGGTGGGTGGGGGGACAGACAGATTTGCATCTATTCATTTAGGGCTTCCCTTTTGTCAACAGCACCTCCTCACACCAGGGGAACTCGGCCAGCACTTGTGTGTTTCATCACCTGACTCTGGCTTCACCATCACCTAATCAGAGAGTAGCAGTGGGTGAGGACCAATAAAAAAAGACTTCCTCAGTGCTGTTAGATTCCACCACACCTGAGTGGTCGTGCATGTTTTTTTATTTATTTATTTAAAGTCCTCCTGGCAGTTGATGCTCTCCTGCTCCCTCTCAGGTCAGACACGCCATGCTGATCCTTTTTAAAGCAGGGGAACGTCTGTTCGGGTTCTAGACCTTTGCGCATCCAGTGACTCATCTGGACCTTCGGTTTTCGCTCTGACTCAGCCGATCACGATTCAGAACTCTAGAAGAGGCTGTTCTCTTGAAGATGTCGGTGGCACGTCATCGGCCATTTTCAAGCTAATCTTTCTTTAAGCGGAGGAGAAGGGAGTTCAGGAGAGACAGGAAGTCATTGTGGAAAAAACTTGTTCTTTAGCTGTATTTGTGTGAAACTTCCTCCTAAAGCTCAGTTTGTCGCCCTCCAGCTCATATTAATGAATACAGTATTAATGTTTCTATCATTCAGCCCCACGTATCAGTAGCAGCAGGTTATATAACATACATGCGCGTTACATAAATTTCTCTGTAAGTCAGACAGAATTAACAGGCTTGTTCTCTTTAAGTTAAAATTTTAGTCACAAGGAGTGCTGCGATACTTCAGCTATTCCAGTCTCTCCTCCACCCCCAGTCTTCAGCTCCTCATCCATCCTTCCCTGAGTTGTCCACACTAGTGCGCACACACACACATACACATTGCACATGACTCATCCAGATGACTCAACCCTACCCCACCCTCTTCCCCCACACACACTCTCACATCTTTGTATTATCTCTCCCAGCTAACCTTGACAGAGAAACACAGAGAGGTGCTGCTATAGTAAGATGGAGCCAGAGATCTGCAACAACCTTCGTGTTTTACATGCTGTAATTGCCTGAGTGGATCAGGGCCTTTTTTTCCCCACTTTTTTTTTTTTTTAATGAATGTTTTACATCTTTTGGAAACAGCAGAAATCAGACAGAGACACGCATACACACAGTAGCCATACATATATCGTGCTACAGAGATGAGAAATTGCTCCGTGTTTTAAAAACAGGCTCCATCCTCTTGTTATTTGTCGGATGATTCAGAGCTTTAATGGTAGCACACAAAGGTGCAATCAGCCTAGCAGAGCAGCACACAAGTGCTCTCTTGTCTCTGTGCCAAATGTTGGCTGATTGGGACACCAAAGGTGCCATTTTCTTTAAATCTTTCTGCATATTTGCAGATAATAAAAATGGACACAATCTTGTGCTTTTACTTTTGCACAGTGAGAAGACAAACTTTCCATTAAAACTATTGTCAGATAGTCTGGTAATATATAAAGTTGAAGTCACAAAAATCTGTTTTTCCACCTTTGGTTGTTAATTAAATTGTGTCTTAAGATATCAAAGATTGAATGCATTTAGGTATTTGCAGTTTATTTGAAAAATATAAAAAATATATAATGGGGAAAAAACTAAACGAAGAAAGAAAAAACTCTACTTCCGCTCCGCTGGCCCCTCAACCTGCTGATCTGAATGTTTTTGCAAACAATCACCAGCAGATGTCAGTGTTCGCCTGATTAGGCAGCTCCAGTTGAATAACCCATCAGCCCTGCGGGGCTGGGACATTTCCAGGCTGACACTTGGTCACAGGCAGGTTACAACCACTTCAACACGGCTCTGACAAACAGTGGCAGACGTTTACACCTACAGGCTATTTAGAGTATTTCAAACTAACCTGCCTTTAGGCTGTGGAGGGGGAAAGCTTCTTCAGAAGGAGCTTGATATCTCTTGTCATCTTTTCAAACTGTCTGACCTCTGTCATGTCACATCTATTATTCAGCACACGGCGAATGGATTACGATGTGTGGATGTAGTCTTTAAATCTCTGCATTCTCAGTCTGCATGTGCACTGATCCATTTTTAATGATACATATTGCAGATGTGTGGTGCACCATGTATACAGCTCCAGATTCCCGTATTAGGCCCCTTGAACCCTTTAATCTTTTAATATTTTATACAATTTCTAAACTCTTGTCTAATAATCCAGATTGTAGTTTAATCTGTCAGCCTTGGTTAGAATATATATATATACACACACAACACACTTGAGACCTCGATTGACTTCCTTTTATACTGGTAATGCAGGCTTTCAGGACTTGTAGGCTGGTTTGAGTGTTCCTTTATTTTCTTATGTTGAGGCCTACATTTGTCATAATTCCAGGTTAGTACCATCCATCCATCCATCCATCCATCTTCTACTGCCTTATCCCTTGATTCAGCCGGAGTTTCTGTCCTTCCAGGTAGTCAAGCTGGTCACCTGATCCCACTTTCCTTGGTGAAATCTGATTATTTTACTTCTTTTACATGAGTGCTTCTTTTTAAGTTCTGATGGTATGGCGATACATTAGCACGTTGCTACTGCCACCTGCGAGCTGGTCGGTGGTACACACAAATAGCTTGCTTTGTTAGTATCGGACAAGTAAACCAGAGGACCGTTTATTTGCATTAAGCATATTGCTGGACATGACACCGATATGAAAATAACAGCATAAATCAGGCCTTTGTGGTCTGGCCTGCAGCAGCTCCATGGCCAAAGTCACGTCCTCCAGTGCAACGCTTGTGGGAATGTGGCGAGTGCGGCGAAACGTGGCTCATAAAACTCTGCACCCCGGCACTGTCCTGCTTCCCCTACAGACAGGGAACCAGTGACCACACAGGCGGTGAAAACCAGGAGCTTCCTTCTGCAGCTGCTTTTTCTGCACGTGAGGGTCAGGACCTTCGGCTTTTGGCATCAGTGGCCTCATCTCTGAGAACAGTTTCACTTCAGTTTAGCAGAGGACGTCTGATAGTGATCCGAATGTTGCTTTTTATTTCATTATTTCATTCTTTTTTTATTTCAAATTATCTTACAGCGCAGAGACAATCTGGTACATTATAAGGATAAAAGGGCGATACCATCTTATAATCGAAACTTAATTTGGAGCTAATTACCTGTGCCGAGGGAGGAAAGTGGCATTTCAATCACAAACAAAAGATGTGGAGAAATGTGAGAAATCACCCATCCAGACTTGACAGTGAAGTGAGCAGAACCTAAAGGATCACGGCTGACTTTTGGTCTCTTTCTCTGTAGCAGAAGTGACTTTGTGGTTTACTGTTTGTGCTGCTATACAAAGCAGTGAGGGTGGAAGTGCCTCTGCCCTCTCGGTGCACTTTGCGGCTCCCACGTTTTTGCATGTACACGCTATCGCTCTTCCTTTCTCAGAGGTGTAACACGTGCTCTTACGCACAGCCAAGGAAAAAAAAGAGGGCTGAAATAAATCAGTGGTTGTTGGGTGGTGTGCACCACGGGAGTAACTCATCCCTCTCATCTCTCTCTGGCCGACATAAAGATGCTAAATGTAGATGTTGTACTATTTGTGTGTCTAGTGAACGTGTTGGGGCAGAAGCTGTAGCCACCACCATCCCAACCTCAGTAAGATGGCTCCATCTGAGGTGCCCTCAAACTCTTGGCAGGTCCCCTCCCTGCCAATAAATGCCGTTGTCCTTTCTTGGAAGAATGAATCTGCAGCCACGGGCCAGGATACGCTGTCTTAAATCAGCAGCGCTGTCTTCTCGTACCTTCTGTGTGTTTTTGTGTGTGTGTGTGTGTGTGTGTGTGTGTGTGTGTGCGTGCGTGCGTGTGTGCAGCTCTGCAGGAAGTGGTGAGGGCTTTTCTATATTATTCCGTTATACGTCCCCTTTGCATCCAGACACCGTCCAGCAAAGCCATCTTGCATATTTCCTTTTTAAGGAGAATCTTTTTTTTTTTTACATAACCGCTAATTGATTTTAGCGCGAGATGGGACAGTGTGGGTATCACTGGTACCAGTTTGGCATTAGGTAATCAGTTTAACACATCCGCTGTGGACTGAAATATAAATTACACTCTGCCTACAAAGCGGCCTCCTCTTTTTTCTCCTACTCTGGCTCGCTATCTCTCCGTGCGGAAGTTATTGCTCTTTTGTAACGTGCTCCTCGCAGGTGCTTCATGACAATATTCGTGTCTGCTTAAACAGGCTAAACTGTTCTTTGATGACCTGAATAGAGCTGAAACTAACACAGTTGCACCAGGCAGCAGTTACGTTGCTTGAAGGCCTCTCGGTCTAGTTTATTTACCTGTTTCTGCACCTCAGTGGTTTTCCTTTATACTGTGAACTGCGCTCACACTTTCTATAGGCTACATGCACACAAGTCACATGCTTGTACCTTTTTATTGCAAGTATTCTTCCTGCACAATGCCGACATCATGGAGACACGTGTTTCTGTTAAGATGCGTGCTTCCCCCTTTCACTCCGCCGTTCCAGACGCGGTGGTTGAGTCTTGAATGGATGTGATTATGACGAGCTGTCAGGGGTCCCGGCCCGATCTGTCAGATCTAGGTGCGCTGTTCTTGGCCAACCTGAGGAATTAGTCAAAAAAAAAAAAAAAAAAAAAAAAGACCGTATCTTTAATGCATATTGAATTGTACAGGATAGGGGAGAGGGAGGACCTGGATCACGATTCTTGGCCCATGAGATTAAAACAATTGTCAGTCTGCGAACATTTATCAGAGAGACAGCTGGTCTCGGGAGGAAAGGCCTTCAAAAGGTGCCAGTAAAGTAGGCAGATCTGGAAAAACGCGTCCACATGTTTGCGAACGTAAAGCCAAATTCAAAGGCTTTCAGTTGCGATTTTAAAAAGAAAGGACTAGAACATATTTTAAAAAAAAAAAAAACTTTGAGTGTGTCTTTTTTCACTGCGAGGACAAATTGGCCCATGTGCGGACATCGGCTCTGACATGTAGCCCTCGTTAGCAGGCTGGAAATGTCAGACGAGCGAGCTGAAAACCGCATGAAAAGAAGTGACGACACACAGTCTGTGGGACTTCTTTCCATCACAAGCAGGTTAAGTCACATCAGATTTGAGAAAAAAAAAAAAACCCACTATCTTTAACTGAAGTCCTTTGGGGTATAAATAGAAAAACATCATCAGCATGGGAAGGTGCGCTGCTCTGATCAGCGTGGACAGCCGCGCTGGATAGATGATGAACATCATGACTCACTACATGAGAGAGAGACGCAGACAGAGAGAGGTGGTGCGAGCCCCGGGTGTCAGTGCGCAGAGAGAAAAGAAAAGCTGCACCTTGGCAGCTGTTGCCAGGGTTACCATCTCTCGTCAGCGGCGGCAGGCACGCAGAGACAAGGCCAGGATGCTCCACCTGTTGGACATCCGGAAACTCTTGAAACTTTGCTGATGCTGTCATGGAGGCGCCGTTGAATGTCTCTCTGCTGGTTGGCAGATCTAGTTTAGATCTGGTTTTCCACCTGTAATGGTGACGGTTTGGACCATCAGCTGTGCCTCAGTTTTCCTGTTTTCAGCTTTGATGTCATCTTCACCACGACCCTTTTAAAGAGATACAGCAACCACGACCTGAATAACTAACACCAGCATAAATCACAATGTTCTGAACTATGAGAAAGGAAGAAATGTGTTTTTGGGCAACCTTTTCGCCAACGCACCTGCAGAGTTTGGGAGTCTGCGAGGATGGGGAGTCAGCCAATGACATCATAGGAACATTGTCAGTGTCAAAAGAAGACAGAGGTTCTTTACAGCGGGATGACTAATCTTAAAACCCAGAAGAACCTTCTTCCTGATGTAAACAGCAAGTAAACAAAGCGCATAGATGTGGCACAGAACAGAGTGTGTGTGACTAGCGAGGACAGCCGGACTTTTGTAGTGTCCTTTGGCCCAATTTAAAGCCCCTCCTGCTCGTGTTCGCAGGAGCGCAGAGGTACAACTGGAAAAAAAGGCAACATGCAGATTAGAAAATACAAATTAGTGGAAAGATCCTGATGGGTTGGAACTTTTCATGAAATATATTTGAATATAAATTGTTTCGCAGCCTTTTACACACTCATAACACACCCACTCAGTGTGTTTTGTTTGTGTGTCTGTGTGTGCGTGCGCATGCATGTCCACACATACTACGTCTGCCTCTGAGCGTAGCACTTAACCTAACAGGGATTAACGTTTGACTGTGGGATAAACAACCCCCCCACTTGTTTTAACTGAAGTGCCAGACCTGCTTGAGGTTGTCTGCTTAAAAAAAAGCTCACAAGAGTGTGTATAATCTATAGAAACACTCTTATAGTGTGTTGATACTGAAGGTGATTTATAGGAGGCTGCACAGAGGCTACTGTGTACTGTTGTTTTAATCCAGCCTGCCCTGGGTCACTGCTTTGTTGAGATCTTTTGAAATCACTGTTGAAGGTAAAGGCAGCCATTAACTCTTGACTGATGGCCATTTCTTTGTGCCCGTGGCCACTTTTTTGCCGTCTCCTGCTGCTGTTGCTCTTCTTCTTCACCGAGGTGCAGCATGTTGAAGATTAAATATGCATTTGAGAGAGTCTCAGTCAGAAATTAGATATAATAAACAGTTCAGTCACATTTCCACCAACCTTATCTTCACATTTGAAGCACTTCTTCAGCCAATCAAGATCAGGCCCCTTGTGTTCTGACCGCCGCAGCCATTCACTCAAAATGTGTTTTCCTTTAACTTTCGTCCAAAAGTCGTCCAAAATGTCTGACTTGGATGAACGATACAGACTTTCCTGACATGTATGCTTCGGGATGCACGGATGTATACATCTTTGTCTGCAGACATGACAAACGCTTGAGCACCACCCTTAGTCTTGAGATTTAAGATGCACGCGGCATGTCATAAATATGAGGGCCTAATCTCCATCTCATAACTCGGGAAAAATTTATGGTGCAGTATACTTGGATGGATGAAGATGTGCACGCAGTCCAACATCATTGCCAACGTTGTTTGTTTTATAGCCGATTCAACGGGATGGTAACTGCACATTATAAATCAGTTAGTAGTCAATTATGGTTCACACGGGACCCTGAGGAATCTGACTTTTGTTCTGACTCACATTAAGGCAGATTCTTTCCAACATTCCCCCAAATTTATGCGATCAGGAGCCAAGAGTTTTGAATAGATTTGTCTTGGAGACCTTTGGTTATTTTTTAGATTTTCTCACTTGATTTATTATTTAAAACGATGATATTTTCTATCAACTCCCCTGTTAGAAGAAAGGTTGTTGACTGTCTCCTTCCTGCTCATGAGACCTCATGAGACGTCATCATGAAAGGGAAGTAGGCCATCTTCACATATGCGAATCTCAGGCTGCGTAAACGACAAGTGTTACGGGTGCAGTTCAAAAAGCTGTCAGCAGGGGGCAGACTATTCCTGTAAAGGAGGAGAAAAGGGCGCTCTGGTGTTGCTGGCTGCCTTCTGCGTTATCTGCAACTGACACACTGACTCTTGAACACAGTGTCAGTTTCTCTTTTTCTTTCTTTCTGCCTCTTATCAGATCTTCCCAGCCCTCTTTGTTGCTTCTCTCCCTTTCATCCTTTCTAGTTCTTCATCAGCCTGGGTGTGTGTTTGTGTGTGTGTTCTATCTAGTCTCAGGGACATGTCTGGGAGATAACCAATCACAAGACAAGAGCTGAGTCCAGAGAGGGCTCAGGGGCCATGAGAAACACTCGCCCACCTCTCTTCTAAGCTAGTGCTGCTCTCACCCCAGCCGACGCTCTGACACACAGTTTGTCACATGTACTGAGCACATACACATACAAACACACGCGCGCACACACACACACACACACACACCCACACACGCACACACACAGTTTTAAAATACTTTTGTCTAAAGCAAAAGCATATTTTGATATTTTCATCATAGCCAAGGGTCAAAAGGTCACAGCTAAGCACCATGGCCTATAAAAAAAGGCTGATTATGCAAATAAGTCAAACACCCTCCCCCTGCTCATTTCCCAGGGTTAATTTCTTCATCTCAGCCCAACTGTGAACCTCCACCACAGACGCATATTTCATGTATTTCCCCCGCAGCTACACGGGCAAGTCTTAGCACTCTCCCCGACTTACTTCATTCTGACTATGACAGATTTGATGTCTCTTACGGAATGATGAGCGCTGTGCGCCCACTGGCAGAGGGACACACTTCTCTATTGTCTTCACACTTAGTTACCTAACAGGGATCCTCTGGCATAAACAAGAACGCTCTGCGAGTCATTAGTCCTCTTGACCGGTGACGTGCTGTAAGCAGGCAAAGCAGCTCGTTTGAAGTTTCTCAAGGGGTTAGGGTCTAAACTGAGGGGTTAAGCAGGGATTGGTTAGGTTACTGGTAAGCCGTACAATTTAAAGTTTGTTCATCTCTCCTCTGACTGTATGTCTGTGTGTTCCTGTGGGGCCCGGTAGGTCCACGCTCTTCTTTTGAAGCTACCGGTTAATTTTATTGAAAAGTGATAACAAATGTGGCGTACATGGATGAAATTCATGTATGCAGGGACACTTTTTATGATAAAAACTGGTACAAACCATGCATGTATGCGAATGCCATGACCTGTATGTGAACCTTCCTCTCAGGGCACTGGTGTTTCAAGAGTGCTGCCACACCAGGCAGAAGTGAAACTTGTGGGTGTGTGGCTTTGTGTCAGTCTGCTCTGTGTGTGTGTGTGTGTGTGTATTTCTAAGCATGTGGCTGCACATGTCTGTTCATACCCACACTTGCACAGATCACACGCTGCTACACCTCTGACGCCTGCCTCTTTTTGTTCTCCAAATCTCTCTCATTTTCTGTCTCTGTGGCAGACGAGTTCAGTTCTGTGTGGTTACACTTGCGCACATTTCTGTAATCATTTTGGGTCTGAGAATCAGACGCACTAGAATTCACAGAGACACCAGGGCAAGGCGGCACGTACGCAGCTCCATTAGCACACGTAGTCTCCTTTTGCCCCACTGCTTCTGTTTCCCCTTTCACATGAAATGCAACACAAGATGAGCGTCCGATTTTGCATTTGCACAAAACATATTTACCCAACAGTGCGTTAACTGAAAGGAAAAGAAAGCAATAAGCGGATTGTTAAATGATTTTCATGACCATTTGTTTCCATTGTCTCCTAGAAACCATGTGAGGTGGTTGTTTGCTGGTTTTGAGTCATTTTTCGAGCGTCAAGGTTCAACTGATCTAACTGATCTACACGCCTCTAATGTAAAAATATGATTATGCAAGGATCTTTCAAAGCCAATTGATTTGAATATCTCTATTGATCGTTATGTTAAAAATAGAAGTTTTGAGTGAACAAATTAATCAGAAGTTTACAGTTGGAGCTGCTATGCAACAGTTTGTTTAAGATGGATATTGATTTAAAATTTTGAGCCTGGTGCTGCAGCGGTCACATCGCAGCTAGAATGATCTGAGTTCAAATCCTCTGGGGTCCAGGGGCTTTTCTTTATGGAGTCTGATGATGCAGGAAAACGTCTAAACCACACAGGCTGTATTATTTAAAGACTCCAGGGCCCTTTGGTTTCAAATTAAAGTCCTAAAATCCAGCCAGTCCCGCTGAACAAGTTAGAGACGAGACTGGACTCCATTAACAGGCAAAGACTATCGAGCTTACTTTTCAGTGAGTTATGTAGAAGTAGAAGCTTATAGTTGCACTGGAATCCCAAACACAAGAGCGATTTAAGCAATCAGAGTCCCATCTCCCCAGGAAGTTCTATATGACCCCCTCAGATCCTGTGTGCTTTTATTGCTAAAGCTTTTATTCAGTTTCACAACGATTTGTAAAGCTCATGGTGGCAGAGTGGCGTAGCGATTACCAGGTTCTCCTCTGGCTCACTCCTCTTTGTGGAGGTTGCATGTTGCATGAGGGTTTTTCCAGGTACTCTTCTCACACAGTCCAAAAAAACACACACCAGGTTTCATTGGAAACTCTAGCATGGCTTTATAGGCCATACGTAATATTGCACATACGCCATCCATCTCTGTGCCACTTTTAATCACCGCAATGAAAATATTAAAACAAAGGTATGCAGAACAGATACTCAAGGCCTGGAATTGACAGGCTGGGTATTTACTTCCCAGGAAAGCACAGCTGAGAGTGATTCCAGTCACTGATGGAGTTTCCAGCGATAGCCTGCTCAGTTTTCCACAGCTTTGCCAACAACCACCAACCCCTCGCTCTTTTCTGGCCTCCAACCCGGCCGAGCGCGGCCAGAATTAGGCCAAGTGCGGCAACGTGGGGATCAGAGTCATCCACAGGAACTGGTGTGTGGGTGGCAGTGCCAAGGGATTTTTGAAAAGAGGAGAAAAAAGGATGGTGGGAGGTCAGAGAAATGGGAGAGGAAGATTTACCAGCAGACTGAGCGAAGCATAATGTGATTCAGACTCCAGTAGTTGGGGTGGGGGGTGGGGGGGTGGGGGGAGTGGGCAAGAGGGCAAAAGGATGCAGAGGGGGGTGGAGAGGCCTGTGCTGCAGACAGTGGAGGAGAGGTGGAGATAATGACAAAGCAGGGAGAAGTGGACACATTACAGATACCAAAGTCCAGGCTCAGAGCACAGGAAGTCATTCATATTATGTAGCGCTTGCCAGCTCCTCATGTCCACGCACGCAGGTCCTCGACCCCCAACCATCTCATAAAAGACGAACAGCCTGGACACAAAGGGGTGGTCAGCACAAGACGTCTCTACACGATATCAGCTGCATTGAAAAGACTTTTCAATGTAATGCTGCAGATTACTGAGCAAAGACTTTGTGATGCTTATTAACATCAGCTGCTGAACACACACGTGCGTATATTTCGATTTTTGAAAAGTTTAGGGGTGCCAGACATGGGTCTGGCCTTCTCATTGCCCCCTCACTCACACACACACACACACACACACACACACACACACACATACATGCTAAGCCCCTCTCTTAAGCCCATTTCCTCTGCACAGGGCATGGGAACTCCCCTGATCTCTCTCCTCCCACTTTCTTCCTCCACATCTTCCCCTGTCCTCTCGCTCACCCTCCCTCCTCTCATCCTCTCTCCATCCATCTCTCTTCCCTCTTTTTTTCTTAATTCCTCTCTCCATCACATCCTCACATTGTCCTGCCCTCTCTCTGTCACTCTCTCCGGTACCTCCCCCCCCCACGGTCCTCCTGTCCTCCTTCTGCGCTCCTTTCTTCCAATGCCTTCTCCCCTCATGCTGTTTTATTTCCTGCCTACATCTGTGCCCAATTTATCCCGAGCACAGTGTGTGTTTTTTCCTGATAATTTGTTTTTGATTCCTCAGAATTAGAAAAGCATTGTGTGCACTTTCACTACGGCAACCACACACACACACACACACACACACACACACCCACACACCCACACACATACACACACAGACATGCGTGTGCACATGCGTCGGCACACACGTATGCACACATTTTTATTGTATTATTCTATAAAAGTTCCTATAAATCACTGGTTATTAATCGGCCCCAGACGGCCACCCCCCCCCTTCACTCCCCCTCTCCCTCTCTGCACAAACACAGACCAGATGCATAGGAAATGGGATGGCAAAAAGGGCACCCAAGAGACAGGCTGCATTTTTTTCCTCTTTTCTCCCCCTCCCCACCTCCCCCTCCTCCTCCTTCCCTCTTCCTTTCTGAGAATGTCCATTTATGCAGCAATGCCCGAACCCACACTAAAGTTTAAATGAAAGATTTGAGGAGATAAATTAATAAAATAATAATAATAAATACAGCCGATGATTTGCTGCAGCGCAGACTCGTGTGTGGGCCAAACAGCATCGTCTGTAGATGAAGGCAGACTTCCCTTCATTACAAATGTGTTTACTTGTCTAGCCAAGCATCTTGTCCTATATTTTATTGAGCTCTTTAAATTACATCGCCATACATTATGGTGCTATATCTTGCACAGATCATGCACCTGTGCAGCTGGAGTTATTTTAAAATTAGTTTCCTGACTGGCTGAGACATCTGTGGGCCCTCAAACTGACTCTTGTCTGCGAGACTGCGCTGGTTTCCCCTCCTCTGGTTTAAGCAGCCTGCCCTCATCAAACTGCAGTGGAGCAAAAGCTCACACACCTGTGCACGGCTGGCCCGCTTTGACGGACCAGAAAAGGGCAAGGAACCACCAGAGAGAAGGATTTGGGTGGAGTGAGAGTGAATTACGGAGCGGCTTTGTAGACAGAGGAAGTGAGGGATGTGGATGTAATGTAAGTGAGAGGATGAATTCATCCCAGGCGCTGGGAGCCTGGATGATGTGAGGAGGCTGGAGAGATGTGTGTGCAGAGAGCAGGCAGAAAATGTGAGAAATGTGCATGTTGGCTGGTTTTTCAGGCACGCAGGGACGGCCTGCTGAGTTCTGCCAAGAGAAATATGGCGCTGTGTTCCTTGCAAGAGATATAGGGGTGAAAGGAGAGAAGGGGCAAAAGACAGAGAGAGAGAGAGGGATGGATGTGTGTGTGTGTGTGTGTGTGTGTGTGTGTGTGAGGGAGGTGTTTTTGGACGGGGTAGACAAAAGATTCCCAGGGGCATTTCTCAGTCAAAAGACCTTGTGGGGAAACACTTCACACATAAAACACACCCTCATCATTTGTATGGTTAATAAACGTATATTATGTGCTATTCCACTCTGTGTTTAAGTTTATTTTACATTTTCCGAAAAGATAAAATCTTAAGTTGTCCACTGAGATGCACTGGGCTGTCAAACCCATAATGTTCTCTCTGGATGAGATAGGACGATAAGGAGAAGGGAGTGAGCCCAGATGTCCACTTTCAGCTGTCCTAGATGACCAGCGGCTCGCCTGCCAACACTCGACTGAGTATCCCCACATCACTACAAATATGTAAATATGTTGACTTGGAAGGATGTCCTCTTCTGGTCCGACCTTGTAGCACTTTTGGAGAGAAGCAAGACAGTGGAGAGGGGAGAAAACAGCTCCAGGACTCCATATAAGGTCCTGCTTTGGGCTCTAACACCAACTTCTCATCATTTTCTACACTGCTGAGCTGTTACACAACTCGGGTAACCCTAACAGTCAACATTTGCTGCTTTATACACACATTTCAAACTGAACGGTGAGATGTGGCGCTAAGACCAAGATGGAAACCCTGGAACAGTTTTTTTTTTCACTATCACGCCACTGGCAGGGGTGGAAGGTAACCAGCCAAATACGTCACACTTCATCATAATTTTAAGATTTAAATTTCCCCTTAAAATTCAAACTAAAGTGGTGCACTTTAAAGGTATTCCAGTCAAACATAATTCAGCCAAATATCAATATAGCATGATAGTTTTACTCTTGACTTAGACATGGTTGATTTAAATATGTTTTTTTTTTTTGTTTGTTTGTTTTTTGTTTTTTTTTTTAATAAATCTGGACTGAATAACTACTTTAACTCTTTAGTTTTTTAAATAATTGCTTCATCCAGTCAGTAGTGAGGGTTTACGGAGGCTGCTTAGAGACAAAACAGATATTTCTTCATCACTGCGTTGATAAATATCTCCAATCTCTGTAGAATCATGCTGGAGAGTGTAGAGGAAGAGCCACATCATATTTTTATCAATACCCTACTTCAAACTGAACAAATATACAGTAATAACTACTTTTGATAACCACATTTGATCTTTAAAGCGTCCTATTTTTGATCGTGGTTTCCCCATGTGACAACATCGGCCATGACTACCACCAGTGAGGGAGCTGGACATCGCTGGTTGTGTCACCACACACACACACACAGACACAATGTCCTGTGATGGACATTTTTCACTGCAGTCACCACCTCTGCCTCCCAGGCTTTGACATGGAGTCAGACTGTTGCTCATCTCTGTAGCAGCACCTCCCTCTTTGTCCGAGCTGAACTCTGCGTGCCCTTTCAGGCCCGGATGATTAAAAAGAGGAAAGAGAAGACAGAGAAAGGCAGAACCCTCACTCATTCTCAGTTTCCAGAACAGTACCTCTTTACTTGGTATGTGTGGTTGTTTGACTCTGTGTGTGTGTGTGTGTGTGTGTTGGGGGTATTCATTCAGGCCTTCCTGGCTTGTGGGTATTGGCTTGTGGTTTTGGGTCTTGGTGAAGAGCGAGGGTGAGGGTGGTGGAACACCATGGCTGCCGCAGTGCCACAGACATACTGGCACCACTGAGTTCGCGCACAAGTTTCTCTTTCCAACATACAGAACCACCACATCGTGTGTTTGTGCAGTTGGGAGGTTGTGTGTGTTTTGACATCTCAGTCTAAAACCAATTAGATTTCCTGCAGTTATTGAACGTGAATGTTTCTTTTTGACCCTCACATCAGTGCTTTTGGAATGCATCATGATGTTGGTGGTGGTGTGTATGTGTGTGTATGTGCATGTGTGCGAGTGCTTGCGTGTGTAATGTTGGGGTGGGGGGGGTGGGTAACTTGATGACAATGAACTTTTGCATTGAGGTAAATACAGGGGAAGATCTTACCCATTTACCCTTAAGTTATTTTACAGATGCTGCGGGTATTTGCCAGCTCTTTATCTTTTCCTCCTTCTCAGTGTTCCTCTGTGTGTGTGTATGTATGTGTGTGTGTGTGTGTGTGTGTGTGTGTGTGTGTGTGTGTGTGTGTATTGATCTTCAATCTCCATCCCTCCCTGGGGCTGGCAGCAGTGTCTGGGCACTCGTTTTACTGTTGGCCCTGAACCCAGCAGGATGTGGAGATCAGTGCTTCAGCGTGTATGTGTGTGTGTGTGTGTGTGTGAGTGTTTGTGTGCATGTGTGCATGAACACAGGCATGTGCTTCTGCTCTTTCCCCCCCTCCTTTTTCTGATTTTGCGTCTTGGCTGACTTTTTTACCTCTCGAAGAATTTGGAAAGGCTGTGAGATTTTTTTTTTTCCTCCTGCATGACTTTCGGCAGCACTCCCTCTCTCACTCTCTGCTCCTCTGTTGTTCTCTCACTCCCTCTCACCCTGTGTCTGCTGTGGCTCCTCGCTAATAGATTTCATATGTTGCTGCAGCTGACATCAGTCTTAAACTATTTTACATGTGATCTGCGATATTTCCTCAGGAAATCTGTCAGATATTTATTAAAGGCTAATAAAATAAACCTCACTTATTGTCATCTTCAGCTTTCTGTCCTTTGTTTTGTTTAGTTTTTTTAACACCATAGACTGTTGTGCTGCTCTCAGAAGCTGCTCTGCTTCTATTATTATCTCTTCTTTGTAAACAGGCTTCATGAATTCCTCTCATTCACAGAAACGCTGTGCGTCCGACAGCAGACACTTGCTTATGTGTGACCTACCCAGGGGGTCTTTCATTCACTGAGGTGCCTGAATTGCTGGCATTAGCGTTTCTAATCATGTATCAGGTTTAACATCTCTTTTTTTTCCCCCTCCGGTATTCGCATCATATCCGTGGAAACTGTAAGATCTTGGCTACAATTTCAAATAAAGTGCTGCGGGTTTGCTGTAACCGTGTAATAAGGGACCCAGCAGAAGGTCGTTTGACACACTAAACCTACATGTCTTGTTTTTCCTCTTCCTCTTCACCGCTCCCTCCATTCCCCATCAGCCCAGTGTCAGCTCGCGGCCTGATGGAAACAAGCCGCCATTTTCCCGCCTCCTCTTCCTCCCTCCAAGTGTTGTCCCATACGTTAGCTTACGGCGTCGGGGCTAGGCAATCCGACGTGCCTGGAGTTGCCTCCACACGCAATAGCAGCGAACGCACTACCTTATAAAGACAGGTATTCGCGCTTAGCATAAAGCGCTACTGCACAGTGTAAAAGGAGACAGACGCCATCAAAGTGATACAGTAAAAGTCACCGTTTTTGAACAGGCGCCATGGCGTGACTGTGCACACTCAGATCGATGGATGTTGTAACCAACAACGCCGTCCCTCGCCGTTTATGCGATGACGAAGACGAGCCTGTACTCAGTACACGTAGTTTCATTTCTCCTGTAAGAAAACAAATGAGCCACACTCAACTCCTCCGTTTCCACGAAAACCAGGGCGTGAAGATTTGATGTGAAGAAGCTCGGCGGAGACACATTTCACCGTAGACTTATTGCAACGAGACCAGAGTTGCGCGTCTGTGTGTAATACATCAGCGTTGCCGTTTGTTTTCCCTCTCTGTCACTGCCCGGAACAGCAGTGATGGAAAACAAACACATCAGCACTTGGCATTCTGAACTTTGAAGTCACCCTCCCATCATCTCTCCCTCCTCCCTCCTCCCTTTCATCCCTCTCCTAGCAGTGTACTTATTCGGGTCTTTCTGGGGTCCCCTGAATCTAAAGGCTGTAACTCACTCTGGAGCACCAACACCCACTCCGACTGAGATGCTAAAGAATACACGTGGCAAGTGCTTAAATACACATTTTGAGGCTCTCTGGTGAGGGACCAGCAGTGAGGCTAGAAGATGGTGTGATAAAAGCAGGAGAAGAGAGAGCAGATGGGATATGCGTCTCTCCCACCATCTCCGCCTGTCTGTCATGGATTTATGTGTTTGTTTGTGCCTCAAAGTTTTCACTTTCGTAATGTCCTCCATATTTCCTGCTGTCACCAGCAACAGCTCGCTGCCATCTCTTTGTCTTCCCGTCACCACCAGTCTAGTGTAACCCCTTATCCACCAACGTCTCCGAAGCCATGTGTCCTTTCAGTCTAGTTATAATTACAGAAGTATGTGTTAAATGCACACTCAATGATGCATGGGCTCTTCTGCTTCCAAGATATGACTGTAGTTTGGGGGTTGGAGCTGAAATTTGGATTGGACGCATTCCCGCATGCTTGATGAGTTTCAGGTATACGTGGTGAAATACATATTTATTTGTTTTGTGCGAACTGTCATATGTAGCTGTTAGCCGTTGCTAACTGGAACATATGGAAAACAGAGACATTAAATCTGCCTCTTATTATGCTAACATAATCACAGCAGTATTTTCAGCTCGCTGACATTTACATAACTTAATATAGAAGCTAGCAACAGGGTTACGCATCAAAGTTCTGTTGGCTACATGCATATATTCACTTGCTGAATGTACACATAATTACTATGAAACTCAAAGTGTTGCCATGCATGAAGTTTTCTGACCTTGCTAATTTGATAAGTGTGGAGTGAAGCTGGTTTCTGGAGCAGGTAGCCAGGGTCAGGTCAGGGAGGAGAAAGCTGCCTCATGTTAGCATTAGCAGTTACTCAAAAAGAAAAAAAAAAGAAAAAAAAAAAGTCTGCCTTCACAGACAAAAGCATCAGCATGGCAACTTTACTGCCCAAAGCTACGCAAGATTGATCATGTTTCAAACTGGAAAAGCAATGCCAATGGAGAGGGGGTGGGCAGATGTCTGTCTGTTACGGATCCACACAAAAATGTCGGACTATGAGAAAATTCAGCTTGTGAAATGCGACCCGCCTCTGCTGTTAGAGTCAACTTATTGCAAAAGCCCGAGAAAAGCGATTAACAAGAAACTTGTGTGAGTCGGTTCCGAAAAAGTTAGCCGTGGCGTCCCACGCAAAGGAGGCTGGTTGCGGTCGGAGACCTCACTTTCTGCCGAAGCCCGCCTGCATACGGGCACGGCCCCGCCAGAGCGACTGAGCGCTGTGAAACAAAGGGAGTGTTTGGAGAATGGGTATGCGTTGCATTGTTGTAAAACAGTGTGACTGAGAGGTTAGATACCATATGGCAATGAAGTCATCTGGTCTGGCCCTTCTCTGGAAGCCCCACCCGAGCTCCGATGAAAGACACAGGGTGCAGAGACCAAACGGGGGGGGGAGGGGTGGTGGGGGTGAAATAATAAAATAATCGATTATGATAACTACCATCTAAATCAAATCCCTTCCACTCTTCTGTCCTCCCCTGCTGCACTCCCTCCACACTCCCTCACCTCTCCCACTTATTCCACCCTACCCCAGGGTATTCTGCTTTCTTGGCAGAACGCTCCAGCGAGCCACCTGCAAACCCCCCCACCTCCACCCTCAATCACACATATTCACACACAACAAAATTCTTTCGAATCAGCCAGAAGACAAAAACCCATACGTTCCCATACGTGTGCGTGTGTGTTTTTCCTCCTGAGATGCTCTCAACTCTGTTCCAAGATGTGGAATTGTACACGTGTATGTTTTTTTTTTTTTTATCAGCACATCAGAGCCAGGCTACATGCTTCCCTTTTTTGTGCACTTTTTCCTTTGAATAATTCCCTCCGTTCAGGCACTCGGTACATCTGTCATGCATTCAGACCCGAGAAAACAAGTGCAGCTACCTCTGACATTAAAGAGACACATCTGAGTCTGCCCTCCAGCGCATTAAACCGTCCGCCTCTGAGACAAAATGGGATTTTCCGTTGTACATTAAGTCTTCTTTATGCTGCCCTATTTCTTACCCCTTTCTTTAAATGTTTTACAGTCACGTCCTGCAAACTCTACCAGTCGTTCCTCATTGTACCAACTTCTGTGCCCCTTGGAAGGGTTTTTAGCTGGAAACTACACAATGTAAGAAGAAATGTGCTGATTTTGTAAATCTCCAAGTTTCTGTAGGGTTCAACATTGTGACCTGTGATGTTCACCCTGCCATAAGTGCATTAGCGCTACTCTGTCCTTGTGATAAATGTGCAAAATCTCCCCTAAGCTATGAGAAAAAAATGAACAGAAGACTTTCCAGGTCTGAAATGTTTAAATTCCAGCCCATCTTCTCCCACGGAACCCCTACCTGAGCACGTCGTAAATGGGCCTGCGTTGACTTACCCTGGGTCACGAGAACGAAGTGACTCGATGTAGCAAAAAAAGGCATGGTAGAGAGTTTGAGCTGATTGGGCCTTCGCTGGCTCACATCGGGCCAGATCTGTCTGGTGTGCATAGCACAGTGTCGCAGGTCGCGGGGCTGACACGTCTGTGTTTGACTGATTATAAACCAGCGGTCACTGGGTAGTCTCAGCAGTCCCTTTACAGCTCGGGACAGACATGCGGGCTGGTGGATGGGCTCATCCAGCGGAATTATAGCTCATCCTGGCCGACTGCCTCGCCTGAATGGGCGCCCGGGTTAGAGGAGATGTATACAGAAGGCAGCGGCTCACCTTTATTGTGTTTACTTTGGTGTCAAGCTGCTCTTAGGTATTACTGAGAAGTCATCAAGGGAACAGTTTACAGTTACATTTATCTGGGTGTTTTAACGTCAGAGCCAATGCACCAACAGTAGTACCAGTATTGTTTAGCCTCCTATAAAGGAAGATTTGTTCTTACTATACGTTTTCTGACACTTTAGTTATAATTCATATTGCTGTAAACCAGGATGGGCCCCGCACCATGCCAGGTGTTATTCCTGGAATGTGTAAAAAGCTACGATTGTCGGTCAATCTTCCAAAACTGAGAACGTTGAAAATGCTCCGGCATTTCTGTAAAAAAACTCCTTGTTTGATCATAGTACGGGAACAAGAAAATGATTATTAGACTTGTGTGATGACATTAACCGAGTACTTGCAGACAACAGTGAATCATAAAAACACAAAAAATACACAAGAGAAGCGTTAATATTACAAAATAAATTGCTTTTTCTTTGATAAATGACACTCAGCACTGACTCCCACGTCATGTTTAGATTGGAACAAATATTGTCTTGATTTAAAAAAGCATTGAAAGTGTAGAGCCTGCACCTTTATCATCCTTCATACTGTTCTCTGCCATTTGTCTTCTGCTCCATCGCTTGCTAACGGTCTTACCATGCAGGTCTGGACACGTGGCCACAGGGTAGTGGGCTTTGGGACGGGAGCAGGTTTCATCACTCGCTGCATCCCACAGGAGAGAGCTTACATATGGAGGAGCGCCGAGGAGCTCCAAAGTGCCATGGAGACATTCTCACCGAGGCATCTGCTAATGTCATCCATGCTGGGCCCACAGCCGAGAGCGGGGCTTCCGAGTGGATCTCTGCTCGAAGACGCTGGATTTTCCAGATCTGGTCTGTTCATGGGGTTATTTTTGTTCTGATTGGCCGTCAGCTCCAGCGTTGCCTTTCTAATCTGCAACAGTGAGCAAGGACGGATCTGTGATCAAGCTGTGTTTGGAGCTTTAGGGCTCACTCTGCAAACTGGTGCAGCCCGCCAAATACACACACGCAGGAGCAGAAGTGGTGATGCAACACGCACGCCAAAGCAAACCCTTGGAATCCGTGTCACTGAAAGTGCAGCTGTACGTCTTACATCCTCTTCTGTCCTGAATATGCACTGTAATGAAACATCAGGGCTTTCACATCCACCAGAGTCAGCAGGTCACAGTTTCTGTGGTGAGACAGCGGCCCCGTCAGACGCTGGATCGCGTCGCCGGATCGCGACAGGACAAGGTGAGAGCTGTGAATTGTTCTTGCCATGGCAACCATAAAATCACTGAGTCAACGCTGTGACTGGAAGAATCGAGAAATACCACGACATCTGATTCAGCCACGCCTGTAAGCTGGGGTGTGTGTGACCTGCGGAGGGAGTTTCAGCTCCTCTCATGTTTACCACATGAGCCTGTGCAGGTGCACACAATCACATGATGACACACCCATAAAACCTCCGATGAGGACTTTGGTTAACAGCAATGCTCATCAGTAGTGATACTACATCAGCTATTCTGGTTGCCTTAGGAGGGATTTTTTTTTTTTGGAAGTCAGTTACAACAAAATAGATTGTATCAGGGTCACTTACCAGAACTGGCATTACCCAACAAAGTTGTGACTACGCAGCAGGAGCAGCATGAATCAGATGTGATAGGTTTAGATGTATTTTAGTATGTATTTAGATGTATTTTAAGATTTCAGGACCTAGAATCAGACAGTGGAAGAGCAGGAACATGCACTGTCGCACTGGACAGCAAATGTCAGACTATATTCTCAATTATTTCCATCACTGTTGCCTCTAAAGTGACATTTTTGCATAATTTTAGATCAAAGGTCTGAGGAAATCAGCCAAGCTAAGATAAAACATGAAACCATGTGATGGCCAAGAGAAAAAAAGCATTCCTAGGCTGTCAGCCATGATACTTGAAAGTAAGATAAATGCAACTGTTGGGCAGTGACACATAAGTTCAAGCAAAGTGTGCACCCATCGTGGGTGGACTGAAGCGGACGCTTGGCCAGTCTGCTCATCTGAGTTTGTACATAATTACACAACCTTTCAGACTAAACAAATAACAGATATTTAATTCTCGTTTTTGGTTATCTTAAACTGAAACTTATGAGCAACATACAAATTCAGCATGGGGTGTGTGTTTGTGTGTGTGGGCATGGTTGTGTGTTTGCCTGCCAGAGGCCCTGTGAGTGGGAGAGCCAGGCTCTGCTGGGACTCACAGCTGCTTCATGGGGCTGTTCCAGGAAGAGCTGTTGGATTTGTTCGTGTTTACTTGCAGCCAGTTTGTGTGTCTGCGCGCGCGCGTGTGTGTGTGTGTATGCGCGCCTCTGCTCGGATGTACAAGGCTGGGTGTTGGTCCTTCAGCGTTGGGCCACTCATGATCTATTCATCCACTCTGACACTCCGCTGCTCTGGGCTGGGAGCAACAACAACGTACCTGCAGCACCTTACCTACAAAAAGATAGGAAGTGATGTCAGCTTGTCGTCACTCACACAACTGCATTCAGATCTCACACTGCGGATACTTAGAAACTGGAGTTCCTCTTAATCATCTAATCTGTTTAAATCTGTAGTTAATAAGGATCAAATATTAGAATAAAAGTTCAATAAACTGCATAATCACTTCTTTTTCGATTGGTTCTCCTGCATCAACCTGTTAAATGCAGTACTGCAGATTTCCTTCAACTGAAATAAACTGAATTTTAAATAAAGACTATCAAGGTATGAAGTATTAATCATTCTAAAATTATTGAATGGCACCAGGGATGCCAGAACCCATTTTTACAGACTCTTTTTATATTTGAATCAAGCTTCTGGCCGGGAATGATTATTTGCTGACTGAAACATTTCATTTCTGATTTCCAACATTTGCTTTAATTAAGATGCTTTGAATGTGTTTTCATGCCACTTTCTACATCAAAAAGTGAAATTACAGACCAGTTTTTTACTTATTTCATACGTAGAATTAACAGCAACTCCAATGAGACTTGGCAAATCTGTACATTTAAAAACAGATATGTTACATTAAATATTTAGCAGAAATGCTTTCTCTGTCACCGGATACTGTTCATACGGCACCCGTACTGTAAATATAAAATATAAGTTAAAAACAGGTTAAAGCCAGGCTCATTCCAGGCTTAAATCTACCCAACATATATGACAGTGACAGAGGGTTGTGTAAATAATCCACTGAATATATGCCTGCAGTAGAAGAGCTGTGAATCTATCACGACACTGTAAGTCCACTTAGTTACTCTTCATCGCCTCATGGGTCTTGTCACATTTAGAAGGAGCAGAGTAACAGACTAAACATGGTAAGGCTGGCCTTTCTCTGCAGCTCAGAGGTGTCTGGCCCAGGTGCAGCAGTGTGTGTGTGTGTGTGTGTGTGTGTGTGTGTGTGTGTGTGTGTGCTAGCACGCTTTCAGGTGATGAGCAGGAGAGAACATGATAGCTCCCAGCACATGATGTTAGTTTGAAGTGAGAGGGTCGGACGCATTTTGGTTCTCATGGAACACTTTCTGCCTGTGTTTTCTCTCGGTTTTGTGTTCAAAGGAATTTCCCTTGAAACCCTCTGTGTTGCACAAAAACCCCAAGTGTGTGTGTGTTTGTGTGTGTGTGTGTGTGTGTGTATGTGTGTGTGTAAGGGACAGAGAGGGAGAGGGAGAGATGTGCACTCAAAGTGTGCTAAAATAAGTGATCATTCACAAGAATCCGGCTGCAACAGTTGGGACGGATTAAAAATAGTTTATAAAATAATTCTAAATATTTTTTTAAGTTTACCAAAGCATTGCCATTAGTTGTCAAACACTTTTCATCATCAGCCAGATCAGCATTACTCAAAAGAAAGGAAATACATTATTATTATGCAGAATATACAAAAAAATTCCAGAAATTAGAGGTGAAAATGCAGAAACCTAATCTCACCACCACTGTTGGAGTCTCGACTGGTTTTCTAAATCATTTGCTTCACTTTCAAATTCAGATTTTCCAGATTATGATACCAGATACCCTGTTTTCCTTCCTGATTTGATTTGCTGCTGCGATGCTGGATTAAGACAGTGACGGTGCAGTGACATATACTCTCATTAATGACCGTGATCTCTGTACTCAGTCAGTCCAAACAAAGCAGCATCTTCATGTTTTGGGAGCAACTGGTTATTCTCGCGCATAATAATCCAACGTGCCACAATATTAAATATTGTCTTAAATTTGACATTTTGTTCGTAAAATACTGCAGCAATTTTTAGGTCTGTTTTAGGAACTTTTTTTTCATTGTGTTTTTTTTTTCGCTTAGGGTCAGTTTGCTGCAATAAAATAGATACTCAAGGACCTCACAAGTGAACACAAACATGGCGGCGCGAGCGCTCTCCTGGGCTCGGTGGGATTGAGATTATTCGGAGATAAGGGCGATAAAGCTGTCCTCGGCCCAGCGTCCCACATGGACCACGATGAGGGAAGCAGGAGGAAATGGGTGCAGAGGCCAGATTTAGCTGTGTGTACGTTCAGCAAAAAAAAAAAAAAGCGGTGGTGCACATACCCATCTTCCCCCGTCCTCCCCCGCCTCCCCCCTCTCTCCCTCCTTGGCTCCGCTGACCAGCACCACTGTGCATCTCAGGGCAGAGGTCTCTCACAGTTGGGAGTGCTGGGTTGTGTGGCGGCCTGTTTATACTGGAGCGTGGACTTCCTAGTGGCAGCCTGCACCTATCTAAACATCCCCCCCGGCCACTGCTCTGTGTTCCCGGCCTCACACAGCCCCCCCCCCACCTCATCTCAACCGGCTGCTCTGCCTCACACCGTCTTTCCTGCTTTATCACTCCTTCATCCCACTGTCCAATCTTCTCTTCTACTTTCTTTCTCTTCCCTGTGCCCTGTTTTTCTTCTTCTCCCTGGACTGTTTTTTTCTCACGGTTTTTTCTGTACTTTCACCCTTGACTCCATCCTCATGTGGACGAGAGAAAAAGCAGGATGGCGTGGATTAGGAAAGAAGTGTTCTACGCTCGTTTACAGGAGATTATACAGTACAAAACAGTTGGTTTCGGCTGCCTTGGACACAAAATAACTCCACACATCTCAGACTGGTGGGAAGCATATAGCTGTTTCCATGCACACTGCACCAGAACACTATTATTAGAGACACTGGTGCACAGTGTGTTAACATTCTACATGTGTAGGCCAATTGTCTCATTAGCTTTAGCATTAATAAATACTTTGCATTATGCATCAAAACGTGAGGTAGAGGGAGTAAAGTCGGGGAAAATGCTATTGGAATTCATCTTCTCTCTATAAAACCTTTTGCAAAACTGCCAAGATAATCCATAGCTGCTGCCTCTTTGTTTGTTTATTTGTATGATTATCATCTCATGTCCAAAAGTGCAGCAGCAGGATATCTGGTGTAACACAATAGCTGGATCCGGTCCCTGGGGAGCTCCGCTCTGCTCTCGGCACTAACACCGCAGGAGCATCCAGCTCTGGAACGCTCGCGCTGAGACAAGCTGAGGCTACTGGTGTTTACGTGCTCAGGCAACTGGTTGTGCTCCCACTGCTTCCAGCTTCTTCACTGGTGAGCCCCTTATCTCAGTCATGGCTTCACGCTGTATTAGCTCTCTCGGGGGACGCCTCCTGTTGAGGGCTGTTTGGACGACGTGAGCTGCGCTGATTGAATGATTCGTTGTGGTGTAGTTAGTCTGAGGTGAAGCATGCAAACGGCTGCAAATTCCGCGGGGATGTGTCTGCATGTTCGCGATCACCCCCCGAGTGATGAATGTGCGTGTGAAGCTGAGAGTTGGAGCTGAGGTCTTAGCGAGAGCAGGGCCAGAGAAAGCCTCAGTGAAAGCGTGCCCCTGCTGACAGATGAATTGCCCTAATTAGAAACCCATAACATCCTGCCACATGGCCGCCTTATCCCCAACACACTTCCTGCTCTTGGCCAGGCTGACGACAGCCAGTCCCACTCCTTCCGTCACTCAGAGCGAGGGAACGAATCCTCGAACAAGTTTGGTGTCTCCACCGGCAGATGTCCCAGGCAGTCATATCTGTCAGTAGCCCCCCCCCGTAGACCGTGTGTGTGTGTGTGTGTGTGTGTGTGTGTGTGTGTGTAAGAGAGAGAGATAGAGAGAGATCCAACCCCTTAGTGTCTGGGGTCTTGCTCAACTGGCTCTGCCTCTGTCTCTATCACTTCCTCTGTTTTTGCCACTCTCAATCACTTCGCCGCTCTATCCGTACGACTTGCCCCAACTTCTCCCTCCTTCCCTCCCCCCGCCAAAAGTGTCAGGATGAGGGGGACGGAGCTGAGTTGAGGCAGTCCAGAGCCCCAGCGGAAGGTAATACGGTTGATAATAGAGGTCGCTGGTTCTGCAGCGAGAGTTCTTCCATGGCAGAAGCGCTGATGCCAGCTTAGATATAGAACAGGCCAGGAGCCAATCTGCTCTGCACAGCGAGCCGGTCATAACAGAGATCCATGACCCATTAAAAACATTATGCAAAGCTTGATGGCCCTGCTGGACTATCTCTGTCCTTTAATGAGGTGAACTGTTTCTGGTGAGTGATGCTCCTGCAGTTACCAGTCTTTCAGCTGGTTTTCCATCAAGCAACTCTTGCAACGCCGTGTTAATGAGCATAATTTACATATGTTGGAGTGGGTCTGTCTGCTATGATCAGCTTTACTGTGCAAAATATGCAGATGCGTGCCCATTCCTATACCGCTTCCATTCTACTTAATGTCTCTAGCAGCGTTGCGCTAACAGAGATGCGCCCCCTGCAGACTGCTCCTATACTACATGGGCCACTGCTGGCACAGACAGTGAGCCAAGGTCAGCCCAGGCAAAGGTTTTGCCATTGTTTGGGAAAACAATGACCTAAACTGGTATGAGACTTTCCGAATCACTGAAATTGGCATCGCAGTTGTGGGTTTTCATTGTGTAGTTTGAGACCAAAATCCAGACCAGAAGAAAAATTACCCTAAATCCATTAAATATCATCTGGCACGCACAGACAGGCTCCTATGATACTTCAGAGTATTAGCATCCAATGAGCAGATTTACAGATGGTGCAAAGATATGTGAATGGAGCACATTTTAGAACAGTGACAATATTCAGTGTTTTGATGTATTTTTAAAAGACATTCAAACCCACATTAACTAGAGCAGCGCGCACACATGCTGACAGGGTAACAGAGGCGGACTTATGGCTTCATGTTTGAAGTATGCAGTATTACATGTGTGTCAGTCAAAGAATAAGCAGGCAACAGAAAAGGGAAAAGTGGGACAGGAGAGTTTTCGGGGGGAAAGAGCCACAGAACAATGCTGCTGCGAGCAGCTGTGGCACTCCCAGATCTCTCCCCCTGATTGCTTTCAGCTGGTACTTGAACCCTGGGCCTTTTGGGTTTTGGAGGCCAGCCCAGACCCCACAATCCCCCCAGCGCCCCATCCAGCTGCCTGACCCCTCCCTGACCCCGTAGCGAGGATAGGAAAATACGAGCGGTGCCAAGCCAGAGAGACTCTTTTATTTTGCCTGCTGGCACACTGCCGGTGACCAGGGCTTACATAATGGGAAACATAGCAAGACCCAGAAGAAAGCACACCCCCCACCCCCGTGCATCCCCCCTTTTCCTCACTGATCAATCCTCCCATTTCTACCTCATCTCCTTTCCCTTCTTCATTTCTTTTCCCACTCACCGCCCGCTCCATCCTCTTCCTTCCATGTACACTCTGCCTCCCCTCCTGTTTGTGATATATTTTTTCGGGCCCACTCGCCCGGGCAAATATATTACAGGCAGCCCTGACACAATCCTGAAGCTGAGCCACTGGCCGTGCAGCAGCGCAGGGTGCACACGCACGCACGCACTGATGCACACATGTGGGGGCGTGTGATTGCTCACTCTAATCCGGGGATATGCAGAAACAAAGAGACACAGAGAACAGCAAAAATGTTATCCCTAACAACGAAAGGAGTCATTTTATTTATGCTTTTGTCTGATTTAATGTATGGAATTTGGTCCCATTTCTCCAAGACGTCGTCAGAGCTGTGTTTGACACAGCACGACCTGTAATGCTATACATGTTGAATTTGCACTAGCATCCAATATGTCTCATTTCTACCTACAGTAAAGGAGGAGTCAGTTTGAGATATAGAAAATGAGGATAAATGATGGTTATATTCACGTTAATATTCATGCATGTGCATTAAAATATCAACGATTATGCACAAATGCAATTAGCAAGATGATAGCGGGCTGTTGAGCAGAAAGGCCAAGAAAGGCCAGCACTTCAGTGGCTCTGGTTGTCTGCAGGCATTGTTGGATATCCTGAATAGGTGCGAGAGGTTAAATTAATTTGAATCCTCTGTAACTCCATTTGACGTTGATCAGAAAAAGCACAGCCATGTAGGTGCACGAGCTCCTGACCTCGGAGAGACATGTCCTGTGTGTCATCTTTAAAAGAAACAAATGAAGTGACTGGATTAATAAGGCATATTTCACTCTGTCCTTTATGCTGAAGCACATCTGCTGAAACGGTCCAATCAGCTGAATGAGCAAAGCTCGTGCGTGTGAGTGATGCTAGCTAAAATACATCTGTTTGCATTAGCCATGACAGAGAGCAGTTATTTTGCATGATTAGAAAGCCCATTTGTGTCCTTACATCAACTTTTAACAAATGTGTAAATGTGCCCCGTGTTTATGCCTCTTTTTCAAGGTCCCTATTTTCCACGAACAACAGGCAGCTAGTTAGATATATAGCCGATGAAATCCCCATTCTGGCTCTCGGCTTTGGCTTTTCCTCCAACTGGCTGAATGTCTAATCGATACCAGAACAATTGCTGTTGCTTAATGTGAGCAGTGAGTCAGGGGTGATAATTAGGGTAATAACACAGCATTGTTTGCTTTTACTTTGAAATAAAGGTTTGCTGACCTTAAGGCTTCTTTAACACCTGTATCCGCTTCTCTGCATGTGTGTGTTGGCTCTGGAGAGGTAGTTTGTCCACTGTATTAGGCTATAAAGGAGCAGAGGAGCCATGAATCCACGCAAAACCAACTGAAAACTGTCCACTTTTAAAATGCCACCATATATTTATGAACTGTGAAGAGTTTTGGCCTTTTCGGGTTGGAAAGTATGGCCTGCAGCCACAGACTGGCTGGGGGAGTCAGGATGTACTGAGAAACGAAATCCACTGCTGATTTGCGTTATTTTGATTGGATTTGCTGGCACAGAGCTTTAAAAAGATCGCCAGCCTCATCCAAAGACTTGGTGAGCTCTTTGTTAGCAGCAGCATCCCTGATCTGCTAGTAACCACCAATCTTCCAGCACGTGCCTCATTAATATTGCTTTACCTTTTTTCATTACTCTTCTCTTCTCCTCCTTCACCTTCTCCTCACCCCATTCTCCATTACCTCCTTCTCGCTGTTCTCCTGTTTGTCTCTTACTTCTTGCAACAAATCCTCATTCCTGGGAAGGTCTCGGCAGAGCGGAATAAGATTAAGTCATGGATGGCTGTTGAGGGAAAACGCTGACCTTCTCTCCTCCCTTTTGCTCTTTCCTTCATTTTTCAGTCTCTCGTTGTTGGCAGTTTTCTCCCCTCAGCGCTCCTTTTATTCTCACTATCCAGAATCGCCCCCAGCCTTCCAGATTGTAATAATAGTAATAACGATAATAACGGCGATGGGCCTTGTGACGGTGATGTAAAGAAACATAATATTAGAATAACAAACACACTCTCTAACCAATGGCCATCCTCTGACCTTTGTGGATGTGAGCGTACATGGAAGCGTGCAGATGTGCTTCTGAAATCTCCGATTTGTGTGTGTGTGTGTGTGTGTGTGTGTGAGTGTGCGCGCGTGCGCTGATGAAAAAAGAAAAGATAGAGAAAGACGGCGCGGGAGAGGGAGTTTGCTGGCATGCTGTATATACGGTCACTTCCTCTCCAGTTTAAACAGAGCAGGCTGTGCTGGCAACCTTCGCTCCCTTCTCCAAATGGTTTGCATCATGTTTAAACCCCCCTGCCATCACCCTTCCCTCTCCCTTTTCCCCTCTTTCTCTCTTCCTTACGCTATAAATCATCAAAATCCTTCAAAACTTTTTTTGTGCTGGGGATAAAGCAAAAAGCGGACACCTCTTTACTGTCTCCCTACAGAAGGACATAGGAAACGGGTATAAAAGGGTCTTTCTACTTCAAACACTGCACTTTGCAAACTTCCCTCTGTCCCACTTGTCCTCGGCTCCTTTCTTGTCCCCACTGGGTCCTCCACATGGACTTCCCTGGAGGACAGAATGTCTGGACAGAACATTGTTTAAGCTCTGATAGGAAACGGTGATTGTGAAAGTAAAGCTCAGCTCTGGATCTCAGAATATCAGTTCATGGATCCAGTGAATTGGCGGGTCTTATCTTTTCACGCTGTCAATGAAAGGTTTTCCTCTCCTTTAGGCTCCACATCTGCAGACAAGAGGCCATAAGTGTTCAGACTGAACAGCATCCATTCCTTTAAATGAGAACAGTCCGGCGTTGCGGACGGCAGGATCAGCCTGTTGAATGACACATTCTTATGATCAAAATGATGATCTCTTAGTCAACAAGTGGTTATTACAACAATGTTGATTTTTAAAGATGATTAAAGATGTCTTGGGACTTGTCAGTTATTCAAAGTGGACACAAACAACACAGCCAAGGCTAAAAACAACCAAAAGCTTGCATGTTCTGCACCTGCAGACAAATCTATTTCCTCTCGTATCGCGGACTGCAGCTGATCTTTCACAGCTTTCTGACAGCCGCGCTGTCAGGAAGAAAAATAAAGAAATACCCAGTAAACTCTAAAACACACTTGTATGTTTCCTCTTTGTTATGTCGCTTCCTTCGCTCTTCTCCTGATTGGGATTCCTGCTCGATCAAGCTACATTTTAGCATAACCCCACATAAAATAAACCACAGATGCAGTTGATGATGTACCAGAGTGGATTGAATTTAAGGATTAAACCTTCAACTTGTCAGTTCTTGGTCCATTATATAGGTTTCCTTTGATCCTTCCTTTTTTGTAGTTATAGTCAACCAGGTACATGTGATTAATGTTTGATGGTGCGCTGGAGTGTGTCTACGTGGAGCGCACATCTGTGCACATGTGTGCAAGCTGAAGTTGGCATTACTTAAGTCATTAAACTTGGCTGTCCCAGCGCAGACCCTTTGCTTTATTTAGTCATGAAGGGGATCTCTCCAAAGCCTGAGGAGAAACCATAAATCAGCGCAGATATTTTGCGCGTCTCCTTGGCCTGCTGACTGGCACACACTCACACACGCACACACACACACGCACACACACACACGCACACACACACACGCACACACACACACACACACACACATACAGACACACAGACACACACTACATGGGTGGGCACACATTACTGTCAGCTCCAGAGATGGAACTGATGGAACTGATAAAAGACGGCCCACAGCACTGCAGATGGATAGAAGGAGCCAAGGTGGGGGCAACTGTCTTCAAACTGAGACACACATGAATACAGACACATATGCCCCCTGGGTTTTGGCTCTTTGCTCTGTCTGAGCAGATCATATTTCAACACCTTACCTCCAGATAAAGATGTTTACTGAAGGCTTAAAGTCTATCTGCTGAGCTCAGGTTTGTGCTCGGGGTTCACTGAAACACATTTTCTACAACTCCTCATGCCTGCGATCCATTAGAGATGGCTTCCTTCCTCCATAAGGGGGAAAAAAATATATTTGGAAATGATTCACGCTAATAAATTAGGAGGGGAATTACCATGGTGATCCAAAGTGTTAAAAGAAGAATAAAGATGCACTGATTTCCATTTCAAACGAGCTGTGATGCCCTGCAACCACAGCTCAGTTGAATGATTTCCTCACTCGGCAAAACTGGACTCGGATCAAATGCCTCATTGTATCCTGAACCTACAATTTTAACTATATGATCAGAGGCAGGTTTTCAAGTGACAGTTCAGGTGCGAGAACATTCTGATGAGAAATGTTGGGACAGTGGAGACAAAATAAAAGTGAAAACAAATAGAAAGATGGACAAACATAAGTAGCACCTCTGATTGTGTCAAAGATAAGATATAACTAAAAACATGGGTTTTCTATCTCCACCTAAAAGAACTGCATTACCCATGATCCTTGCGTATCATAGTGTTTTTCAGATTTTCTTTTGCAAAGCCTCTTGTTATTATTCCTCCTGATGAAGAAAAACCCTCGCAGCCACTTCCATACTCCAAACTCATGCTATAAAAAAACATTACTAGAACTTGTGATGAGTCCGGAAACATAGGTTTGCTGCTGCGGTTGAGTAATATTAAGATCTGCATGCACCATTAAGTCCAGTGTGTTCTGACACAAACAGAAACATCTCTGCACGTCTTTCAACTCTGATAAATGCAAGCTCAGTTTGTGCAGATTTACTCTAGATTTGCTTTCTTGTATTATTTCTAGATTCATGATAATGGAAGATGTTGTGTTTTGCTAGGCTAAAGTTGGGATTTAGTGAGACTCCAGCACTAAACTTGTCTGGTTTCCCTGTGAACTACAGGTGCTTCACATTAGGGCTCATAAAATTCAATGAGAGGGAAAAATTATGGCCACAATTTGTTAAAGAGGGAGGAAAGGGTAAGGGGCTACAGAGGAGAGTTTGGATATAGCATCATCATGGCAGGTTCACGGGGCTGTGCCGTTTCCCCTGAACACTTCATCATTTCAATCATTTACAAGAAAGGCCCATATTGTTTTCCAAATGTACTCGTGTGTGTTTGTTGCACGGCAGCTGGCACACTCCTTGTGCTTGTGCCATGCATGCTAAGGAAGGTTAGAGGGTCACAGGGCCACGGGGTCGCTGGGAGTGCACCACACAGAGAGGAAACAGGCCTTAGTCTCAGAAAGGCTGGCAACTTCCTGTTCTGAAGAGAGGGTATATAGAGGACACTGTCTTCACTCTGGATAACCAGTTAGTCAGTTTACTGTGTAATTCAATCAGAATTAGCCCACTTATACCTGTAAATAACAGTGAAGACTAAGACAGCACTTTCAAAGTATTTAAAACCACTTTTGCTGCCATAGCTATAATTGTTTTCTCTACGGTTTGAGCAGGAAATAAATGCTTCAGCTCCTCTTTCAAGATGTAATCATGCATAGTTTACGAAGTGGCAAAACAGACAGCAGCCTCCTCTGTTTTTGAAACGGAAGATATCAACTTTACACTGCAGACCTTTAACCACTGCTACATCTTGACTGAACCACAGTCATCATTACCAAACATTTATGTCACCGCTTGGCGCATGAGCATGTAAAACGGCTGCTTCAGTGTTGGATGTGTTGGTTTGGTGAGGGTCTTTCCTCTGCATCAGCATTGTATTATGGTATTGCCATAATTTAGATTGGTTTTGTGTAACTTTTTAGCTGTGCAGACCTGCTACACTCTTTTGACCTGAATAGTTCCAGTTAGTGGTATTGCAGCTTTAGAGGAAACAAGGATACAGAAGCAACCTTTCCACAACTGTGATGGTTGGACACCAGTCCAACAAAAAGTGAAACGTACACCCCGCTCACCAGAGCCCACCTTTATCTTCACTGTAGTTGTAGGAGGTTTCGCTTCAACTGGATTCCAGAGTGACTAGAGAAAAGCCCGATTGCTGCGATGGCAGTAGTTGGGTGGAGTTAATCAACGCAGTAAAAGTGATTTTGGATCATGGTTGGGGCACATGTGAGGGTTCACAGAGTTGAGCATTAGGCAAGACTTGATGCGCTGCAGCACTCTGGATGAGCACCAAGTGTTAAAGTGGGAATGCAACCCAATCTCCAGACTAAACATTCATCTGGGAAAATTTTTAAAAACCTGGATTATGTTCAGGATGATAGGTTTTCTCCTTTAGTGCCAGTGGTTTTATTTTCATTTAATTTTTATAATATCCACAGATTGAGCTAAAGTTACGAATTTACATATTACTTCTAGCATTATTATGTTTAACATTTATGTTTTACAATTAAAAACACATTACAAAGTGGTAATTACAATGTTATAAAATTAATATAATCATCCGGCTTATTGCGCTACCATTGCCCAACATGCACCTCCCCGGGCGAGCTGGCGCCATTGCTCACTTTAACTGTGCACGTAAACATCCTAATTGAGTCACCTCTATCTCTAGATGTGGTCAAATTCCCGCAACTGATTATCTGCTGCATTGCTTTCAGTCCTTTATCAGCCTGACCTGTGAGATGACTGGTGACATTATAACCATTTATAATATTTATCAGATCACAAACCCACAACCTTTTGACTTTTAACTCTCAACATCAGGCTCAAGTGCGCACGCACACACACACACACCCACACAAACGCACACACACACACACCTTTATCGGGAGCCGATCACCAAGCAGCAAAGATAGGAAGGTGGCAGTTTCCAGCAGCTCTCTTGAGTGTCTTGCTGTTCACAGTTTGGTGTTGGTGCTGAACGACATCACTCGGTGTTTTAGAAAAGCCACTCTTGAGCAGTGTCTGTTTCTTCCAAACTCGGCACTGAAAACACATCTGAGCTCAAAATCTAAGGCAAGAGATAAGATTTTCAGTGAATTTCAGTGTTTCCAGTCCAGGCCGTGTGCCACATGACTGACAACTCCTGCTCTGAATAACACTTTTTTTTTTTTGCATTTTTTTAAAGTACTGTTGATTGAAAAGCACTTATGAAACTTAATTAAAAACGTTATGTGATGATGTGTGTTTGAAGCACCTGCAAACATTGACCTGCCTCAAGTCACTGAAAACTGTCAGCTGTAAGGAGTCTGATTGTGAAGAACACAGTCACAAATTGTGACCTTTGACCCAAAATAGTCAGAAACCACACAGCCATGACAACAGAGACAGATGTTGGCAAGAGGGTGTACGATGTTAAAAGGTGCAGCAAATCAATCAGGGAGCGGAGCAAATAATGGAAAAAATAGGCTTCAGGAAGGCCTCTTAAGCATCACTGAGTTGCCATTGTTGTTAATGAGCACAGGTGCCCCCCAGCTCTGGAATCTTTGTGAGGGCTCACCACCGTGTTAGATGATTACAATGCTGCCGTGATCCCAGACAGAAACAAAAGGACCAGCCCACAAGCAAACAGCTAAGGAAACTATTATTTCTGACAAATGAGCAACAAGAAACAGTGTTGTGGTATTACAGTGTAATTAAAGTGTATATTCTCATCCACGGAGTCTGCAGAGAAGGTGAACTGGAGAAGAAGCTGGAAGATGTGGAAATAGAAAACATGAGGGAATAAATCTTTTCTGCTGCACATGAACCTCTATCCGCCCGATCTACACCTGAGCCAGAAATACAGTTTGGAGATGGTGGCAGCTGCTTGGCTCAAGTGTTTCCTGCAGGGCCCGCGGACAGCAGGAACTGCTGCTGGCCCTCAGCCTTTGGGGCTGGAAAGTCTATGTCGTAGGCTATGCTCCCACCTCCCTCCTCCTGGCCTGGGAACGGAAGTAGGGAGCCGCCAGGGAAAACAAGCAGACAATCAGGTAGGGCCTGAGCCGCAGAGAGAGAAAGAGAGGATAGGAGGGGGCGGGGCCGCGAGGTACGTCAAAGCCCTGAACGACTCAGATGAAGCTCGAGGAAAAGGGATGGAGGTTTTTGTTTATGTGTTTGTGCGAACATTTCCTCATCCATCAAAGAAAGTGAAAGGATGTGTGTGTTTTCAGAAGGACCAGTACGCATGTGCATGTACTCGTACATGTAAATTAATTGGAACCAAAACAGGGCGAGGATATAATGGATATGTGGGGTTTGCATTGGTAAATGACAGCAGCCGGCTGGGGCCAGGGTTCGCTCAGGGCATTGTGGGATTGGTGGGTCAGATCTTTAAAGGAGCGTTTGAGTCATTAAGGGAATTTTCTCTTTAAAGATAAACACATTGAACAGCTTCTGATGTTAATTAAAGGCAAGAAGAGACAAGTTTTAAACACTGTGCTCAGCTTGTTTCTGTACATTCACTAATTGCCACCTATATAACGTTAGACCTAACATATCTTATATTTCATTTGCAGTTTAATACACTCTGACGTTATGTGGGCCATTGTTAGCTATTTTTTTTAATAATTAAGATAACAGTTAAATAAACGCAATATCCTGGGTATCATTACATTCTTCTGAGGTGGCCCAAAGAGGCTGACCATGCTGTAGAGCTCTTTATGGTTTATTTGGCCATAAATGTGTCACTTGCTTCCTCTCAGTAGTGATATTGCTTTTAAGATATCAGTGAATGTAGTTGATAATCCAACACTCGTCATAAGTTCAGAATCGGAAAGATTGGTTTTTAAAGCTTGCAGGAAAGTCCGAGGATTTACAAGCCAAACGGACTGATACGTGGTGACACCTGATACAAGCGAACTTGGCTATGCTTCCCCTTTGGTCCGCACCTGCTTTCATGAGCGAGTGAAATCAAATCAGTTACGTCTGGTTTAAATCAGCTTTTTCTTTTTTTGTTCTGAGGTGTTCTCAAGGCAAACTGGGTGACGCATCAGGTTTCACAATTACAATGTGGCTTTTTACCAAACTCGAATTACCAAAATATACACGAAATGAATTTAGCTCTTTATCTGTAATAGCTGGTTTATGTTTGCAGTGTTTCACACGCTCGCTGTGCTGCTTGTTGGTACGTGCTCCGCTGATGGTCCCGGGTCACAGTGGGGCTGAAGGCGAGCTGAGAAAGGGGAAGGCAGAGGAGAGGGACACAACATCCCCAGCTGGCCCGTGACATCATTCCAGCAGAGACAGGAAGTGAGGGAGTTGGGAGGCTAGGGTACAGTAGGTGACCGTCTGGGTTTCTCGCTGCTCCAGCTGGGTAAACTAGACAAAGACCCCCCTGATCACCTCCAGGCTATCACCCCCCTACCCCCCCCTTTTTTTTTACCCACTTCTTTAAACTACCCGTCCTCTCTGACTCACACATATGATGCCATGTGTTTCCTCAAGTATTCTTGTCTTTATCTAGCTCCCTTTTATGTGCGTTTGTGTGTGTGTGTGTGTGTGTGTGTGTGTGTGTGTGTGTGTGTGTGCCTCCTTGTTTATGTTTTTGCGTGTGTCTGGACCTCATCCGCTCACTTTGGCCTCACATTTCCATTGAATGTGATCAAGCAGGACCCCCGCTGTCCTACATGCTGTCAGAAATATACAGAACATGAGCAGATGCAAGAGATATTTGCACATTTTTTGCTGAAGATAAGAGAACATCCCCCAAAAGAATAACTTATTAGTGCTCAGGAACCTTGTACTGGATCACTGACTTTTCAGGATAGTTGTGGAGCCTGATATCTTGATTTACATGGAATCATATGTGCATGTTATTCCATCGGGTTAATCTTTAAAGGGTGATGTAATTCTAAAAAGACACAGCAACACAGGCATTTTGCAAATGTTCTCATTTTAAAACAGATAAACTTTTTTTTTTCTTTTTGTTTGATACAGGCTTCTCATAGAGCTCCGAAAGAACATCCGCTAGATATTATTCTGCAAGGGAGACTGAGAGCGAGTCGGCTGCCAGTCACTCTGTTGGCCGTTGGTCTGCACATCTCTGCTCTGAATGCGAAACACATGTTAATGTGTGGGTGGGAGTCAAGAGAATAGAGGAGAGGGTATCCGTGTCTCAATATGAAAACGCCCATGTCTGTCCATCTGCAGGAACATTTAATAAGGCTTGCACACCAACAGAATTTTTTTTTTTTCCATTCTTCTGCGTCTCTGTTTCTCCAGCCTCACGCTTCTCTTATCTCTGACCGTTTTGTAGAAAACGTCTTCAACATGTCCGTATGTCCCGGAGTTGGTTTGAATGCGACATGGAATAAACTTTTTAATTCTTAATTAATTCTTAATTCTTTAATTCTTCTTGCACTTCTCTGATGTGCATCTTCAACCTCATGCACTCTATAAATATATAATGTTATAAATATGGAAGCGTTTTTGTATCAGCTCCAAGTCCTGTATCCCCACCCTCCAGCCCTCTGATATGTGTCTTAAGGCTGTGCAGAAGTTTTATAACGTCTGGCAGAGCATGTACAGTCTGCAGATGGCAGGAGCAAGAGAGAACAGGAGGCAGGGAGAAAAGGCAGGAGGGAGAGGTGTGTGGTTGCATTAATATGGTCTGCGATTCTCGTTAGTGCTAATCAGGGGCTTCCTGTCCTGGGAGGAGCATGATTTCACCTTCCCGAGCACCCCAGCACAACACACATACAGCAGGGACACATAGACACATGCACACTGACTATCAGAGAACAATACACACCCACCCACGCACACACAAACACACCTAATTCTGAACTTCCATTTCTGTTTCTCTGTTTCTGCTCCCTCACTCTGACCTGACATTTCTTTGCCTGGCTCCACGTACGCTAAAACCAGCCATAAAATAAGTTGGAAAGAACCGCGAGCATCTGAAAGTGGAGCTTTTTCCACTCTCGGGGGTGACTTACCATATGCTCAAAGTCATGTGAGACTGCCGTAAAGAGTTTACTCTCCCTCAGCCACGTCCCAACGTGAACTCCGAAAGGGTCGTGAACTCAGAACCGCGGTGTGGAAGGAGAACTGGCACTCAGGGTGGAGACCGGCGAAGACGGGTTAGTTGGCACAACAATTCGTGGCATAGATCACATCCTGGAATGTGTAACATAATGAATCACTTGTGAGCTGTTAATCATTTGCTGACACTGGCATATTACAGAAAAAAAGTACCTAAGCCTGACAGGAATCAAGTCATCTGCATGTGTGCAGAGCGTGTAATACCATCTGCGAGCGTTTAGCAGCTCTGAGCCTGTGTGGTCATGATGGCATGTGGAATTTCTGGGCAATATGTTGACCGCAGAAACAATAGAAATCAAATTCCACAATGAAAATGTCATAAGTGCCCTCACCCCTTTTCCTCTCCCTCCTCCCGTCTCTTCCTTTCCTTTCTTCCAAGTTTGAAAGAGCCCAGGGGTAATATAAATTAATATATTTAAGATGTGGAAATCAGATATTGAAGTCTTTGCCCTCCGCCTTCTCCTGCCTTTCCCTTAACCCCCCCCCCACCACCCCACCCCCATAAAGACAGCTAGATAGACTAAAGGAAACTCGACTTTTCGCAATGCTTGTTTGACATCAAAACTTTTTTTTTTTCTGTGCCTTTAAAACTGATTTCTTAAAAATCCAACCACCATCATCGTCACCACCACCCTCTTTTTTAAATTCTCTTTCCTTCCACACCTTCCCACCCAAGGCTGAACCCAGGCCAGCCAGCACAGATGTGCTGCCTGAACAGATGTGAAATAGAAAAGCACGGATGATGAGGACAGAGAGAGAGAGAAAGAGAGAGAGGACAGAGAGAGGCCCCCTCCTGCAGAAGGCTGAGGAGGGAGAAAGGAGAAGCAGAAGGTCAGTTCCACAGAGGAGATAGGAGAGATAACGATGGGGCAAGAACAACATGTCTGTAATCAAATATGAATGAGAAAACATACAGTGTAATTTGTTTCCATTGAGACGCTCGCTGCCCTTGATACAGACCACCTACTCGGAGCACACAAGACCCCAGGGTGGTCAGTGTTCACATGTCCCCCGAGTCACTGCATCTGTGCTTTGATGCCTCTTTTTACACCTTCAACCGCAGATGATGTCCAAAATAAGAAGCGAACTCTATAAAAGCACCCAAAATAAAAAAAAGAAAAGGGAGAATGGTGTACGGCTCAGTCGGGAGGTTAGTGGAGTCCACATGTATCCAGGCTTTTCCCTGGGCAGAACTGATTTATGTAGCAGCTCAGAGCTGTAAGCCCCGGGTCTGCACTCACACCATACTCCTGGGGGCTCTCTGATTAGAGATGGGGGAGAGAAACCATGCACTCACACGCCCCAACATTTGGTTTGCATTACACACATGTACAGTACATGCACACGCCCAGAACGCACTCACACCCGACACATGCACACTCACACACACACGTAGATGCAGAAAACTTGTGCAATCTCAAACATGCACTGCCATCCCATAATTGCATGCATGGTGACAGCGTGTTGCAATGCTTGAATGAAAGTGGCAAAATAACTTAATGTAGTATAAATTCTCATTTACCCTAAATCCAACTTCACCTTGTCAAACCCTCTTTTCTCCATCTCATTTTTTTGTCTTTTACAGCACTGCATAAAGCAATAAAAGGCCTAAAAAGCTTTTTCATTTATCTTTTGTGGCTTTAGGGATACAGATGCTTTGGGTGGTACCATGTAGCCAATGCAGTAACAAAAACTTCAATTTTGTGTATTTGGGGGGAAAAAAATAAACTGGGTACGGGATGATACCCCATGCTGTTTAACAGCAAGTGTTAATATGAGAGGACTGTAAACACTCGGCTGTAATCACAGGCTGCAGCATGTAGCGGCTTGACCGCAGTTAAATGAGGAGATGCATGTGTTATAGGTCTGACCAAAGAGCCAAAAGGGACACAAAGACTAATTGATAACAGATAATGTTGATTTTAGCAGCTGATAAATGTTTGACAACCCTAACCCGAAACAGAGCCCGCGAGCCATTAAAGACTTTTTGTGGATCACGCGCCATTTGCAGCACGTTGTTAAACCCTTGTTAAAAATTGCTCACCATTGCACTAACAGTGCACTCGCCTCCGGGATGACCAGCCAGCGCCCTTGGCCCCGGCTGCAGTTGCCATCGTTCCTTGGCGGAGAGATGGCCTCCTTTCAGACGGCCTCCAGACGCTTCCGGTGTTCGCACCTTCCCTGACACTTCACCTTGATTGACACTGAGCTCCTGCAATAGGCGGAAAGGCCTCACACATGCACGACGTTGCCAGGCCGTGCACCCGAACAGGTCATGGACGTGACACAACAGCTCTGATGGGTAAACCAGATGCACACATAGACAAACACATCCACATATTCACGCTTACAATAAGGACAAACATCACCGCTGCAGTCTAATGGAACATGTCAGACAGACAAGACAGGCCATGAAAAAGTTCATGACACCATTAAAAATGAAGGCACATAAATATGTCTTTTCTTAAAGTTTGCTGCATCATGCATGTTTATGTGATAATTTACATTCAAACTCATAAAAATATTAATAGATTACTATTTAAATACTATTATATAGTGACATTGTTGTGTCTGTTTAGACCTGCTACTTTACTTCTTATTACTAGTTCTAAAAAAAAGCCGATGATGTAAACCTATAAGACACTCCATCATTTAAACAAAAATTCAAGCTTTTGAGTCTGTTTATAAAATTGCAAAACTGCAACGATGCAGAAAGAGGCAGGAATGTCTGATAGTTTTCTGCCAGGACTTTATCAACATTTGCATATACTTTGTTTACAGAGATCTGCAGTCCTGCTAATCCACACATGCAATCAGCCAGATAGCCCACTTTTCCACTGTGTACACGACTTTACAATATCATTACTGGCAGATACAACAAAATGAAATCGAAAGGTTGCATCATGCCTCGTGATGGTGTTTAAATGGGAGTAGTACGCTGGACATAATGGAGACGGATCAGGCTCCCTCTCCCCCTCTTTCTCTAAGTGGGTGTCGCTGTCTGACAGGAAGTATAGTTCAGAATACTCTGCGTGCGTGCGTGTGTGTGGCCCAGTCCACACCAGTCGGTCAAGGCTGCGCAGCCTGCAGGAAATGACCCAAAACACGACACGGAGGTTTAACTCCATGTGTCCCGTGTCATCTTCCCCTCTCTGTTGTTGGAGCGACAACCGTCTTCATCTCCTCTAGTTGCGTGTCTGTAAGAATCAGCAACATTTTTTCTGTGACTAATAGCAGTTAAACGCTGACGTAACCGTTGGAGGTGGTGGAGCTGTATACGTGATCACCCAAATACACGTAAGAATATTTGAAATAGCTGAGCGGAGGTGCTCTAAATTTAGCCCGGCTTTGACTTTCCCATCGCCCCCTCCCAACACTTTGGTCTTCCAGTCTGAAACAATGGACCCCCTATGTCCCAGCACAAACCACCCTGCAACCACACACACACAAACACACACACACACACACACACGCACGCACACACAGTCGAGACACGGTAGCAGATTCAATATTGTCACTGTGTGTGCATGTGTGAGGGTGTGTGTGTGTGTGTGTGTGTGTGTGTGTGTGTGTGTGTGCACTCCTGAACTTGCTCTGGCCTCTGGAGCCTCATAAGGAAGAGCCAAATGTTTAGCGGCTCCAATACTCACCCCACAGCGTCGTGTCTCGCGGTGATCGGGACACTCGTTGGACAGGAAATAACTCTTGGGGGGTGGGAGAAGAGATTTTCAGATGGCGGACCCTGGCTGACGTTATGGGGGCAGAAATATGTCCTGAGAGGCGCGCGTATGATATTTAGGGACAGGATATCTCTGCCTGTCCGCAGACACGTTTACATCAGTCTTGTCCAACTCGGGCTGACCCGTTAACTCATCAGGTTACGTAAGCAGCCCTCTGAATATCCAGAGGACACAATGCACCCGATCTGTGTGTATCTGTCTGTGCTCCTTCATCCTGCTGCCACTCCGTAAGGGCACGGCTGTCTACAGTAGCGCACAAACAGGAGTTGATGGGGTGATTCTGAGGTTCATCCTGTTTTGGTGTGTGGCTGCAACCTTGAAACATGTCATTTTCCTGAAGTGTCTGAGTAAAAAACAGATGGTTGTTATCATCGGCGTTTGTAAGGAAGCCTTGCTGGCAGCTCATTAGTTCATCCCGACTTTCCTGCTCTCTCCTCGCCTCCTTGTCCTCTCCTGTTAAATGGCAGTGAAGCTGAACAAAAGATGTTCCAAATAATTAATAGCTTAAACATCTGAAATCTACTTTTTATTCTTGTAGGATTATAAAGCAGCTGTAGCTCTTCCTTTTTGCACAACTTATCATGTTAAACATGTTTAGGCAGGGTAAGTAAGTTCAAGCGTCACACCATAACTATTCTAGTTTTAATAAAGTGTAGGATCCTGTGATGAACAGAAAAGGAAGGGAACTTTTTTTTATTCCAAAGAGCATTATTCAACCCCTTAAATAGCTGATTAGATTACTAATCAAGCTCATTTAGTGATAAGAAGCAATACACACATCTGTTTGGTGAACTAACTCAGATCTTTCTTTAGGGTGATGTGTAATCTATTGCAAGAGCTACTGCTGGTTACATAAATACATTATCAGGCCAAAAAAAGCCACATGAACTCAGTTTAAATAAACATAATGGATGTCACTTATTAACTGTAAACCACTTTGTGCCTCCAGTTTGCCACCCATAACCACTGCTCACGTTTAGTACTTCAGTTAGCATCACATTTTTAGCACATTCTGTTTTTTTATTAATGTCATAGTTTCTAGTGGTGATGAAACCAGGAAAAAGTCTTTAAGGTAAAGCAGATCTCAGGGAAGCTCCCCAGGTTGCTAATTCCCATCACTAATCAGAGTGAAGTCCCCTGTGGTCTCGGACCAGTGAGGTCCCGAAGTCCCTCCAGTTCGCCTCCTGGTAGTCCCTGAAGACTATACCAGCGCTGGTAGAAACCCCCTAGATAAGACCAGATCATCCAGTTCAACATAAGTTAATCGTGACTGTGAAGAAAAAAGCAATCAAATCAGCTGTGGAACTGTAGGTTAAAGGTTTTTTTTAAATCCCATTACTCTACAAAGGATCTCTTAAGATGTTTGTTTGCTTTTAATGTGATGTTTAAACAGAATAATCAAAACCTAATGCTAGCTTTTATGACCCCGTAATATACAGTGTTTGTCATCTCCATGGCCTTTTGGGCTCTAAACAGCAAATTAAATTGTAGTTCTCTGGGTTGGTGTGGCATGAGTTTCTAATAATTGTCCCCTCTGCAGCCTCTGATGTTTTTTTTCAAGGATGCTCTTGTCCATTACCACTCCAGCCTCTAGATCCCTCTTTTTTTTCACTGTAAATGTGCGCATAATGTTTGTGTGTCTAAAGGTTGTGTCCATCTCGCCGTGGCAGCATTCCAGTAAAGCTAAGCCTGTGAGGGGTCTCTGTCTCACATCCCTCTTCAATCAAACACAAACACACACGTCCGGCCAGCCTGGCCCACGCTATCTTTCCCTGCCTCCCAGTGCCAGATGCACACACCCTGCGCTCTCCTCCTCCTCTTCCAGCATTCCTTCCCTGCCTCCTCTCTCTCTCTCCTCTGCTTACTTTCCCTCCCTTACCCCGCCCCCATCCTCTGGTTCAGCACCCCTGCGCATCACATTGTCTCCCGCCTCTTCATCGCTGTCTACTTCCTGTGTCCTGCTCCTTGTACCCCCTACAGGCCCACGACCCCCCTCCTCCTCCTTCCTACCCCCATTTCTCCGGGCTACTCTCCCTCCTCTGGACGTGACTGCGAGCACAAAAAGAGGGGCCGCTGCCAGTAAACGGGCAGAACTGGCTGAAGATGCGCGTTAGCTCGTCGCCGTGTACGTGTTTGTGACACTCGAAGAGACATAGCAACACAGATTGAGACACAGCTTCATCATTTACAATATGTCATCCTGCCGTATGTACACACAGATCAAACATGTAACTAAAAGGTGTTTGCTTTGTTAAGAATCTGCTCACGATACGGATGCCGAATATGTCCAAGGTAAAATGCTCATTTTGAGGTTCTCTTCATTACAGCAAAATACAAGTTCTTTTAAAACGTTATGCCATTGTTGTTGTAGGCATAAAATAATAATCCTAATTCCAGCCAAACATCCTTTACCCATCTGTGAAACATAATGTTTTGCTGTATCTTTAAAAGCTCTCTGTTGCATTAATTTAGTGAATTCCACAAATCTCGGGACATCTGTGCGTTAACTCGGGGTCGCGCAGGAAGAAAAAGACTCAAAGAAGGCAAGAGATTCTGCCAAAAAATGATTAAAGAATAAAGTTTAGGAATAGACCAAATGAAAAACTTGACCCTTCAAAGATGCTGTTCATGAAAGGAAACCAATCAACAAGCCTGAGTTAAAGCTGTTGTGCACCAACAACTGGCCTAAGAGCTTCTCCAAACAGATTTGCACAACTAATCAACATTTACTGGAAACACTTAGTTGCAGTTATTACTTCACGCAGAGGTCACACCAGACTGAACGCAAAGCTCCTTTACCACCGACCGAACTGCTGAGGGGTCACTTGACTCCATGTATAAATATTATTTGTGTGGATTTGTATTAAAATGGAACTGAGGTTCAGGTCCCATTGTAAGTGTGTGAATTCCAAAACTTTTGAGCATCATTTTTGCATCAAACCAAAGACAGAAAGAATAAAAGAAAGAAGGAAACAAGTTGCAGCTGGTACAGGAAGTGAGCCTGGTGCCAGTGGAGGGGCATGAGAGCGATCACCAGTGTTCTCACAGGAAACACTGCAGTTTCATACACGTGTCTGTGTGTGTGTGCATGTGTGTGTGTATGTTTCCAAGTGGTTATCAGAAGTTGGAGACAGAAGAAGTTGGACCATCCCTCTCTGTGTGTTTACTCCCAGTCTAAACAGCAGACCAGCCACTGAGGCTAATGGGGTTCTAATCTACAGCTGGATGACACACACATGTTGTCCTCTGAGCTTCCCAAAGAGTCAGTAACCCCTCCGTGCCACATGTGCATTACAAAACAGCCCAACAATGTACGTTTGTTTTTTTTTTTTACATGCAGCTATGTAATTGGAAAATGTAGGAACCACATCATTTCAACATCTTTCCAGATACATGTCGCTGGTTTCAAAGAAAACCTTTTTCTTTTTTAACCCAAATATTGGAAATTAGTGAGGGGTTAAGTGTATTACACAAGGATATTATAGGCAGGAGACACCGGGATTAAACTAACAACATACCAAAAAGTCCAGCTCAGCCTCGAGTTGACCGTGTTTTCATAGTTATTCTCTGTTTTCATGTTTCACATTTGGAGAGAAAGAAACAAGAGTTTATGCATATGTGTGAAAGCACACACACACAGAGAGGTGGCACAAAGAAACCACAACTTCCGTTGTGTTCTCTTTGTTTTAGATATCAGTTACTGGCCCTTGATCATCCATCGTGCACAAGCACAAGCACGCGCAGTGAAAGTGATGCAGCCTCGTCAGGTTAGGCTGAGTCTGGGTCTAGATTTTTAAGCTCTGATCACACTTTAATCTTAAAAGTCCAGTAAAGCACGCACACGCACGCACACACACACACACACACACACACACACACATACACACACACACGCACACACGCGCACGCACACACACCGAGTGTTGTGCCAAAGCTCATCGTCCAGGTTGCTGCTGCAAACTTGGTGGTCTCACTCTCACACGTTGTGTCAAATGCAGAACACACCTCACTGCTAATGCTTTCACATGAACTCACACATATGAAACAGGAACTCACATTACCTGGTAGATCTAAATTGTAATGCTCTAAAGATATTTTTGTTTTTTACTTTAACAGTTCACACATACGTATCTTATACCTCTCTATTTGGCCAGTAGAATCGTCTCATTATTGTGTGTATGTGTGTGCACATGTATTAGATGCATGACTGTGTGTGCACACATGCTTCATCATCTTTTCTCCACGCGCCTCCTTCTTCTTCACCTCTTCTCCTTCCTCCAGCCTTGGTTGGCCCCTGCTGTGCTCTGTGCTGGTCGTACCTGAGGTAAAGTCCCTGTTTCAGCCGTTTCTCTGTGTATACTTCCCCCCGTTGCTTCCAGAGTCTGTGAATGGCAAATTCATTAAACTTTTCCAGCAGTTTCTGTTATCACCACGTGGGCTGGTATGAAACACACCAGTTTTCTGGAAAGTACTGTTCATAACTGTGGTCAGGGCAGGTTATTCTGTAGGTGGTTTGGGAATCCTGATGTGCTCAAGGCTGTGCTTTTCTTTTCTTTCTTTCTTTTTTTAACAAACCACACATGCTGTTGCTAAATCTTTATTTCGCTGATAATGTAAATTGTTTGTATGTAGTGTGTATGCATTGTGTGAGCGGAGAGAAACAGGATGGGTGGATATTTCAGGGCAGGTGCCCACATGTTAGTCAATCTACAGGCAGGATACTGCACTGGCAATAACACAAACACACACACACACACACACACACACATTGCCCACAATATACACCCAATTTGTCATTTGGACCCTGCGGGAGCTGAAGCACTACTTCCTTCTTGTACTTATGACCCCGCTGTGCTTCTCATACCAAACCATGTTGCACTTAGCAACCCTGAAACCCTATTTCTGCTATTCTGTTTGTTATCAAACGAAAAGTTGGACAACTATATGTGATATAGGCTGCCAGTTAAAACAGACAAACACTCCCTTGAGTCAGGACTTTAAGGGTCTCCACGTCTTAAGGAGATAATTACAGTAACTTTCCCGCCAGATTCTTCCATGACAGTTCTGCAGTGCTCGTAGCTAGAGATGTTTTAACATCTAGGCCACCTATACAACATGTAATATGTTGGTTTTATCCGTGGATCCCTTGAATGTGCAATATTGATTTACTTGCTGAGTTGTTGCAGAATTTGAATTATTTTTCCCCCTGCAAAATTTCCGACACATAGAGATTTCATACGGCTTTTACGCCGTCAAAAACACTTTTATTGGCTATTTCCGTCCATGTGGCAGCATCTATCCTACATAGCAGGTGAACCACACCTGGAATCTGACCTTGAATCCCAGTCAGCTCCATTCCCTCTCATCCCCGGGGTTCGGCATGTTTTATCTGTTTTAAGTCATCAAATGCAGAACTCGCCATAACGCCAGTGTCTCACTGGGGAGTCGTGTTGGGAAACAAAGTCAGGGAAAGGAGGAGAGGCAGCACAGTACCATATGTGGGCGAGGAAAATATTCTCATAAAAGCTGTTTTTCTTTTGTTTCAGCTGTGTAGCCCCACCTTAAATGAGGACAGGGAGCGAGGGAGCTCACTGGACAGGAGAGGTAGATGGGGATTCATTGAAGAATTGGGCATAATGTGCTCTGGGCAGTCCCCAAACCAGCTGTTTTCCATTGGGTGGGAGTCCAAGTTGGGAAATGTAGCAGGGCTGGGATAGAAGAGCACGGGGAAAGCGGTGAAGATGAGGAGAAGACTGTAAAGCATGGCGTGAGAGAGAACATGTCGTGGAGACAAAGATTGGTTCATGACCTTGTTCTTTGTTGTTTGCCTTTTCAGACAGTATATTAAACAATAATTACAACAAAAATACAAAAACACCTGCTGTTTGAGTCCGAACATAAACACAGGTTAACTCACACTTCCCGGGCTCTTCCGTTAGCGTTGACAGCACAGGAGCTGGATTGTGGAGCGTGTGTGTCTTCATCCAACAGAAATGGGTCGACTCTCATCTTTCTCATGTCCCTTCGAGACATCTTTCACACTGGACAATCCATATCATATATCATTAATCCATATCCATTTGTTCATATCACATTCTACCAAAATATTTAGATTCTGGTCACCTTTATATGTTTATATAAGCGTTATTGAGTATTTTCAAATGAATTCAGTGCTTCTACTTGGTCTAAATCATTTGTGTCCTTTCCACGGGCCTGACCTTCCATCATCTCATTTCATATCACTTTCAATTCATTCAAGCAATGATTTTTTTTAAAAAAGGACATTTAATCCATCGTCCAGATTGTTTTCTGTCAGACCTTTTCTGTGTTTCCGCATTAAATAAATGCATAAACCAATTAGCAAACTGATATTATAACCCCAGTATTAGTAATAAAACTCTGCAAATAATTGATCTATTAAACATGAGTGAGTAATGTTTAGAATTGCAACACGAATGTGACGACTACACAGCTACAGGTTAGATAATATGGAGGGATGGAGCAACGAGTAAACTCCATGAATAATGTGTGTCACTTTTGTTTTCACCTTCTGTTCAAACAGCAGAAGGTATTCAGCATCCTTCTTTACAGCGGGCGAACATGACCTCTTATCAAGCCCAGCGAGCTCTGAATGTTGATGATGATGATTTATAGCACTTGAGAGGAGAAATGCTAATTTGTTTAATGTCAGGAGGGATTTCATATTAAACATCTGGAAGGCAGTGTGATTTCCAGCATGCTGGTGATAATAACGAAACTTTAGGACTCTACGTGTGTGTGTGTGTGCGCACGTTGCTGGCTTTCCTCCTGTTGACAGAATAATGGATCTGTTCATTGTTGCATGCGGACTGTGTGTGATGTGTGAGATTCATTTGAAATTCTCTGTCTTAAATGAGGCACTCACTTGTCTCCATATGGGCGAGTGCGGACTTAAAGGCAAATGGATCATTGTAACATTGCTCTTTTTTGTGGTCTTCCTCCCTGCCAAATGGTCTTGATCGTGATATTTTGTGTCAATTTCTTTTCATTGAGAACAAATTTCACAACAGGCACAATAACCATCTCAAAAATAAGAGTAGTTAGAGACTTTAGCTTTAAAATGAATCATTTAAATGATATTTGTATGAGTAATTTATTTAAAGGCTTGTACTATTATGTATGTATTGCAAGCTATAATAATCTGTATTTTTTTGCTCTACGACAAAGTGTTGGATACAGTGGAGCAGAAAAAACAGCCCTTGACATTTTTTAATGCAATTTATTTTATTGCCAAGTAGATTTTGAGTATAGTAACAAACAGAAAAAAAAGATGACACAATTCACATTGGCTTTTAAAAATAAAAGCCTTATCAACATGATTTAACCAAGACACCATAATTAAATGAAAATTTAAAAAGTTTTAAATTTACATAAAAATGAACTATAAAACATTTTGACATGCAATAAATACATTCATTTCACTAAAGCAAAAAGTAAGATCAATATTGACAGGAAATGCAGAGGAAAAAAAATACTGTTTGGTTTTATGAATTGCTCCGTTTTGTGATATCAACCACGGCATACTGGACGCTGCTGAGGTTTTTTGAATGCTGCTTCGTGCACAGTGACAGAAGATCCTTGAATAAGTAAACACATCATAGAATCACTAAAAATATGCACTGCTCTTTACATGTCCCCTTGTGTGAACCACCTCCGAACGTCGCGTTGATCTTCATCACACCACAATCGAGCTCGTCAGCCTCACATCTATTTTAGAACCAGATGTCCGTATGCGTCTGCGTGTGTATGTGTTTCCCTCTGCAACACTTTGGCAGGCGTTTCAGAAACACGTTGGGCTGAAGCCGTCAGCGGGATCACTCTCTCTTTTTTCCTTTAATAATGACTTTTTCTATGAGAAGTGACACTCCAAACAGAGCAGGGCAGGCAAATTAAATCTGACCTAATCTGGAGGCGCAATCTGCCATCCAGCTGTGTGTGTGGATGTGTGCGTGTGTGTGTGTGCGTGTGTGTGTGTATGTGTGCACGCGCACATCAGACACCTTCCAAATTCCTGCTTGTTTTCTTCCTGCGTGGTGTTTGTCTTTGAATTCTCACCTCTGCAGCCGATATTTGCAAAGTGCAGCTAAAAGGCTTCGACTCAAAAACGTTTAGTCTGCTTTATATACATTCAAAGCAGGGACATCGAGACAGATCCAAGCAGATGGAGATGACATGAGCAGCCAGAAACCCCTTCCCCATACAACTACAAAGAGCCTACTGTAGAACATCTGCTGATTGGGTGATAATTGTTGGGCCTGGAAAATGGATGCTGTCTCTTCAGGGCACGCTGACACAAGCATTTACGTTAAAGAGGAAAAAAAACACATCCTTGACAATGACCTGCCGCAATTAAACAATGAAAATGGGGGGAAAAATGATTTCCTTCAAGGTGGAAATGAGACAAAATGCAGCGAGGAATGAAAGGCACGTGAAGCCATCTGCAGAGCTGTGGCACTCGCTTCTGACGCTTCGAACTCTGGTTCTGCTTCTTCTCCCTCAGCTCGTTTCTTTCTTGTTCTTTCCACCTCAGTGCATGACTTGGCCAGCGCAGCCGAGGCTCGGCTGGATTGTGCAATTTCATACATGTTTACTTTGCTGGCATCTTTCTGAGCATACTTTCCCCCCTTCAACATTTCCCCTGACATTATTCTGCATTTCCTCCACTCCGATACGCCGCGTTTCATCTCCCCTTTGTGAGGGAGGAACCTCGGGATGCTGTCGGGCCCCCGTTGCCCATGTTTTAAGGCGTGCCACAGGGTTCAGTTTGGAAATTGATCAGAGCTTGAAGAAAAAGAAAGTAGCCCTCCACGTAAACATTTAGACAACTGTCTTCTGCAGCATGAAAAGCAGCTGGAAGTAAGTGGATCATGGGAGCAGAGGGGGTGAGGGAGGGGGAGGCCGCGGGGGCGGCGGGTCAGCAGTTTGCAACGAGTGTGAGAAGGGACAGAGAGCGAGAGAGAGAGACAGAGAGAGAGAGGTGAGGTGGGAAACAGCGCAGGAGTGAGCAGGAAGGATCCTTTCATTTCTAGAGGATCATAAACATAATAAAAACACAATACAATGATTTTTCCAGAAAAGTGCAATTCAGAGGAAAAAAAGGCTAAAGCAGCTGCTTGTCATAAAAACTTTAAAACTGTAAATCTCTGGCGTCCTGCACTGTAAAAAAGGCACTGCGGATGGACAGAATTCAGGAGCACTAATACGATTACTGCTAAGTCATCAGCCCCTGATGACTGGAAGGCACATTTATAATGACTCAAGAGTCCCGACTGCGTGATTCAAAGCAAAACTCTGGCTTATTAAGATTATTTTAGTCTAGCTTACAATTAATGAGCTCCTGTGAAAAACAAAATATTTACACTGGGCAGTTGTGGCATGTCAGCCTTGTGCTTTCGGGATTAACCACGTGGATAATGGCTTTCGCAGCCAGGCAGAGAGAAACCACACAACCTGCATAAAAATGCAGAGACGGCCAGCCAGCGTCTGCTGTGCGGTTCAGTCATCCTGGCGCACGTCGCAAAACACAATAAACGTCAACCATCGAAATGACTGTAGATCAGGAACCTTCAGGCTGTCAGAGGGTCAGAGGTGATCCCAGCTCTGCTACTGGTAGAACGCCTAAAGGTGTACCCTGGATATTTATTTCTTTAATCTCCTTGTTCTAAACTCTTAAGCGCTCTCTTCTTTGGAAGTCAGACAGATCATGTTTTTTATGTTTTGTTAGTGTCATAAAAAAATATGGCCTTTAATGGAACAACATTAGAAAGGAATGAAAACAACAAAAAAAAGGGCTCACTTCAATTATTTATTTATTTATATTTTTGGTCTGGTTTAATTTATTTCCTTTGTATTTTTTTTAAAGCTGATATAATTACCAGTTTTGCTAATTGAAGCACATATGTTTTCATAGTGATTTAAAAAAAATTCAAATTTTTAAAAAACGATTCCACTCAATAAAACTGAAGCTGAACACGGGTCACTTCAAAGCCCAAAACGTCCCATCGCCATGATACCAAAGATTTTTATTCACAAAGAGCTTAAAGGGGAAGGAAAAGAGGAGATACAGCGTGTATGTTTTCTGAATGGAGGGTTTCAGAAGTACGGACATGCTTTCTTGCAGAGACAATGGCCCAGGTCCTCCCCGCTGCGTTCTCCCTGCTCCTCGCCCTCCCTGTTCACCAACTATCTATCTCCCTCTGAGCAGAAACACACGGCACATCCTGCTCAAAACAACACCCCCAGCCAAAAGTTCACTTCCTGCGCCTCGGCTCTTCTGCTTCACACCGAACCTATTCCAAAGACATGCATTAACAGCCCACCTCACACTGAAACGGCACTGGGACGCACCAGCGGCTACAAGAGCGGGAAAAGCGTCACGCTGACCTCCAGTGATTCCAACACGCCGTAGCTAGAAGCCATTTTTAAACCATGCACACACAGAACGTTCCGGCCACTATCTTCGCTCTTCCCTCCTGCACAGAATCGGCGTGACAAAGAAAACACTTGTGAAAACACGTGCGTGTTGTTTTAATGATGGGCCAGGGAAGAGGAGATTTTTATTTGAGCTACTCGGAGAGAGCGAACGGCTCTGAAATTCCCACGGCCGACATCCGTCTGTTCCTGCACTTTAAACACGTATGCACATCTGCTTACAGCTCATGATCTCTCTTCGGAGCGAAGCAACACTCCCAAAAACTTCAAGCTACATCCACAAGCGGCTCGAACTCATGCATGCCTGTGCGCACACACGGCTTCCGCCTGATCCTCGTTTAAAGTTCACCTCAGGAAAAAATGGGGTCAAACTGTACACTTTTTGTTTTGTTTTTTTGTTTGTTTTTAAACCATCCTGTCTTCTGAAGACAATCCAAAAAATCCTTTTACTGAAACCCAGCGTCGAAGCCATTTTTGCAGGAGAGTGGTTCAGAAGTTCACAGGTTAACTGCCAGTTAAGGCTTTGCCTTGGGTTATAGTAACAACATTGGTCAGAGCATCATAAGCCTCTTGGAGGACATCACAATAGATAATATATACCACATAGTTAAAAAAAAAAGAGGAAGAAAAGCAATTAATATCACGCTACTTCTCCATCATAAAACTGTAACAAGAGATATATAAACACAGAAAAACCACAGGTTTAACACAAGACAGAACTGTCCTGACAATAAAAAGTGTGTGTGTGTGTGTGTGTGTGTGTGTGTGTGTGTGTGTGTGCTGGCATTGTTATTCAAAGTTTTAGTAAAGCTTAGCATCCCCACGCTGGGTTCAGTCCTGAGGTAAGCACCTGTTTCACGTGCGCTGTTAAAATGTTTTTTGGTTAAAATCAAAAATTAAAAAAAAAAAAAATGACGCGGTTGATATGACTGTATGCTACGGAAAGGAAGCCCGTAAGTTACTTATAAAAAAAAAAGAAACTCCTAAAATTCAGGCACATTTTCGTCGTATTTTTAAGTCTTTTTACTATCACAGTGTATTTATGGCTTCAGTCTTCACATTCACCCACTGAGGTTGGCGTTGGCACTATAGTGGTCAGAACATTAAAGACCAGTAAAAGTGGTTCAAGGAAAAAAAAAAAGAAAAGGTCAGCAATTTCTGAACAAACATTGAAATGCAAAAATGTGCCGTTTACCCACAACCTTAAGTGCTCTTTTGTTTTCAAGCTGCTGGTCAGCCAACATAAAAATCGGTCTCTTTTTTTCCAAGGGTGGGAGGTCTGTGATTTCATCTCTCCTTCTTTCTGTTTTTGAATTTCTCACAATAAAATCAGATAGAATTTTAATTGGCGGGTTGCGAAGGGAGTGCTGGCACGCGTGAAATGGGACATCATGCCTGCGAGCAGTTTAACTTGTCTGGGAGAAAGTGAGATTTGAAAAGGGATTAGCGAGGCGCAGCAGCTGGGAGTGTGCAGCCCGCCCTCTGGCTTCCAGGGAAGAGCCGCAAAACCCTTCTTATGTTCATATATCTGACAGATTAGCAGCTCGCTGCATTAGCGCGAGCCAGAGTGCTGAACGCCACGCTTGCTTTGGCTTGTTAGCGCTAGCGTGGCCTGCAGACGGCTAACTTGCAGAGGTCAAATGAGAGGTCAAACATTGAGGCGCAGCACAGCAGAATTAATCACAGCGCTGCTGTGTGCAGAGATTGCTCTCGACACTAAATGACAGATTATTGTGTCGTTGCTGCTGACCTGGTCCGAGCCTCACCACTCAGCCAAATCCATAATTGTAAATACTACACAACGCTAGCGGCAACACCCAAAAGCACTTTGCCGCTTGCGAGATGAAGCTACGCTCATGCGGACAGAAATTAGTGTGTCATCAGTCGGATATTTACAATCAGGTCCCAGTTGTGAGATCACAGGGCTGCGCTCGCTGTGTCGCAATAACAGGGAAGGAAGTTTTAGCTCAGGAGTGGTTAGCTAGATTAAGATACAATCACTGTCACATCGTATAAGCCTTCACACAAATTCGCGGGAGAGTGGTTTACTCTAAAACACAAGAAGAGACTTCACCAGACATTCTGCAGCGATTCTTCATATCATTCAGTCATTTCTTTGCAACTTTGGAACGTTAACAGAATTTGAAAAAGCTGGAGGGTGAGATTCATCAAATATCCAGTACCCCAAAAGCAGAAATAAAACAATAATTATTAAAAAAAACAAACAAACAAACAAAAAAACAAAAACAAAGTCCTCCCCTCACTTTCACCCCAGAAGACTTGTCTAATACAACTGCTGAATGTTCCTCTTGGGTCTGGACCAGAACCCAGTATCTTGTCCTTGTGTGCTTTTTTTGTACACGTTTGTGCACAGGTTTGGGGTCAGATTGCAATGTTTCCTTGCAACAGTTGCTCTTTGGGTTTCACCATAATACAAAAATAAATAAAACAAATTTGGTTTGGTTTTCAATTTGTTACTTTGGCTCAATGACTGTATTTTTTTTTCTTCTTTTTTTTGGATACACGTCTATAAATACTATAGTTCTTTGAGCGAATGTCCCTTTGTCACAGAATAACACAGAGCTCCTTTATGAAGGAGAACTTTAAGATACACTGGATGCATAGAAAAAGGCACTTACAGTCTGCACACTTTGGTGCGCGTCAACAGACCAAATCCTGTTTTTGGTCTGAGTCCGAGGTGCGGAGGGAGATACTGGTTTGAGGTGAACGCCTTTTGAATACTGCAAGGTGTGTGTGTAACAATGATTGCTGTTCATACAGGACGGGATGCCTTAGCCGGGCGAGTAGCGGTCGATGGTGTGGCCTTCAGCCAGAGCCTGTGGTGGAGGGGGCAGGGGTTGCCCCAGGATCTCCATCTTCTCATGGGTGAGGCCCAGGTGTTCAGAGGCCAGTTTGGAAAGCGGGTAGATGCTTTCTATGGCTTTTGGGTCCACCACCAGTTGCTGCTGGGCTTGGATGAGGAGATCATTGGCCTTCTCCTGCTTCAGGCCGAGGTGCTCTGCCGTGTATTTACTCAGGGGATAGATGCCCTCGGGAAAGTCCAGCTTCAGTTTGCCATCAGCGGTCAGGCCCCCTCCGCTCCCTCCACTGCTGTGCATCTTCATGTGGCTAATGAGGTTGCGCTGCTGGGCGAACTTTCCGCCGCACACCTGACATTCATACGGCTTCTCTCCCGAGTGGATCCGCATGTGCTCGGTGAGGCGGTACTGTCGGGTGAAGCGCATGCCACAGGAGTCGCAGGCAAAGGGTTTAAGGCCGAGGTGGCTGCGCATGTGGCGTGTCATGGTGCCGCGCTGCGTGAACTTCTTGCCGCAGATGCTGCAGGGATAAGGCCGGGTCAGCCAGTGGGTCTTCTCGTGCTGGCGCAGAGTGGCTGGATCTTTGTAGGATTTGTCGCACGAGGAACAGCGGTAGGGTCGGATCATCTCCCCTATACCCCCGGAACTCAGTTCCTCCCTGGACTTGGACTCCAGGTGGGACAGACTGTTTAAACTGCTGCTGCTGTTCAGACCCCCGTAGCCGTTTGTGTTGCCGCTGGTGGTTTTGCCGCTGTTGTTGTTGCCGTTTCCGATCTCTCCACCCGAGTTCCCATACAGCTCCTCCTCTGTGTGCGTCTCCACGTGTGCATTGAGCTGCTCTGAACTGGGGAAGCCTTTATCACAGGGAATGCAGACATACAGATTGTCCCCGAAGCTCTCAGGTTCAAACGGCATGTGGAACCTCCCCATTGACCCAGGAGGGGACGGGCGGCCTTCGCTGCTGCCTGTCTCCTCCGTCCCGGACCCGCTTTTGTCATCCGCACCTTCACTCTCCTCCCCGGGCTTGTGGTGGTTATTATGTTGGTCGCCATTTTCACCCCCTTCCTCATCCTCATCCTCGTCGTCATCCTCGGCTGCAAAAGAGAGCGGCTCGTTCTTTACCCAGCGGTAAATCTCTCTGCCCACGTTGCCACCTTCTGTGGGTGTGTCAGGGCTTGGGGGGCATGGGTAACGCTCTGTACCCTGGGAGCCCGATCGATGCAGATGGGGGAGGTGCGGGCCAAGAGGCTGATTGAGATGTGGGAAAGGTGGGGGAGTGAGGGCACTCGCCTGGTCGCTTGACTCCATTTTTTCTGAAGGAAAGGCTCTCCCATTTGTCCCCTGCACCGGACTGGTACGGTCGCTCAGAGTACCGTCTCGCTCCTCATCATTGTGGGTGTTTGCCAGATGGGAGAGAGAGGAGCTGTGCTGGGTCTGAGAGTTGGGGCTCTTCTTGGAGAGATCAAGGCCATAGTTGGGGGAGCAGTTTCTCTCAGAGAGGGTGGGACGGCCCAGCTGGGCGGCCAGAGCTGGCTGCAGGGACGGGAACACCTGAGAGCACTGGGTGGATGTCGGAGCGTACAGCTCCCCTGCGTGCAGGGCTAATCGATGGGGAACCAGCTCCTCTAGAGGAGGTGCTCGATTTGTGTGGCTGTTCAAAATTCCACCTGGAGGGCAAGACTGAATAACGGGGGTAGAGACCCTGTATCTGCCAGCAGCTAAACCCATACTGGTGGGTCCTAACTTTGGGTACGGCAGAAAAGCGGGACTTTGGCGTGGAGGGTACTTGCCATTTCTTTTCAACTTCTTTTTGCACAAAGCCACTAAATCAAGTAGCTGAAGGTAGCTGGCCGCCGCCAAGACAGCTGCCAGGTTGGGCTCAGTGGGCGAGGCGGGGTCACCGTCGCTCAGGCGACCCGTGTAGATGTAGTCCAAAATGACCCTGAAAACCCCCGGACTGACCATTTCATGGTCGAGGTTGATGAGATTGTCGTGGACCACCAGAGATTTCAAGTAGAGGCTGCTGGCGGCCAAAATGTTCTTATGAGCTCTGAAGAGGGCGTTCTGCACCACAATGATAACGTCACACAGGAAACCCTTGGTCCTCTGGCTGTTGAGCTGCAGGAGGAGATCCCTAGCATGACTTGGAACTTCCATGGCACCCAGCATCGTCTTCAGTCTGCCACCTAAAACAACAGACATCTGTGAAAGGTCGTGTGACAGTCAGCATTTCAGCACACAAAACCCAGAGGCTTCAATGGTAAAAGGTAATTGTCAAAATGACATGTGTCAAATCAAATCAATTTATCTGTAATTAAAGGAAAAAAAAGAAGAATTACTTTGTTTGTTGCCCTAATTTAACACCAAAGTGTGAGAGTCCTTTTAATAGAAGGAATACGAAGAACACGTCTTGATAAATCTCATGAGTGGGAAGTGCAGCTGGTTGCTCAATAAGTGAACTTTTGCTGAAGGTGAACACTCAGAGCGGATTTCTCATTATCAGAATCTCAGCTCTACGCGTTCACTTCCTCCAGCCTGAGCTAAGGAGGCTCGAATTGAGAGAAGAGCTGACAGACGTTTTGTAAGTACTCTCTTCCTGATAAAATATTCCTGAGGCCGGCCTGGTGTGCAGTCTTTTAAACAAGGCACTGGATGAATGCATCACACGCGTGATGAACCACAGGTATAAACCTGTGGGAGAAGAACACATCCAAAAAAAGGTCGTTCTGGTTCCCCCGTTTTTCCTGTCCGGTCATATAAGGAATGCTGGGAACAGACTGTAAATCAGCCCGGTGCGTTTCATCGAAATTACTTCCAGGGATCTAAACCCGTGCAGAAACTCACCGATGCTGCAATATTAACACTAATTGTTTCATCAAGTCTAAAATAAACTATATCGGCTGCATGCCTGAAGCGCAACGTATTGTTCAAGCAGTGGCGTCTGGGGATGGTTTACTTACAAGATTAAACGTCTCAAAATGTCACTAAGGGTTTACTCACACTGATGGGAAACAAGCAGCTAAATAAATATCATGTCATCTGTCTGATCATGCTCTTCCTGACACCACTTTGTTCACTTCTTGTTTATTTCATCGGGCTTGCGCACACGGTGCAAGAAAAAGGGAAGCGCAAGTCTAATTTTTTTTTAAAAATACCTTAAGACATGTTTCGACCGAATTCTGGGGAATTCTGATTTTGTTTTTTTTTTTGTTGTTTTTTTTAAATAGGGTTTCACTCTTCCATAGAAGTGACGTTACGGCAGGGCCAGGACACTCCTCAGCAAAAACCCAGGGATGGGATTCAGCAAAGAAAGAGAGAAAGAGAGACAGAAGGAACGCCTGGAGATGAGAAAAGGTATCCATGTCAGACTCAGTTGGGTTTACTCTCCATCATGTCCCCAGTTGTCACTTAAAGTCTTTCCACTTCTGGCTTCCCTCTGGTTTTGATTACCAAACCCTCATATTTTACAATAAATTTCAACATCGGTCAGATCAAGCATGTTTGGAAATTAGTGCGATGTGAGCCGCGGGCCAAGCAGTTTCCACAACTTGTTAAACTTTTGCAGAGTCTTCATTCCATGAGGCTGCGCTCGGCCTGCTGTGACTGTGACCTGTGTGTCTGCACGCACGCACGCACGCGCGCGCACACACACATACACACACGCACACACACACAAACAACATTTTTTGGATTTGTTCACACGTGCGATTTGCTAATATTTTATGGGATCTTCAACTTTTTCTATTGACACAAAACATTTGTTGAATATAGCAAAAAAAAAAAAAAAAAAAACAGCTGGAAGGCCTTTTTTATGATCAACCTGTTAAAGTTCACGGTGCTGCCTTCTGTCATTTACGTCGCATTTACATAAACTGGCTTCACTTCTGAAGCATGTTTTACCCCGAATACATTTCAAACATTTTGTCGACATGTTTGTGTTGTTTTGATTGTTTACCAATGTTCATGTTAAGCAACTTTACACCTTACAGTTATTTTATGCACCTTTTCCCTCTTTAAAATATAATTTCAATACCCGTGGCAACCGCCCCAGCCACAGCCACAGGCTAACATGGAAACCTTTTTCACCCCAGTAAGCAGAAGTAAACCATGGAGAGCAAACAGATCAATAAATCTGGCTAGTGCACATTTAAAAAAAATCAGCACACAATGAGGTATTTAAGACACAGCTTAGTTTGGGATCAGAATTATCACAAATCAAACCGAGACCTAAAAAGCTATAAGATAAAAGTGCTTCAGTTATTTAGTTTTGTACACCTCGACCTGCAGATTGAACTTATATTTGCATTAATGTTCAGCTCCAGGACCTCTGGTGAGCCTTACGCACCTTCAGAACACAGCATTTGCATGTTCCTTCTAAACTCGACGTTCTGAAGACGTTTGCCTCGGGTTTTTCACACTTTTGCAAGCATCGAGTTGCCGTTAAATGTCGCGGAGAGGAGGAGAATGACGGGATCTCTTTACTGTTTCCCTTTTCACTCACTGTTACTGTAAATTGATCGGAAGGTGTTTTTGTTTAAAAAAAAAAAAAAAAAAACTGAATCGAGACCGAAAACTCCGCGGGTAGCAGACATTTCCACCCCATTCGGGGTAAAGATGGATAAGAGAGCTGTCAACAGAAGTTTCTCTGTTAAAACTTTAGAGACCTCTAAGCTGTGCTCTGAAATCCCTCCACATAATCCTGTAACATATTCACTTTTTACCCAATTTGTTCTGGAATATTAGGCCTGCATGCGCTATCATTACGCACGATAAAAACTCGGGCTTATATTTCAAATGCAAAATTTATTTTACTGGATTAAGTTGAAGCTTTAAAGCAGACTAAAACCAACCCAGAAGAGTTGCGGTGTGTGCGTAAAAAATATGGAATTAAAAATGTGATCACGCTTGGACTGTGAAATCAGCTGCGCTTTTTTGAAAACACACTCGTGTGTCCAAACCACTCGCCGCAGCATCAAATGTTGGGAAGGATTCCGCATAAAACAACATCTAAAGTAATCTCCACTGACTTAAATTAAATGAAATGCGGGGAAATTGGCTCCGCCGAGCCTTCCAGTCGGTATCAGAATCTCTCTGAAACAGCTGAAATAAAGAAAAATGTGGACGCAGACGCGTGAGTAAAGCGCACGCTCCGTGTTTCGCGGATAAACACTGAAATGTCACCATCCCTATTTGCTTGCAGCCTGCTGGCTCTTACCTGCATGCCCGATGTCTTCTGCCATCCGATCTAAGTCTCCCTTAATGATCATCTCGGCAGTCTCCAGGAGTCATATCTGACGCTTCGCTTTTGAACTGCCAGCCTCCAAAAACACCATGCCAGTTTTCCGTGCACGTCTGCCAGCGCTTTTTTTAGGATTATTAATTGATGTGAATTTCTTGTCGCTGCTTAGGTCCGTCCTCCCACCCACGTTCCTCCCTCTTTCTTTCTCTGCCCCTCTGTCCCTCCTCTCCTTGTTTTTTCTCATCCCCCCAATGAAAAAAAAGTGTTTGGACCCGCAAAGGTTTCCTCTTATTTTTTCTTTTCGTTTTTCTTTTTTCTTCCCCAACTAATTTCCTTAGCTATTTTTGAATCGGACCAATAACGCGCACCCGGATGATAATGGAGTCTCTATGCGCCTTAAGTGTTTTAGCGCCCCGTGTGATGTCAGTCTATAATAAAACTAAAAGGTAACATCGAGGGCAGGAACTTTAAGTGACCCCGACATGAAATTCTCAACACATCGTCTTAAAGAGACATGCAGCCGCTGTATATGTGTACATACGTGATGCACGTTAGACTTGGGAAAAAAAAAAAAAAAAAAACGTTTAATGCCGAAAACCCACAAAGGGTGGGTTTTCCCACAAAGGGTTTTCTCTGTCTGGAAATTATAGACTCTTAAAAAAGAAAAAAATACACATAATAGTTGAATACATTCAGAATTGTTGATGGTTGTGGTGGATTTTAAAATGATCTGAACATCGTCGAACAGGTCAACATCTTCACTTAAGGATTGCAATTAGCTAAGTGGAAGTCACATAAACTACTTTAACAACCGTCTTACACACATACACACACACACACACACACACACACCACACCCCAGTACACCTGCTGTGTCTGAAGAAAGACAAAAACTAGCAGTAGGAAATGCAACAAACTTCAAATAAGAACTAATTATGTTATTATTTGATTCATTTCTTTCATTTTTTATTTATTTTACCTCTACTTTTTCATTATATGTAGTGTTTCAAAGGTTTTGTCTCTAAATGACGCATCCTGTCACTTTTTTAAAATTAACATCCAACTATAAGACTCCGCTTTAAGGCTTAAATCGTCATTTCATTCATTATTAGATTGTTAATACATTTTGCGTTAAAATTCTCTTAAAACGTTTAAGCTATTGATGCCTTTCAATACCAAACGATGATTGATGAACGCCTGTTTTATAGCCGTTCTGATGTGTGCCAGAGGAGCTTTTTTTTTTTCTTTTTTTTTTTTTTGCGTCGGACGCGTCCATTCGATCCAGATGTTGAGGGTTTGTAGTCTGTCATTGAGAGCCGTATGAGTTCAAACTGAACACCCACTCAAAGCTGAAGAAATGGATGTGCTCCGCTAACAGGCTGCTAAAGGATGTCATCCGCGCCTCGGCGGTGTCAACAGGCTTACCTCGGACTCATGTCTGGTGCTCAGGGCGCGTCTGCTCTTCTTTCCGTCAGTCCGTCATTAGGAACTCCGCGGGTCGTTTCTCCGTCAGAACCACCGATCCGCGCGTAACTACGGCTCCTCTTCCTGTCACTGTCACCCTCCAGAATGTACTCTATATTCGCATACGTTGACGAGAAGTCTTACACTTCAGACTGCGCCGGGGTCCGCTCGGACCGATCCTGCCGGTGGAGAGTTTACGCGCACAGCGACACCCAATGGCGCGCACCGCGGCAGCGCGACACAGCGGACTTATTAGGGAGGAAAATGATCAATCAAATCAATCAATGATGATGATATGATTGAAATTGGAGTGGAAAAAGTATATTAACTGGTCGCAGTGAGACAGCTTTTATAGCATGTTTCCCATACCATTTTTAAAAATGTATAAGTCAGGTTTATTTTAAATACGTCCCTCTTTTAATTAGAGTTAGGTCTTAAAAATACTGAATTAATTAAATCTGCAACTTTAAAGAGAAACTACTCAATTAAAGAAGAAATGTAGTTAAGGAGTCGCATTTTATAAAGCAGCAAAAGAACATTTTGTCATTTTGAAAAACTGCGAAGTTGAGAAGTTCCAGATGGAAGCCAAGATGCTGAATGTTTTGTACGTGAAATAATGATCTGAACGTCAGTTGAAGGAGCAAACAAAAATATCTTACAGAGAACACAAATTAATCTACCTAACAAGCGCTAAATGACGCTAGATGAGTAAATATTAATAGTGTTGTTTGTACTAAAGTATATATTGTTTGTAATGACGCAAAAAAATACTGGATCACCAACATGACAAGCAAAACAATACGATGCATTTAAACTTTCCATTTGTTTCAGAACTTAGTGCTCTAATAATGATGCATTCTCCTTTGTTATTTATTGAGCAGGAAGAGTCATTCTGCATTCTTATAATATATTCCTTCAACTCTTTCCAGAGTCATCCCTGGGCCTTTGAAACGCCGCAGATTGGAATCAATCAAAGTAATTATTTCTCCATCACCGAGGTCACGATATAGACAATGGACGCGCTCCAACAAACACAGCGCGCAGCAGCCTGAGGCCATTTTCATGTTTGTTTTGATCACAACAGCAGCTGTCATTCTCATAAAGCTTCCACGCTCTTTTCCTCCCTAAATCATCAGCGTCTGAGGTGCAGGGCCCTTTTGCACTGGAGTGGTCCGAGCAGACCCAAGATCGCCGAGGAGAGGAGGGCGGCATTGTCTGCAACTTCCACGTTCTGCCGATGAACTGGTGATAACCTCGGTGACAGAGATAGGCAGAGCCGTGCGGGAGGGATAGATAAGTCGTGTCGAGGAAGTGAGAGGATGTTTTGATTCATGTTCCAAAATAGTTTTATTCCACGTTTTAAATTTGCGTACTTGCCAGGTGAGCGGTGTGGGGCTCCTCTCTGGTTTAAGTTACACGCTTTTTAAGAGCAGTGACAGCTGGGTTTATTGGTAGAAAATAGTCCGTCACTGGTTCTGATTCTTGGAGTCAGGCACAATTTAAGATCTATTATGAAGATTGTAGTTTATGTTCACCTACAGAGGGACTTTCTAACTGCAGAATGAATCATTTTGCTGCATTTTGCAGCGATGATGATGTCTAATCAAAGTAAAGGTTTAATTCAACAATGGCAGGTTTTCCCTACGTCTGAGCTGAGAGCATCCAACATGTTGCAGCCTAAATATTTTATTCTTTGAGGCGGGACATGCTTTGTTAATATAAAATCAGACATCCAGGGTAGTTTGAGCGGTTAAGAAAAAATAGAAAAGAAAAACAATACAATTAAACACAATGTGACCGAATTTCAGGCTGTGTGTCTTTGGGTACAGCTGCATACAGACTATCTGACTAATCAATCAGCCTCCAGGGCCCTGTGCAGGACATTTAACTTCAGCCTGTCAAAATATAATTTAACACACCATAATCTATGGCAGCGAAACCCCGAAATGCTGAACTTTTAATGAACCAGAATTGGGGGGGGAAGCCTCAAAATTGCTTGTTGTAAGCAATCATTCAATTAAAGCTGTGGGAGCTAAGTCGCAGCCACAGCGCGGGGAGCCCAGCCCAAATGTGCTCTGCTCCAAACACCCAGAGTCAGGGGTGCAGATAAGGCAGCCAGGACAGCTGAATCTCCCAACAGTCGGCCATCAGCCTGTAAATCAAACACCTTTCTGGCCATTCCTCCTCGCGTGACCGCTGCAGGTTTTTATATATGACATATATCACACAGAAGTATTGAAGCGAGGACTGGGTCAACGGCCGCAGCCAGGTTTCCAGACATCTGCGAGCGGATATTCTGCAGGGTCACTTCATGTTTGAAGCACCTTGTTCCAATTAGCTTCTCAGAAGGGAATATTGCAATCACTCTATTATTGTTGTTGGGGTATTGTCAGCCAGCAGAGGGCTGGAACCAGAAACAAAAAGATTTTCTCTACAGTCAACCATCCGAGTGCAATGTCCCGGTTTTTATTTCATTCATGATTCATCCCTTCGCTGCTCTCTGAACATTGCTGCACACATGCACGCACCATTCTAGCTCCAGATTCCCTCCTCACCGCTGAAAATTGAATGGTAGGCTCACGATTTTCACACAGGCCTCCTTAATTCAACCTAATGAGCAGTTTTGCGACAGTTTTAGGGCATAGGCGTGGAAGCCATTAGAATGAGCAGAAATTTGAGCAGTGTGTAGTTTGGCCAGCCTCTGATGAAAGATTGAAACCAAATTTGATGTTATAGAGGGGGCTTTTTTCCCCTCCACGAAAGGAGAATATTTGTACAAGTTTGTACAAGTTGTACAAGAATTTTTTTGTACAAGTTAGATTTCTGCATTTCTATCGTGCACGCAATTATTAGTTCTAGAAGTATTTTAGGGAAAGTCACACAGGCTTCATGTTACTGCTTCCAGTTTTTGTGCTAAGCTATGATAACAGCCCTGCCTCTGAACTGGCCACTGCTTTCAAAAACCACTGGAAAGTAAGTGTATAACAATTATCGTGTGATCAATTTCAGGTCCTGGCATCTATGTGAATTTCACTCCGAGCTGCATCACTTCCATAAACACCAGTGCAACCCAAGTGCATCCCTTCACGGCAACCCCATGCTGGAAGAGTGGAATCAGCACTCCAGCAGGATAACGTACCCCCGCCAGACCTCAAGTACTATTCACGAATGTCTCCAGAAACATGACAAAGTGATCAAAGCAGCGATCTGGAGCAGGCCCCCATACTTCCCAGATCCCAAAACCAATAGAGTGTTCAGAGGATGGGATGGAGCAGGAGAACCTATTCCCACCCCTGGAAACTGAACCCCCACCTCAGAAATGTTGAATATCTGCTGCCAACATCCCGTTTGCCTCAGGACATGCTCACGCGTCCCCTGACGTCGTCCCGACAGGTCGGAGCAGTTTTTGGCAGCACGTCAAAGACATCATTCACACAGATGTGTTTGTGACCTTTCAACCTTTGATACCACATTAGGTGAAACGGCCAACTCAGATCCATGCAAAATTCTCTAACTTTGAATTGATTTTCTTCAGTCTCAACATTATTTATCAGCATGCTTTATTAGTTTAGTCCTGCTGACTCTTGGATAACAGCGATCTACGACTGTTTTAACGACTGTGCAAACGTTTTTGTGCGAGGGCCAGCCCAATCTGCGTCTGTGCAGCACATGGCACTCGCTGCTCCTCGCACTCGCTGCTCCTCGCTCTCTCCTCATTCGCCTCACACAGTGCAGCCGTCACCCCCCCTTCCCTGAGTCCTCTCCACCTTCCACTCGCAGGAGGAAGAGCGGAGCTTTTGTTTTCCGCCTCTGACCCGCTCGCCGCTCCAGCCCTACTCCTTCGCTCACCTTCTCTCTCCGTTGACTAAATCTCTTTTCCGGCTTGATGCTGCTGAAAACCATATGGCGTGTGACATCACCGGGGCAGGAAGCGAGGAGAGGGGAATGGTAGAAGGTTGGGGTGGGGGGGGTTTAAGATTGGCTTGCCAGGTCTCTATGCAGTGATGTCAGTAGAAAAGCACTCTGGGAGGCCCGCTGGGGGGGTGAGAGCAGAGCAGGTTGGAAACTGTATCCCTTCCTTTCAGATTTCACTCCCACCTGGATAATCAGGGACTGATGGAGGGCGAGTGTAGCGGCAGCACGCACCTCGGCGGTGATTTGTTAAAGGTCGCGCTGGGTTTTTTTCGGGGGTTACTTTGGAGCACAGGTGCTGGATAACACCTCAGCCTTAAAATCATCACGAGAACTTCGGTCCAAATGTTTGAGCATCATTCCAACGGCGCCGCGGATCATCCAACGGTCTCTTCCTGCAGTTGCTGGCAGTCCCAATCTGGTCACCAGGCCTTCTGTCTGTCAAGCCCACCTCCTCCCCTACCCCCCCTTGTTCTCTGGGTGAACTCTCCAGCTTTGTTGTGAGATTCTGGTCTCCATACCATCAGTGTCAACCTTTCCAGCTCTCTATCAGCACATATAAACACTCCGTTAGTCACTCACAGAGTCAGCATCCCTCCCCATCACACACGTTCGCTCAAATACCCTTCCTCTGAGGAGAGCCTGCAGCTGCGGGTTTGGAGCTGATCTCCGCGCGCCCCATTGCTGCCCCCTCTCTCGAGCTCCTCAGCGGCTCCTCCAGGGACACACCGCCTTGGCCAGGCCCCAGGAATTAGGGAGTCGGGACCCGGATAAGGGGAGGGAAAAGGAGAGTGAGGGAGGGCTAGAAGGATAACAAAAAAGAAAGGAAAAAAACGGAGCTTTCCGAACACAAATGTGTTATCAGGCAGGAGCCACATGAACAAGTGGGTGTAAGATGTTGCACAAAGTGCACTTTCAAAAACAAATAATACCAATGTTGACATTTGGTTCTATGTAAAACCCACGTCGATTTTTAACCATCTCTGTCCCACAGTACTCACCACAAGCCGTCCCTTTCCGGAATCCCGCTGTCAACGTGGAGCTCAGTTCGAAATGGCAGAATCTCCATCTGCAGGTCTGCAGCGATTTGTTGGCGGTGAAGCTGTGCATGACTCGACTTCTTCTTCACACACAGATGGCTGAGTCCATTTATCATAGTGGCACTGAAGGCATCCAGGGCTCCTTTGCAGTTATACTAATGTCGGTTTTTGTTTTCAGTCTTTTTTTTGTGCTGTAAAACTTCTCCTTAATTATTCACTGAATTCCGTTTGCAAAGAATGAATGCTAAAAAGCTTAAAAAAACAATGCTTTTATCAGATTAAAACATTGATAGAATTAATAGGTTCAGATGTGGAACCCCCCCCTTTAAAGGAGTTCATCCCAGACAGAGCTCACCAGGTCTTGGCTGCTTCCTGTTATGAATTAACCCATGGCTTTTTCTGGTAGTCTGCCGCAAAACTTGCAGGATGTTTGGGTGTGTGTGAAGCCAAACCCTGATGTGCTCGCCTCCCCTCGCTGTAGCCCTGGTTTGCGTGCACTCGAGCCTGATTTTCTCTCCCTCCTTACCCTCGCTACTCTCTGCTTTATGAGCTGCGTGTTGCGGTGCGGTGACCTCCTCCTCACCTCGGTGCCACCCAGCCGGTGAAGGATTCAGGCACGCACGGCCCCTGCCAAAACCCCACAGCACCACATCTGCAATCCATAAACGCCAGCCACTCTCGCTCTGTTCCCTCGCCCACACCGCCTCTGACTCCCTCTCACCCCCCCATTTTAATTTCTAAAGTCATGCATCCACTCTTTTCTGTCCGTCCCTTCTTCCTCACTGATGGTTTTATTCATGAATTTATCACTTCCTTGCTGAACCCTTTGCTCTTCCTCTTCACCCACATCCAGTGGAAAAACCTCTCACCCATTATGTCTTCAGTGGGAGCCAACCAAGTGTGGCAGCAGTTGAGTGGGAACCGCAGGACATTTCTGATGCAAAGGGAGCTCAGTCACCAGGGCTCCCGTCACTCACCGGGGCTCCCTGTGACCTCTGCCAAACACACACTTCGCTTGTGGGATCTGGCCTCACCACGTTGCAGTTGGTTCTGGCGCAGCTGAGTGCTTATCGGTTTCAAATTGATAGCGTCGGGGGGAAATGGTGCACACATCTACCATGTCTGTCCATCTGTTGCCTAAGAACACTCCATCAAGGGGGTCTTAAATTCTCTCTCCCCTCAACATGAACCTCTGGCCAGCAATGCAACCCGCCCCCCCCAACAAGATGTGTTCAACACATCCCTGTGCCCTTAAAACAGGAGGGGGAAAGAAATGGAAGGCAAGTGTTACCACAAATTGTCCAGAGTTCCCATGCAGCTCGCCACCTGTGGGCAATAGAGGCATTAATCTTTCTCGATTGTATTATCATTTTTCATCAACCTTTCCCGCTATAATCAAATAAAAATGCGCGCGGTGAACTTTTGCTCCGCTTCATTTTCTTGGATCGTGCGCTCCTCTTCATCCTAAAGCCTTCACCTTCTTTCCCAGGCAGTACTGGCATGTCTCTGCAGCGCAGTCCCAACACAACTGAGCGATGATTCATGTCGATGTGCGCACGCCAGATCAGTTTTATGATGAAGGTTACGATTCGTACATCTGTTTTCTTACGCGGGGAAGCAGGAGGTCATAGAAGACGCAGGCAGCGGCGTTCCAGGCTCGCTTTGGAGATGAGGGCGCTGTGATAGGCGAATAAGGTGCTAGGTCGCTCCAGTCACCATGGAGATGAATCTGCGCCATTACGGAAAAGCAGATTGTGTAAAATAATTCTATCAAGTTAGAAAGAAATAAATTACATAAATTACGCAGAATATTATTATTCACCTGTCAATTACCGTGGCTACAGCAGTTATCCATTCATGAAGTGTTGAAAGACCATAAGCAGTATTGTCTGAGATTTGAAACCTTTTGGTGGAGGCTAAAGTAAAATATTTATTCATCACCGCCATCTAGTGGTCAAACTTCGCAACAGCAACATTTCGGTTTCCAAGCAGACTGGAAGTGCATGGGATCAAATTATTTTAATGTTTATAGCATTTTTTCACATATTTTTGCTGCCATACATTTGCAAATCAGTTCAGTTATACATGTTCTAACTTTTTTTTCTCCATTATTCCATCTCCAGGTCATCCAGCTCTACAGTCCCTTCTTTCTTCACCCAGGTCAGAGGTAATGGTACATAGGGATCATATGTCCAGCGTGGATACACCCGCTTGTATAAATTCATCAGGACTGTGTCTTGAGAGCGTAGCTGGTTGTCAAAAACACACTTCATATGTCCGTGTGTACCTGGAAGAATAAATCACAGTCAGAATTCACAGCCATTATGTAATTTATTACAGGTTTTTTTTCCCAATTTTCTCACCTAATGCCTCCTTGATGTGGCCTCTGCGACCCCACTTAGTTTTTAGTTCCACTGGCTTGAACCATAAAATATCATCTGATACAGGAAGAAAAAAAAAGTGCATTAAATCCCAGAGCCTATCTTTATTGTTATGTATTTCAAAGCATCACACAGTCACCTCTGTTGAAGAACATGTAACGGACGACGGCGGAGCGGCGGTTGATTTTGAACGGGTGTCCGCTGAGTACAATCCTCTTCAACACCACGCGTTGAGGGTCACAACTGAGCAGACTCCCTATAGCCACGAGGTCATGGATGCCTGAGAAGATGCAGAAGCCCAAACAATAGTTCTGAGACAACACAAGAGCAGAAATCCTAAATTAAGCCAGCTGGATGAGATTCTGTTATTCTACCATCACTCCTTTGTTTGAAGAGCAGGACTCCAGCTGGAGAGAAGGTAATAGGAGCATACACAGACACCACGGTGGGGGCATCTGGTCTTAGGAAGCGCTCCATCTTATGTTTGTCAGCTGTAGATAAGCAGACGTGCATGTTTATGCATGCTCTTATTGTAATGATCAGATCAGGTGACATGATGAACCACCTGTGGTGTGCTGAGAGAAGATAGGAGAGGCACGGAACCTCCGGAATCCACAGTGGAACACCAATTCCTCTTTAGACTTGATGGGCTCTGTATTACTAGGGTGTCTCCTCACCAAGATGTGCATCACAGACATCTGTATACAAAGAGGGAAAATGAAGAAAACGTCATCATAAATCAACCGGTTCAGTTGGTGCGACTCTGCGTGACATGGACAGACCTTCTGCTCATGAGGCAGGAGAGACACCAGGGTCAAAGGTCTGCCTGCCTGCACGCTGTCCATCACAGACGAGGGTACGTCGATGATATGAAGAGTAACATACCAGCCCACCTGAAACACAAAAGTTTTATACACATGTAATAGATACCAATTTACGCAGCCAGTTATTTGTTATTTTACCATGGCGCCCTCCTCCTCGGCCACAGCCTCGGCCAAAACGCGGCGGCGAGTGCGTTCAAAGTTCTGGAACTGGAAGATGCGGGAATAGTTGTGTGGCAGGTTCTCCATGGGATCCCAGGGTGAAGTGCGAAAACTTTTCAGGCCTCTGTAACGCTGGAACCTAAAGCGCAGAGAAGAGTTACAAGATTTGACGACGCATTTACAACCCTCTTCTGCACAACAGCAGAATTTACCTGATCCTGGCTGCTGTGTCGATGGGCGTGTCCACCTCATCGGGAAACATTTCATTGGCTCGAGCCTCGCGATAACGCCTCAGACCTTCTTCTTCTGCCGCTTCGTCCATGTGCTCATCGTAGCGCTGATCTGCTCCAGTTTGCTCTGTGGAGCAAACCTCCTCCTCCTCCTCTTCCTCATCCTCCACCTCTGAGGTTTGGCCAGAGCCTGGCTCCTGAGCACAAAAGCATCTAGTTTTACTGTAGCATTCACTTACTTTTACAGAACGTATTTCCAGCGTGACCATTAATGATCAAGTCCAGCATCCACAGACATCTGCCGCACTAGTTTCTGTAAATCTCTGAGAAACTCGACCATCAAAGATGACACCCTACAGTTCTATATTTACTGCCAAAGCCAGACGTATGAAGGGAAAACACTCAACATGGGGTTGATTCACAACCTCTCCAACACCCCTGCTGCAATAATAATAACCATTATCATTTGAAGTGCTTTTTTTGCCCATTGTTACCCTCTCAGATATATTCCTGTGCACTACCATCAACATCAAACAGGTTATTAACAATTACAGATCATAATGAATCCCTTTCATTGAGAGAGTTTCCCTAGTTTCTTTTTAAGCAGGGTTTGAAATAAATAAATGGTCCACCCCTCCCTACGTCCAGACAGGAAATTCTGTTCTCAGGACAGGAAGACAGGAGGCTTCTCTCGGGACTCCTGCTCCAAACACTATTGTTGTGGTGAGCAGCCTGGCACTACACGCCAGAGACAGACAGTGAAAAAACAAACTTTGCCTCTCAGTTATGTGATGCACAGACGGTGGGTCACGTATGCAGCTCCAGACTCCAGAAACGGCCAACATCACGCTCAGTTTGGCCAGGTATAAAGCTATTTACACAGATATTTTAGCTAAAAGCTAAAACTTTATTAGCAGTTATCTTCCCATCATGTCTGCTCCGAAGTTTACTGATGAAACACGAAAGTACCTGAGAGCAAATATCCTCTTCTTCTTCATCCATGGCGTCATCCATCACCTCATCATCCTCCTCGCTGCTTTCTTCATTCACCTCTTCGTTCTCGTCTTCGTCAACAATCCACGTGGCCTGGTAGTCTGATGTTCCTTTAGGGACCTTCATGACTCGTCTGTTCTTCCTGGCCTCTGAAGAGGAAAAAGAACCATTTAAAGGTCTTTACTACTGTGATTTGGATAAATGCAGCCTGTTTCTTAGGAATGGCTCTTTTATGTTTAAGTAATGAAAGTGCTGAAGTCTCTGAGTTGGCACCTTCGGCCTCCAGCAGCTCAGATTCTGTGGGCCACGTCTGTTCTCCTTCCATGGGATCGACCTCGGCTTCAGCCTGCAGGCTCTCCTGGGTAGACGGGTCCGCCTTCATGAGCACCCGTACTGGAGCCTCATCTTCACCTCCATCCTGAAGGTAACACAGATGCAGATAATACGACCATCATGGCGGCTTTCATTTTTACCATTTCTGAATAGTAAAACAGTTAAATGTGTGCAGGTTTAAGCACTTACTTGCATGTCCACATCTCCTCCCTTGCCTGGTCTATTTGATCTGCCTGTTGTCAAGTTGAGGGGCAGCGGGTCTGACAGAGCATCGATCTGACTGAGCTGAAAGTCACCGTGTCCGCTGATGTGCACCAGTCTGTCCACCTGTAGAGGACGCCCACGGATGTACCCAGACACGCAAAGTGTGCCCAGACCACTAGGTCCACCACCGGACCCCTCATGGTGGCTGTTGGGGGTAAATGTGACACGCTGAGCCAGGAGATGAGAACGTCTGGACCGGAAACCAAGCTTTCTCTGTTTCTGGCTGCCCAGGTGTCTCAGAAGGAGAGTGGCGTCTTGATCCGAATCGAGTGGGAAGAGACGGGTGTCGGGAAAACGGACCTCGGCAATCTTTGAGAGGGCTCTCCGGGCCTCAACCCTCTTCTTCACAGGAAGGTCAGACACACCAAGACACACCAGTGCTACACAGTATAAAAATACAAAACAGAGTACCAACAAAAATCTTTGTCTTTATAATCTACAAAAGCGTCTGCGGTCTAAAGGAGGCAACCGCGGGTGCAGGCAAGGTCATACCCACCGTGGCTGGGGAGGCCCTGAGCAAAAAGACAGGACAGACAGTAGTCTCCATAAACATCCCAACCTTCAGTGGTGTCCAGCACAAACAGAAGGCTGTCTGCAATCTTTGCCATATCCAACAAGGAGTGCATGTCAGCTGAATAAGAAAAGTCATGAGAATACAACATCAAAACAGAGAGAATAAAAGAGAAGTATTTTAATTCACAGGGCTGTGAAACTTTGAGTGAGGGCAGCTTACCTGTGTCCTGGTGTAGAAAGGTGAACCTTTGTTTAAACCGAGGCAGAATCAACCCAAAACTGTCACTGAGTCCACTGACACACTGCTCCTGATGCACAATACCCCCCACAGTCTCCCTACGAAGCATTTTGGTGACAGCACTTGCATCTGCTCCTGCATGGAGGGACACCACAGCAACCAGGTGAGGAGGACCATCTCTGCCTCCCAGACGTCTCTTTTCTGTCAGGACCTAAAAAGAGAAGAGACGTGGAACCCTTTATCACACAGGGATTCAAAGAGCACTTTTTTGTTTTTTTTTAAATATAAAATATATACCATGTCTTTTTTATTCCTGCGGAGCTGATTGGCTTTGTTCCTTCGGTCAATCTTCTTTTGTTCTTTCCTCTGTTTTTTGATGAGGGCTGTCACTGATACTCTCCCTTAGAGAGAATGATACATTACAAGAAATACTTATTCTAACCTTCAAGATGATATAAACTGAATTTTAATAGGCATCTTATTACACGATCTTAATACAAAGAATACAATTATGAATAAAATGTGATGTAGGAAAGTCAAGAATAGGGTAGGACTGTCTTTAAAATTGCAGGGCCTATTTTTTTAAACAAAGTTTGCTGACTGGTTGATTCATGGGGTTTAAATACTCATGTTAGCATCACGAAGACAAAAAGTCACTTATGCATACATGACATGTTTCACAGAGGCTACAAATAACTGACGGTACTCCTGAATTCTTTGGAAAACAAGACACGTGTAATTGCGAATATGAAACTGTAAACAACACTGCAACCCTACATGCGTCTTACCTTTGTTTTCTCTTTCAATTTCACCTTTCGTTCGGTGTTTGCCATGTTTGTGAACTTTATTTTTCTGTTTATACACCCCGGGTCTGTGGCCCTGCTGTAGTTCCACATTGGCAGCCATCTTTAACCACGTGGGAGAGTGGAGTGAAGTGAAGTGGAGTAACTTCCGCGTTTACGCCGACGTCATGCGGAAAGATTCTCGCAAGAGCTTGCGGAAGACTTTTACTTTTCAAAATAAAAGCGTACATTATATTCGCCTTTTCTTTAGTTTGAATGAATTAATATATTAATATGAAATTGATAAATTCGAAATGTTATAATATATCTATACAAATATTAAGACCAACAAGTCCATATACATAATATATCTAAAATTATTTTAATATTAAATAAAAGGCAATACATCATTCTTTCTATTTATATACTGTATTTCAAAATTATAAGAATGTGTTAATCAAAACATTTTAATCGGATTATCCTTTTCCCCCCGGCGAAACCAGGCAAGCAGAAACTGCCTGCCGAAGTCAGTGCTAAAGCGCCGCTTAGCGAGAAATCAGTGAAATTCAGACTCGAGTTCCGTCAACTTTTTTTTCTGTCAGAAGTTAAGAGCGAAATTGTTTGTAAGAAGCAGACGCGTGATGTCACTGCACCCCGATTTGTTGTAATATTACACATGCACGCACTCCCCCAATAGACTCGTCTTCACTTTCAAACTACTTTGAAATTGCGATTTTAAAACTTATCTACCTTCGAGTAGTCGTGTAATGAATATAAATTGCAGTCTACAATATGCATTATGGGGAAAAGCCTTTATAGCAAAGAGAATTAAAATGAAAAAGATGACACCCTATAGTTCTTCCTACAGAGCTTCACTCCTGATAGCTACAAGCTCACTACCGGTGAATAAAGTAGTACTTGTTAAAACACACCAGTATTGATAATGTCTTATTGCGTGCGGGTTTTATTGGACCATTTGGGTGTTAGTTAGTTTGGCAGTGACGCGGTGGTTTAATGATGATGTCCCCGCCTCTGGATGTTTTTTGGGTCAGGGAGAGTTTACTGTACCCGTGCAGGGCGGAACTCTATGTCGTACGAAGACGGACACTTTTGGGCGCAGCTACCGCTTTTACTAAACTGCCCATTACTCCGAAGTTAATTCCCGTGCCCCTCTAACGACATCGCGGTTGTCGTTTCTGGGTGTTCAGGGGGCGTTTAAACTTCCCTCACTTTCTCCACAACGTATTTTTTCGCGAAGGGAGGCGGCGGTGGAGCACACGGCAGCCATCTTTGGAGCAGCCTGGGAGTGGGATTCGGCTGCTCTGGCACCCCAGACACTTCGAGGGTGGAGATTTTTTTTTTTTTAAACCTATAACAATTTAATGAACCTGTTGGTTATAATCGACTGACAACATCGGGGAACTCGAGGGTTTGGCCTACTGAGTGGCTTTACTCGGCGGAGATGAATCCAGGAAAACTGTTTTACGATTGGAAACTGTTTTGAAACACACGACACTGAGTCCACTGAAACCTGGCCTGTCAAGAGAGAAGGGTGAGTTTCAGCTAACTGGCTAAGCTAATTTAGCAAACATTACAGGAGTTTGCTCGCAAATCTAACTAGTTTACATAAGTGTTTTTATATTTCCTCATAGTTCTTGTAGTTCCCGAGGTGAACTGCTCACGTAAACAAGCTGTAAATACTTGTTGGTAGGAGTTATCATATGACACGTAACTTAGCTAAGATGTTTAGCTGTTAGTCAATGGTTAAATCTGTGGCTTGGGTTTCTTTACATTTCAGACATTGCTCATTTGAATTACTAATGACAGCGGGAATATCCACTAGGTATTTTCATGTTTTATAAAAGTACTTTGTGCAATAACATTTTATTTGCAATCTTGGAGAAGTATTGCCACCCAAAGGCAAAGTAGACTCTAACGAGGCACATAGGCGAGGCTGCTAGCTGGAGGAAAAGCTCACACACGTTAAAGCCTTTATTTACCCTAAATGCCAAAAGCACAGCCACGACGTCAGATTATCATTTTCTTTCTGTGCTTGTTAGTCTAAAAATGGCTCACTGGAATGTTAAAGGCTGATTTTGTAATTTAGGAGATACTGATCATTGTTATTGATGGGATTGCCAATAGAAATGAAATGGAGGCGAGTGGTGGCATTTAAATTCCTCTTGGGTTTAAGTTGTGTGTTTTAATATTTGAATCTGTCAGGGTGTCTGAAGATACCTGAATGTCTGAAAGCCATGTCATTAGTCCACACACGTTGAGAAAAAAAAAAAAAATCTCAGCAGGGCCCCTTCCCACCTCCCTATAGCACTGTGAACAGGAAATGCAGAGCAGTGAGGACATACATTGGGAATTCCAGCCCTCCAGCTTTGTTGTCCTGTCCTGCTGCATTCTTGTGAATGTGTGTGCGCGCTGGTTGAAAATGCAAAAGGTGTTTTACCAGCATATCGGTTATCGTTGCTCCCTTTTGTGCTCTCGTGTCCACCCGGTTTAAATCGCCACCGTGAGATATGACAACAAGGCTCATTCATGAGCAACAATGGCAATAAAGAGACACAGTCTCTCATGGTAATGAGGCTTTATTTCAGAGCTGCGGCTGCATCTCTGCAGATTGGTGAGCTGTTTGGGACTTCTGTGAGACAAAAGTGTGCTTGAACTGTTTCTCCCAGACTGGTGAAGAAGTCTTGTGACTCGCGTCAACTCCGCGTCTTATCATCTGAACCAATCGGGTTCTGTCGACTTTCCCCACTGATCTGTGAGACTCTTTGTCAGTGTTTGGGGATCCATATGAACCCACTGCTATCTAGCAGGAGCAGCATAAGAAATTACTGGAGATCATTGGACCGTGCAAGCGCTCATAGAAAAGTCATATGGACAATGTTTGGTATGCTTGAGAAGATGTGTTTACTGAGCTCTTACAGGTTTAACAAGTAGTCCCATCACTGGAATGCTTTGTTTTAGCTCAGACGTCCCTCACCACGAAGCAGTGTGTGGTCACCTCGAGTTCCTGTCTTCAATTTGGACATATTTGACTGTATTCTCACCACAACTGCTATGCCCATTACTGTCAGCATTGTAACTATTGAAACGGGGGACCTAGCTCATACATCTTTTCACCATTTGAAGCTGATGTCATAGTTGAGTTCATGGTTTGAGTAGCTATCTCTTCCTTGCATGAAGAGGCCCCAGGACCGTGTGTGAGAACTACATTGATTTGGACAGAGGCTTTACTTACCTCATAGGGATGATTAATCATGACTAAAGTTGACTGGAGACTCCAATATTCATGTTTCAAAATACCCTAAAACATGCTTGTTCTTCAATAAACTGTTAAAATGACACGGTAAAAACAGGAAGTGTGTAAGTAAACTGAATTTTCTCTTCTTGTCTTTCAGCTGAACACATATGAGGCACTTGTCCTGCAGATGAGCCATCAGTGGGGGCTTTTGAGTCGCTGTCGCAGATCCAGATAGTTCCTGGCGGCAGCGACATCGGCTCCCCATTATGCCCAACAGCAGTCGGGCGGGGAGCCTGAAGGACCCCGAAATCGCCGACCTCTTCTTTAAGGAAGACCCAGAAAAGCTCTTCACGGATCTTCGCGAGATCGGACATGGTAGCTTTGGCGCTGTTTATTTTGTGAGTGTTTTTCCTATTAAAAAAAACAAACAAACAAAATACTCACCATAATTTTATTATGAAATGAAGATAATAATATGCTTCACCCATCAGGCACGAAACGGGCGGACAAATGAGGTGGTGGCCATCAAGAAGATGTCTTACAGTGGAAAGCAGTCCAACGAGGTGATGACAGCTGTGACTAACCTAAATAACATTAGCTGCTGATTGTTTTCATGTGTGTTCTGTTACTCTTGTAGTGTCTGCTTTTGTCAGACTTTCACTGTTTTCACAGAAATGGCAAGACATCATCAAAGAAGTGAAATACCTGCAGAAAATACAACACCCAAACTGCATAGAATACAAAGGATGTTATTTACGGGAGCACACTGCCTGGGTAAAACTGTACACCGCTGTGATCAGTATCAGTACTGTAAATAAAGGTTAGCTCATTAAACAGATCTTATTTTCATTGCAGCTGGTCATGGAATATTGCCTTGGCTCTGCTTCGGATCTGTTAGAAGGTGAGTTGTGAGGTTTTATTTGGTTCTTTGATAGTTTGCGAAGTGGCGAGATCGCACCCAATCAGATGCCTTTTTCTCAATTCACGCGGCCGCCGTCAAACATTTTTCCCCTCCAGTTCACAAGAAACCTCTGCAAGAAGTTGAAATCGCTGCAATTACTCACGGCGCTCTTCAAGGGTTGGCTTACTTACACTCCCACAACATGATTCACCGGTGAGTGTTTCAGGTCTGGGGGGGTTTCAGGTCTGGGGGGTGCTCCTCTTGCTTGTTTGTGTGTCATTGAAATAATATTTTTTCCTCATGTTTGACAGCGATATCAAGGCAGGGAACATCTTGCTGACGGAGCCAGGGCAGGTAAAACTAGCAGATTTTGGATCCGCATCCATCGCCTGTCCGGCAAACTCCTTCGTCGGGACGCCATATTGGTGTGTTACATAAACAATCAGATGTTTAACTGCCCATTTCCTTATCCTAATGGAATCGGTTTTCTCAGGATGGCCCCAGAAGTCATTTTAGCCATGGATGAGGGTCAGTATGAAGGAAAGGTGGACATTTGGTCTTTGGGAATCACGTGCATTGAATTAGGTGACAGCTCCTGTCTGTTTAATACCTCTACAGCATTATTGTGGCCTACTCAGGTGAATAATTTTGTTTTCTTTTTATTTGACCTGTTTGGTAGCTGAGAGGAAGCCTCCACTCTTCAACATGAATGCGATGAGTGCCTTATACCATATAGCACAGAACGAGAGCCCTATGCTGCAGTCTAGTGAATGGTGAGGTTTGAGGTTTTCTTTTTTCTGTGTGGTTTGTTTAATCAGCTATATCATAGGTAATTATTTTGTTTTATTTTGTGTTTTTTTTTTTTCCTTATCACCAGGACGGATTATTTCAGAAACTTTGTAGATTCTTGCCTTCAGAAAATCCCTCAGGACAGACCAAACTCTGAGGAGTTGTTAAAGGTGACAAAGGCTTGTGCTTTATTCCTGTGACAATATTTCGGTCACTGATTCATCTTTTCGGCGTTCTTCCTTCAGCACGCATTTGTCCAACGTGAAAGACCAGAATCGGTTCTGGTCGATCTGATCAATCGGACAAAAGACGCCGTGCGGGAGCTGGACAATCTTCAGTATCGCAAAATGAAGAAGATCCTGTTTCAGGAAGCTCATAACGGCCCGACAACTGAGGCACAAGATGAAGAGGAGGTCTGTCTCATGACCGGCTCATGCTAGCTTTTTTCCTCTCTTTATCCATCTTTGTTACATTCAAATGGAAAAGGATGATACAGAGAGAGCTTATTAATGTCTTATTGTGTGTGATGTTTTTAGGAGCCAGAACACGTTGTGGGCAGGACTGGTACGGTGAACAGCGCAGGAAGCAACCAGTCCATTCCCAGTATGTCAATCAGTGCCAGCTCCCAGAGCAGTTCTGTCAACAGTCTGACGGATGCAGGCGACGACAAGAGCGAGGCAGACATGGAGGGAGACGACACTGTCATTACTGTCATACACCTCAAACCGGTAAGAGGCCCCGGCCGAAGCCTTTTAAACATGTCTGTTGTACTTCTCTTCACATGTTCTGAACATTTCAGGAGGAACAGACAAATAATGAAGAGACAGAACCCAACAACAGGCCGACGGAGCCTCAGTCCCAACCAGCGCAAACTCCACGACCCAAACGCAACCGCGAGCATTTTGCTACGATACGCACGGCCTCAGTGGTAATAACACAGTTTATAAATGACTGATTAAGTGTTTATTTAAAGGAGAAAAATGGTTAAACAGATGTTTAACCTCACTCGTTTTTTTTTTTTCTTGTTTTCCAGCTCACTCGCCAGATAAAAGAACACGAGCAGGATTCAGAGTTAAGGGAGCAGATATTGGGCTACAAGCGGATGAGACGGCAGCACCAGAAACAGCTGATGGCTCTGGAAAACAAGCTGAAGGCGGAGATGGACGAGCACAGACTGCGTCTTGACAAGGAGCTGGAGAACCAGAGGAACACTTTTGCTCAAGAGATGGAGAAGCTGATAAAGAAGCACCAGGCAGCCATAGAGAAATATGTTTGTAGTCCTCTCGTTTATGTCTTGGCCTCTTTTTTCTGTTATTTTTCCCAGAACTAGGTGATACCTGTGTCTGTCTTACAGGCAAAAACATTCAGCAACGATGAAAAGAAGTTTCAACAGCACATTCAGAGTCAGCAGAAGAAGGAACTGAATAGTTTCCTCGAATCTCAGAAACGAGAGTACAAACTCCGTAAGGAACAACTAAAAGAGGTAGGTCAGCACAGAAAATGGGGATTTTCAGCTAATGGATGTCCACAGTAATGATGAAGTTTTTGCTATTGTTCATTTAGGAGCTGAATGAAAACCAGTCAACTCCCAAGAAGGAAAAGCAGGAGTGGTTGTCAAAGCAGAAGGAGAACTTCCAACACTACCAAGCGGAGGAGGAGGCCAACTTGCAGCGCAGACAGAGACAGTATCTGGAACTGGAAAGTCGCAGGTTCAAACGGAGGATCCTGATCGCTCGCCACAACATTGAGCAGGATTTAGTACGAGAGGTGGGAGTACCATCTCCATCTGTGTCTCTGTGGAGCAGCTTTTTTAGAAATGTTCCTTAAAAATATCTTTTCCTGTCCACAAAAATTAGGAGCTGAACAAACGTCAGACCCAGAAGGATTTGGAACACGCCATGCTGCTCCGGCACCACGAATCTATGCAAGAGCTGGAGTTCCGCCAGCTCAACAACATCCAAAAGACGAGGACCGAGCTGGTCCGCCTGCAGCACCAGACCGAGCTCACCAACCAGCAGGAGTACAACAAGAGGAGGGAGCGGGAACTCCGACGCAAGCACGCCATGGAGGTCCGCCAACAGCCCAAGAGCCTAAAGGTGACAACTCGGCCTGCCTCTGCATGTCTCTACAATAAAAATAAAAATAAGAGTTAAAAATGCTCTCATCCCAGTCATAAAATGTTGATCTGTGAGTTGTCGAATCTGCTCAGGATGGAGTTTTATCTCTGTTCTTCACAAGAAAGAATGATATAGATTTATTTATTTATTTATTTCTTTTTTAGTCCAAAGAGCTACAGATCAAGAAGCAGTTTCAGGATACTTGTAAGATCCAGACCAGGCAGTACAAAGCACTGAGAAACCAACTGTTAGAGACCATGCCGAAATCAGAGCACAAGGCTATCCTGAAACGGATGAAGCAGGAGCAGCACCGCAAACTCGCCATTTTGGCCGAGCAATACGACCACTCCATCAATGAGATGCTGTCAACTCAGGCGGTGAGGAATGTAGAATTAACAAATGATTACACCTGAAACAGC